>JANAVB010001404.1:0-70758 GCA_029216955.1 Iris pallida
CTTCTTTTTTAAAAGTATATATTGATTGATATCATACTTTTCATTGTTGTTTGTTTTATATCAGCGCAAACAATCGAGAAGCTCAAAGAGACAAATAAAAGACTCAGGAATGAAAAAAAAAGAGCTCCAGAAACAAGTTGAATTGTTGCATAATGAAGCCATTAAAAAGGACCTAATCACCGAAAAACTTCAAATCTCTCCACGAAGATGATGGTGATGATGAGCGATGATCGGTGTCGACTGAAAAAAAAGCACAGTGTACTACGAACAATCTTTGCGATCTCTGCTGAAGATGAGAGCAATGAAATTCATCTCTCTCGTGAAGAAGAAGAAGAAGAAGAAGAAGAAGAAGAAGAAGACGAAAATCGCAATCAAAATCTGAATTTGTGAATTCAAATACATATATATGACCAAATTTGCGCGAATGAGTAGCTATGGTATTATCAAAATGACAATTTTGTAAATACAGAGCATCTAAATGGAATCTTGAAATATTTAACGTAAAAATACATAATGTTGGGTATTTCATAAAATCCACCATGCGGGTGGATTTTTCATGAACACCTATCCCGAAAGTGGGTATCTCAATAATTTTTAGAAAATAATATATTCTATTATGGGTAGTTAGGTACTTACAATATCTAGTTTTTAGTATTTTAATATATTAGTTTTATCTTTAGCTATTTTTAAAAATATACAAAGTTAATTAAAAGACAACTTTGAGTAGCTTTTAACATGTAATGCACATGCATATATGTTAGACCATCTCCAATGGGGGTTTCTATCTTCCCTATTTCTATGAAAGAAATCCATTTTAGAAAAAATTTCTCCCAATGGTAATTTCTATCACCATTTCTATCCTATGTGGCAATGATGTAGGATGAAAACTTTCCAGGAGGGTTTCTACATGTAGAAACTCTCATAGAAATTCTCCTATCTCTCATGACAATTATTATTGGACCCCACACCATTAAATTTGTCTTTTTACTATGTGACACATAGGATAGAAATGGAGAACCATTGGAGATCATTTTTGTATATCTACAATTTCTATGTAGAAACTCTTCCAACTAGAATAAAAAATTTCTTAAAGTACAATGCCAGGTAGGATAAGAAGTCAATTTTAGAAATCACCATTGGAGATGGTCTTAGCATTAGTTAAAGAGAGTACTGGAGCCCACATGTCAATGTCTATGTGACGTCACCATGCGTATTTATGACCCCATAAATCAAGATAAACGATATGTGGTCAAGAAATTTGTGGTCCAAGACTTCCAAATCATAGATCTTCCAATAATAATAATAATAATATAGCAATTTGATGATGGCGACGGTGAGGACAAAAATATCGTCAATTGCGGCGCGTGAAGAGAAGCCTTAGATTACACGAAGACCAACTCCTACTCCTCTTCACTTTAGTTTCCCAACTTTCCAAGCCAACGTGATTCCCTACTTGCTCTACTTTTAATTAGTGCACATTAATTTATTGTTAATTTAATCAACTAAACTTTACTACTTAATCCTTCTAGTGAATGCTTTGTACAATAACGAGTGGATACTCAATGATATTTAACATTTTTCTTATGGGAGTCCATTTTTGTCCATATATTAAACTTTTATGTGGATATTTATCAATCCATTCAAAAATTATCATGTATAAAACTAATAATCAAAGTCTGTGTGAATATTCATCATTCTACTCAAAATAAAAATTATATTAGCTTAATTTCACACGTGATAATCGTTAAATGGATTGTTGAACATCCATACAAGCTTTGGTGGACGACAAAAATAAACTCGTATACAAGTTATCACCGTATTACACTACTACCAATGGGACCTTCTCCAGTGGATCACATTCCCTTCTACAAACTCGACTACAAATTGATCCATTCATTACTTGAACTAAGGTTGGATTTGGATTATTTTTGGCTTAATTTGAAAATTTGTCTACAAAACATAATAACATTTTTATAAAAAAAAGTTATAAAACTAATTCACTTTTAAACAAATTTTGAAAAAATAATTTTTTTTAAGAGCAACACCAATCCCTAATCAAGCCTATGAAACTTGCTATTAGATTTTTAAGGATTAGACTCCATCTATAGAAAAAACTTTTTAGATAAGTTTTTTTTTAATATTATGTGATACCATATTACTAAATAATCTTTTTCTTTTTCTTTTTTTTCTTTCATACAAGATTAAGGTTCGAAATTGAGATTCACCCAAGACAACTAGGTGTGGTGCGAAAAAATAAATGAAAGCCTATTCTCATATAATTTTTTCTAATAATAAATTCAGAAATTAAATTATCCAAAATAAATATCAAGTAAGAAAATTTATTCAACTACGATATCTTTAATTGAGATAGGAACTCTCATTTATCCTATAATTATAATTTTTTTATGTGTTCTAAAATGGGAAGATTTATGAAATGTCCAAAAACTAAAAAAGTTTTATGTAAAATCCACCGCTAAAAAAACTTTCATCGCGTGCCCAGAATTAGAGAAACTTATCCAAAGCGGGTTCCAAATGACCCTTTTGCCCTTCCTTTTAATTTATTGGAAACACCCACAAAACTGCTCTTAAAAAAACGTTTCAATACTCCATCTTCTTCCATACGCTGCTCACTTTCGAATCTAGGTTTTCTCCTCAAAAATCTTCAAAAACTCGTCGAAAAATTTCGGAAAGACCGGGACGAACGACAAAAGTGCTAAAACGGAGGTCCAAACATCATTTTTTTGCGAATCTAAAATTTCGGAAGGCCGTCTAACGGTGAGGCTATTACTTTCAGTCTCCTCGACGATACGCTCATTTTGCGACAAACGGGACCTCGTTTCGACCTCCCAGTCAAAAGTTATGGCCCTCCAAAGTTTCAGCTAACCATAAAATGCAGGAGAATGGCATTCTCCGTCTTAATTTACACGGAGAATGACCATTCTCCGTCATAATTAGGACGGAGAATGACATTCTCCATCTTAATTTACACGAAGAATGGTCATTCCAGTGTTAAAACGCAGGAGAATGACCATTCTCCGTGTTAGAAACACGGAGAATGCCATTCTCCGTGTTAAATGAAACGGAGAATGCCATTTTCCGTGTTAAATAAAACGGAGAATGGCATTCTCCGTCCTAATTAAGACGGAGAATGTCCATTCTCCGTGCTAAATTAAATGGAGAATGACCATTCTCCGTCTTAATTAGGACGGAGAATACCATTCTCCGTGTAATTTTACACGGAGAATGGTCATTCCAGTGTTAAAACGCAGGAGAATGACCATTCTCCGTGTTAGAAACACGGAGAATGCCATTCTCCGTGTTAAATGAAACGGAGAATGTCATTCTCCGTGTTAAATAAAACGGAGAATGGCATTCTCCGTCCTAATTAAGACGGAGAATGGCCATTCTCCGTGCTAAATTAAACGGAGAATGACCATTCTCCGTCTTAATTAGGACGGAGAATGCCATTCTCCGTGTAATTTATCACGGATAATGGTCATTCTAGTGTTAAAACGCAGGAGAATGACCATTCTCCGTATTAGAAACACGGAGAATGCCATTCTCCGTGTTAATTAGGACGGAGAATGCCATTCTCCGTCTTAAATAAAATGGAGAATGCCATTCTCCGTCCTAATTAAGACGGAGAATGACATTCTCGGTCCTAATTAAGACGGAAACGGAGAATATCATTCTCCGTATTAATTAGGACGGAGAATGGCATTCTCCGTCTTAAATAAAACGGAGAATGGCATTCTCCGTCCTAATTAAGACGGAGAATGCCATTCTCCGTCCTAATTAAGACGGAGAATGGTCATTTCCAGTGTTAAAACGTGTAATTTAGTTTTTTCAGAAATAAAGAGTTTCGTTCTTCTTTCAAAGCGATGATAATTCTTATGGAAAAGAAGAAGAAAGATCTTCTCTCCACAATTGAAGATCTGAGTTCAAATGTCTCCACGATGAAGATGATGATGATGGTGATGATGATGACGAGCGATGATCTGAGTTCGACTGAAGAAAAACACACCGAACTACGAACGATCTTTGCGATCTCTGCTGAATATGAGAGCAATGGAATTCAGATTTTCCGTGAAGAAGAAGAAGACGAAAATCGCAATCCAGATCTGAGTTTTTTGAATTCAAATACATATAGATGACCAATTCGCGCGGAGGGGTAGTTTCGGTATTATAAAAATAGCAGTTTCTAGCGGGTGGCATCTAAAAGGGAATCTTGGAATATTTAACGTAAAAATACTTAATTCTGGGTATTTCATAAAACTTATCCAGCGGGTGGGCATTTCATAAAAGTCCACCCCGAAATTGGGTTTCTCAGCAATTTCTAGTTCTAAAATAGTTGGTCTTACAAAATAGTGATTGCAACAAAAATTTAACTAAATATGAAATAAATGTTTAATTTTATTTTTTTATATAAATATATAAGATATAATATATAGATATAATTTATTTTAGGGGGTTTATAAAAGAATACGCTGGGTGGGGTTAAGTGAATGAAAGCTAAGTGAGATGGAGTAGAGTCAATACATATAACATTGTTTTGATTGGAGAGGGAGTTAAGTGGAGTGTGTTTAATAATTCCTGCTTGGATTTGAGGTTTTGAGTGGGAGAAAGATTAATAAAAATATAATAGTTATCAAAATACCCTTATTACATATGTCATAAAATAAAATTTCATTAGAACTTGTCAAAATATCTTCACAAACGAGAAATCTACGACAGCATGTTAAAAGAAAGAAAAAAAAAAAAAAGAGTAGAGAAAAAGTCATAATATTTTATAGGACACATAAGAGATATTTATGTTTTTAAAACAAAATTCCTCAATCATTCTCGTTAACTCTCCGATTTTTTGGGTTGAAAAAATAGACAAAATGGGGTAAACAAGCCCTCACCTAACCCTCTATAACCAGGATTGTCCTGGTAAGCCAGACAAGACTTCGGACTTGGAAAACACCCATCTACTTAGGACAACTCCCAGTCAACGTTATCTCAATAGAGATTGGGATCGCGGGTGATTCTCCAAGATCGACCGACAATAAGGATCAATGGACAACCAAAATTAGTTCCGGATAGGACAATCCAACTTCATGGACCGGTCCTGTCTATAACCTCTTTCCTAAATCTTTACCTTCAAACCAAACATGATTTTTATTTATATTTTTATTTTTACTTAACTTTTGTTTCCCTTAAATTTCTTAACCATGAATTAGGGGTGAGCATTCGTTAATTCGGTTCAAATCGAACCGAATAACCGAAAATCGAACTGCACCGAAAATTGAATAAGCAAAACCGAAATCGAACCGAATTGGCCCATAAACGAATTAAACCGAACCGAATTAAATCGATTCGGTTTATTCGATTTTTTTTATTTATTTATGCTTTTATTTGTTAATATATATATATTCGATTTTGGACCGAAATGAAACTCAAAACCGAATAATTTTTTTTTAATATTTTTAAAATCGAAATTAAACCAAAATTTTTTAAATGAAAGTGAATATCTTATTCGGTTGGATTGGATTGGATTCGATTTTCGTTCTAAAATCTAATAATGTTCACCCCTACCACGATTCTGACAAGACCATTTCCAACAATGTGCATTAATTTCAACGGTTAGAAACTGAAGAATAGAATAGTGGTGGTGGAGTCCGTCCGGTCAAGAGTGACTCGGTCAGCTGTCACGGGTTGGTTGTTGGCTAGCGACGTGAGTGAGCCGAATAAATGAAATGTTGCTTTGAACACGGAAATGAACCACCGATGACAAGGAAAGGAGGGCGGGACCCCACCCTTATTTTGCGGCTCGGACCGGCCGAGCACGCGTTCAGACCACACATCAGTCACTTTATATTCTCCAATACGAAACATAGACCGCACTGTACAAAGTCTCAGGGGATGCAACAACTATTTCTGTAGTCGTGACAAAATTTTTTCAGAAAATTTACTGTACCGATATTAATTTAATTAATATTAGTGTAGACAATAGAAGTTGGAAAAATTTTAAAAAATAATACAATCCGACAGTCTGTCTGTCGGAAAATGAGCTATGCTCAATTTCCGACAGACGGTATGTCGGAAAATGAGCATTAGCTCAATTTCCGACATACCATTTGTCGGAAATGAAAGAAAAAGTAACGGTGGGTTGGCTGGAAAGAAAGGGGTTGGGTGGGTGAGTTGGGTTGGGTGGGTTTGATTTTTTTTTTTTATGGTTTAATTGAATATGATGGTGGGTTGGTTTAATTGAATATGATGGTGGGTGGGTTGGTTTAATTGATTGTTGGTTTTTTAAGGTTTGGTTTTTTTTGGGTTGGGTTGAGGTGAGTTATTTTTTTGGTGGGTTTCTAACGTTACAATTTGCAACGTTAGGATTCTAACGTTACAATTCCAACGTTCTAATTCCAACGGCTATATATCATCTATAAGTATCAAACTACTTCACAACAATTTTCTCATTCATTTCAAAGCACTCACTTCACAGCACCTCTCCCATTCAGTAAGAAGAAGTATTTCGTTCAAAGCCGAAGCTCCTCTCTTCCTACAGAAAGTTTATCTTGTTTTCAACATGGATGGAAATCTGACAATCCTATGCTCGCTTGGAGGTGTACTAAATGGGTTAGCGTATCAAGGGGGTTTAACCCATGTTCTTTTAGTTGATCGAAATATTTCGTTTCTTAGTTTACAAAATCTAATTATTGATCAATATTCTATCGACTACGAATTTATATTAGTACATATTTTCGTATCTAATTGTATAAATGTAGATAGTGAAGATGCATGGAATTTTGTTCTTCAAGTGAATGCACAATCACCGTATATTAATATCTATGTCACTCCGCCCCCATCTATGAATGTAAGTAATACACCTGCTTGTAATACTTTTAACGCTGGTCCTAGTTCCTCTCATCAAGTTATTCCATTTACTGAAGAAGAACATGTAGTAGATGATGTTAATAACGATGACGAAAATAGTGATGATCTAATTGAAAATTTAGATGATGAATTTGATGATTCTGTTGATAGCCTTAGCACTCCTGAATTATTTATTGGAAAACAATTCGAGAATCGTTCTAAATTTAGAAGTTTTATTAGTGATCTAGCTATTAGACGTAATTTTACTTGTTCAGCCACTTTAAATAATGCTACTGGAATTATATATAAATGTAGTAGTTCAAATTGTCATTGGAGGGTATACGCTAAAGCCATAGGTAGAGGCGAAAGATTTTCTATTGCAACGCTAGAAAATATTCATTCTTGTTTAGGTGGACTTACAACTGGTTCTCATCCATTAGCTACCACTGTATGGGTTAAAAATCAGATTATTGATAAAATTCGGGATAATCAGTCGTATAGTCCATCTTGTGTTGTAAAAGATATATTTAGGGAACATCGAATACATATTAAATATAGTAAGGCTTGGAAAGCTAGAGAACTTGCTCTATCCGAAATAAATGGTAGTTATATTGATGCATATAGTAGTCTCGAAGAGTATGGTCTTAGAATTATTGAGACAAATCCAGGTAGTCAATGTTTTATGAAGATTACAGAGAATAATAGGTTTGAAAGGATTTTTATTTGTTTCAAGGCATGCATTGATGGATTTCTAAGGGGATGCTTACCTGTGATTAGTATTGATGCTACTTTTCTTTCCTCTAAATACAGAGGTATTTTATTCATTGCTTGTGCTCATGATCCTAACTATCAACTATATCCTATTGCATATGCTGTTGCTGAGGGTGAAAACACTGATTCTTGGAATTGGTTTTTAAACGGTTTAAGAATATCTTTTGAAAGATTTTTTGATGCTTGGAATACAATTTCTTTTATATCGGATAAACAGAAAGGATTGATAAATGCCATGCGTGCTATTTTTCCGGAATCACCTCATTTTTTCTGTATTCAACATTTTAAAGCAAATTTGAAATCAGTATGTAGATCAAAGCATTTTCAACGTAGCTTGGACTCTCTTGCAAGATGTTATAATGAAACAGATGCAAATAATTGCTTGGAGATGATTAAAGCTGAAAATGTTGATATTTACAATTGGCTCGTTGGAGTAAATGATGAAAATCGTGTTTTCTCACACTGGATTACAGCGTATTCTCCTTGTCCAAGACTAGATATTAACACGTCAAATCTTGCTGAATCTTTTAATAACTGGATTAAAAATCTTCGAGATAAACCAATAACGACACTACTTGATGGTATTCGAGCCAAGATTATAACACTTCAGGACAAAAACAGACAACAAGCTGAAAATCTTGAAACAGATTTTTGTCCGAAGATGTTAAAAACGATGGCTCGTATCAAAAAAGAAATCCATCAGCTGGAAATGTTACGGATAGTGGGTCATTTGTTTGAGATATTAGATCGTCAAACAAATAGAACATATGTTGTTCGTTTAAATGAAAACTATTGTTCATGTTTAAAGTGGTATCATACTTTTCTTTCATGTGTACATGCATGTTATGCTTGTAATTGTTGCAATATCAGGATTGAGCATTACTATCCAGCTGGATGATACATTATGATTGTAGTGAGGCGGGTCTTCGGGTATATGTTGTTTCGTACCGAATTGCCGCATAACCCGATCAGCTGGATGATACATTATGTCTCCATGGTATATTATGTAATACCTATGGAGACTTAATGCATATGATGTTTGTTCTATCTCAGAAGGATAAGGATTAACAGAATAATGCACCATTTGAACCTGTTTTTTGACATATAATTATAAGAAAATAAAACATAATATACTAAATAGATATAGAATGGTGACTTTTATTTACCTCTGAGATCTTTAGTGAATCAAATTGGCCTCGATATATCGGGGCAACCGAGTAAACACAATGTGCGGGATCTACCGTATCAGAATGCCACCGTAAAGCGCCCGGAAATACATGTGTGTCGCTACTGATCAAGGAAAGTGGCCTACCGATAGAAAAATGCTCGTAGGACCAAACCTAAAAAATATATAATATAAGTGTGCAAATTTTAAATATGTAACAAAATTTAAATATATACCAAATTCAAACAATTTATCTACCTGAATCAATGTAGCACATCCATTTAAATTTACCATCAATTTGTCCTTCGAATGGAACTGCACAAAGTCTGACATAGCACTATATAGATATGCCAGCATTGACGCTCCCCACGCATGACTCGTCGGTTCCGTCAGATCATTCAGAAATGATAGAAACCGTAAATTTACCATATCCGATGCGTCGGAAAACAAAAAAGCATTAATAAGGCCTAGCAAATAGGCTCTAGTGCATGCAATGACCTGAACAGAATATGAAAAATATTATATTAACTGAGCTAAATTGATATATAATTTACGTGCACAAATATTAACCACAAATGTAATACTTACCCGTTCCTCATCAACTGATATTTCTTGGTCACCGATACGATCTATGTGCATAAAATTCTGCCGGAGCCATGTATACGACACTAGACCTTTGCCTTTCAATTTTGGTGCCTCCACACCTAGGTAGGTCGCGATCGCTGTCTCACCAGAAAATTGTTCATCAAATATTATAGGTTCACCTGTGATAGGTAAACCTAAAATATTTGCAACATCTTTAAGCACAATAGACATTTCTCCAAAAGGTAGCTGGAACGTATTTCGTCCGGGCCACCAGCGCTCCACTAGACTCAGAATCAAGTCTCTATCGTGACGTAGAAAACGTATTTGGTCAAGGTAATGAAAACCAAATACGTGCAATAAAGCTGTTTGGTCACTAGTCAATTTCCAGAAACCAAGTTGGCCCTCATAGCGCCATGTATTGTGTTCTCTAAGCCGCACTTCCTTTTTATAATCACATAGCTATATATAAAACATACAAACTATATTATTACTAAACATATAAAATAAAAAATTTATTGACTACCACAATTAAAAGTATATATACCTCTCCAGTAAATATCAGATTAGATATGTGCGACTCGCGTTGCTGCTTGATCAAGTCTGTAGTTGGCCCCCCTGGTATACGACCATCATTTTGGGTAGCCATCTGTAAAAAATTTATTGACTACCACAATTAAAAGTATATAACCCTAAATTTCGTTGATATTAGACAACTATGAACACTAATTGTAGCTATCAATGAATATTAGAGCTATAGAACATTAATATATCAATGAACATTAGTGTTGTTATTAGTGGTATATATAAAATGACACACAATTAGTGGTTCAAAATTAGTGTTACAATACAAGGATGAACATTAGTGTGTCATTTTATATATACCACTAATAACAACATTAGGTTACAACATCAAGTTATCAACATTAGGTTATCAACATTAGAACAATAAGATACAACATTAGTTAGAACATTAATATATCAATCAAAATTAGTGTTACAATAACAACATTAGGTTATCAACATTAGGTTGCAAGATCTAAAATTTTGAACCGTACTTACACATTTTATAAGAGATCTAAAATATCAACATTAGGTGAACAATATGATACAAGATCAAAATTAGTGTAACATTAGGTGAGCAATAGGATACAAGATCAAAATTAGTGTGTCATTTTATATACCACTTGTTGGTTATGGTTCAAAATGAGTGTCCTAGAAAAATATGAAAAATATCAATATTAGTGTTTATGATAAAGGATGAATAATAGGATACAAGATCTAAAATATAAATGGTGAACACTAGAATACAAGATCTGGAAAAAAAAATTTACCTCTCAATTTCTTCTTCTTCTTCCTCCTCCTCCTCCTCCTCTTCTTCTTCTTCTTCTTCTTCTTCTTCTCTGCTACACACTCCCCCAACAACTCAAAACTTTACTCTACACCTACCCGGTTTTTTTGTTTTGTTTTGGAGTTGGGTTTTTTTTTAAAACATACTATCAGTGAACCGTTTTTTTTTTGTTTTGGAGTTGCAGTGAACCGTTTGGGGGGGCGAACCGGTCGTAGATCCGACATTTGGTCTGTCGGAATTTGGAGTCGTGCCCAAATTCCGACAGACGGTCTGTCGGAAATTGGGTTTCCCCAATTTCCGACAGACGGTCTGTCGGAATTTGGGCACGACTCCAAATTCCGACATACCAACTGTCGGATCTTATCTCTCCCCCTAATTTCCCTAACTTTTATCGTTTACAGCAATTATTACTAAAATTTTTATTGTACAGTAAAATTTCTGAAATTTTATTAACAACACATATAAATCCTTAAATTTAATATTTTTTTATTCAGTTAATATATTTTTATTCAGTTGAAACGAATTGTAAATCTATAATCATTGATACTATTCGTTACCATATTGTTTCACACACACACACCCCACCTATACTCCTAGAGGTGAATATTATTCGAATTTGGACCGTGAATTTATTTGAATCGAACCGAATAAAAAATTTAATTTAATTTTTAGAAAAAAATATTATGGTTTGGGTTTTAAAAATACTAAAAAAATATATATTCGATTTTGGATTTCGGTTTCGGTCCAAAACCGAAAATTAGATAACACTTACGCCATTACGTAAATATTCACAATTTATGCATAATTTATAATTAAAAATGTGTATATTATGAAAACAATAATGTGTGCACGTATTCTGAAGTAAAATTTTATAATTGAACAACTATTCAATTTTGTGCATAACTTTGAAATATAACGAACGTATATATAATAACTATATTTAACTAAATTTCAAATTTTGGGTTCGGCCATTAAATAATCAAAATAGTTCAATCGAACAAACATAATCGATTATCGATACGATTTGGTTCAATTTCAATTATGACTAATTTCGATTCACTTTCGATTTTTAGATTATTTTTTAAAAGTTTTATTTTTGATTTTAACTATTTTGATTTGAGAAATTTTGAATTTTGCTCTATTTGTTTTTATCATAATTCAATATGTACCCATTTAATTTTTTTTGAATTATCTCTCATTTGTTTTTACCATAGTGCATGAAATTATTTTACGCGCTCAGACCCTTGTTAGCAATTCGGCAAACGGAAAAAAATTCGGGACGGCAAAAGTACGAGTATAAATCGGCTTAGTGCAAATAAAATACGTTCAAAAATTTGGTCAAATATTAAAAAAATAGAAATATTGAGGTTAGAAACTTCACATCCTTCAATATGTTGTCAAATTTGGTTAATTAAACTGGTTTCCAGCACATTTTTTGTGTCAATTTTTTCAATAATTTATACAGAACACGTTTAAAACTTCGCATGCTTAAAATTTACGTACTGATTTTGATATGTTAAAAGTACGTAAGTATTATACGTTCATAAAAGATACGAAAAAATTTGCATATAATACGAGTTTTATTCGGATGATTGCTAACAAGGGCTCAGACCAGTGAGGTACCTCTCCCCCACCGAACCAGGTCACATCAGTCACTTTATTGTTTCCAATATGAAACATAAACCGCACTGTACAAAGTGTTGCGGGAATGCAACTATTTCTGTGGTCACAACAAAATTTAGACATTTTTGTAAAGGAAAAAAAAAAACTATTTAGAACGTCCATGGAGCTGGTATGCATTGGTCCACGTCCGCATGGTGACCAGTCATTAGTCCTCCTTGGTAACATTGGTCCACTCCGGACCGAGAGGCCAATGCTGAACCGAACCGATTTGAAGCTAACCAGATCGATTTGGTTTGGACTTTAAAATGCTAAAAAAAATATATTTGGTTTCGATCCAAAACGGAAATTGGACAAGACATACGCAATTATGTAAATATTCTCAATTTATGCATATTTTATGATTAAAATGTGTATATTATGAAAACAATAATTTTATGCATGTGTTATAAAATCAAAATTTGTAATTTAATAACTAATCCAATTTTGTTCGCAACTTTAAATAAAACGAATGTATATATTAAATTATTTAGTATAGTTTAACTAAATTTCTAATTTTCGGTAAGTTTTATTTATTAGGTTTTAACAATTTTGATTTAAGAAATTTTGAGTTACACTCATTTGTTTTACCATAATTCAAGATGCATCCCACTTGAAATAAAAAATTTGAGTTGATCCCACTTGTTTTATCATAGTACATAACGAAAATCGTCAATAACTAACAGTCAACTCCTTTGACGCCACGTGAACACTTTTGAGACCAAAATATTCTTAATGTATTGTTTCCACTTAGCACCTATCTAGCACATCTGATTGGAAAGTTACGTGAGGCCAAATCTATGCACATCTGAGTGTGCAGCTACCTGGGGCCAACTCAAGATTGTCCATGTGTGAGGTCAAAAGAGTTGACTGTTAGTCATTGACAGTTTAAGAGTGAAAGATATCATGCATTATGGTAATACAAGTTGTGTGCAAATCAATTTTTTAAGTGAAGTGTATATTGAATTACGGTAAAACATGTGGAATGTGACTAATTTTTTTTAATTTGATTGAAAGCAAATAAACCGAACAACCCTCGCCTACTCCCGAGTCACAAATTAAATGGAGTAACGAGTGGAACTGCAATGGAGGACTCGCAGTCCTGATCCAGGACGACCGTCCAGGGTCCACAGACTAGGAAGACCTCAAAAATATTTTTTGTATATACGTAACATTTATAAAATGTTAAATATTATTGTTCATACAAAACAATATAGTAGTTTCCAAATTTGTTTTTTTGGAAAAAAAAAAAAATACAATTTGAAATTTTATCCTGGATTTCAAAAAACTGTGGGCCGGCCCTGCTCGCTGACCACATGCATGCACATCGCAAGCTGCGCTGCGTGCGCATCGCCACATGAGAACGCGATGCGTCCCCAGCGCGCGCGCGCGAGAGCAGTGGCTCCGCTGCGTTCGAGATTCCCGTACGTTGCATGTGTCGTTGGAAAGCAAAGTAGAGCACATGCATGCACACTCTGCATTGATTGCTGAACAAGAATCCAATATTGGCTTTGGATACCTTGTACTTGCTTAGGAGCTGTTTTGTTGCCACTAACATACAAATTTCATATATTAACATACATTAACAATTTGTTATTGTAAATGCTGCACCTAAATCTATTATTTAATTGCATGTTTAAATAACGTGACATAATATTACTTGTTCCTCCAAATTATACATTCAAACCGTCCCTCCTTACATGACAAACGTGGCATATTGATGTGACAACTGACGTGACAAAAATTAAAATTAACATTAAAATTAAATTTAATATTAAAATTAATGTTAACATTAATATTAACATTAAAAATTAATATTATCGTTAACATTAACCATAATATTAATATTAATATTAACATTAATATTAATATTAATTAATATTATTATTAACATTAAATTAACATTAATATGAACATTAATTAATATTAATATTAACATTAACACTAAATTAACATGGACAAAATTGGATAATTAACTTTTTGGGTTAAAATTTGCCATGTCATCGGCTATGTCAGATGATATAAAATTATTTAACATACCACGTCAGCTGCCACATAAGGAGGGATGTATTGGAGGGACAATTTGGAGGTACGAATATCATTACACTTTTTGAAACCCCCCTTATTTTGTAAGACCTAATTGGGCACGTATGTTGGTAACTTTTGTTGTGGTAAATTGAAATTTATTATTTGGCTGTATCGACCTGAACGTTGAGAATTATTGAAAATAATGTTGCAGATATTGTCATAATTCGTGTTGCGGTGGTTTGGACATGATATTTGTTGCAACAGTTGGACGAAATAATGCAACGTTTCTTACACCAATAAAATATTAAAATTGGTAAAAATAGTGCAATAAATTTCATTTATACCCAACAACATACCTCGTTAGTTGTGCAGATACAAAAGTGAATGTAAGAACCCATTGTAGATACAGAGTTTGTTAATCATGTAGTCTTATCTTTTGAATTTGTTACTCCTATAAATTGTATCCTAGATTAGAGAGTTTTTTTAACCATGTATCTAAATCTTCTAAATTTGTTACTCATATTAGTTGTATCCTACATTTATACAATTTCTCTTTCTTTTTCTTCTAATGACCCTACCGCGAAAGTTGAATGAATATATTTTAAAATATTATCTTAATTATTTCAGTGGAATTGAGTTATCTTGCTATTGTCTTGTCTTGTGTATGAAATGTGCTTGGGATTTAACAGATTTGGAGTGTTAGAATTTGTAGACTTTGGTAGTTTTGTTCGTTTAACTTTCTTCTGCCCTGGGATGTTAGGAATTATATGTTGTAACAAATAAGATGATTTACATCACTTCCTTTATCTACCATATAGTATTTGTATCCTCATCGATTTACATCCATAATTTATTTTTTTCAAGCTAAGAACGAATCAAATCAGATGGTTCTATTTCTCAATCTTTCTGACTTGCTCCTACGGAACCAAGGTTGAAAGATTGAAAAAGTAAGTCATTCACAACCATTAGTCATTTTCTATTATGGAGTCTAATGCATATATGTATATATGCATTAGTCTAGTACTATAGATATATATGTACATATGAACTCATTCAGGAAAAAAAAAATCTAATTTACTTAAGAGGTAAAATTATTCTTTCTTTTTGAGAAAATACAGTGAATTAAAAAGAAAAAAAAAATCAAATCACACCATCGTTGTAATAGGTAAATGCCTTTTTTCTCCTAAAGTAGTCGGAATTATTCGTAATAAAATATTGGGAACAATTGAAGAGGTCTTATCAATAAAATTTTCATTTATCCGAGATCTAAGACATAATTAGCAATCCATTATATAATTCTTCTCATTATCCCATCGCTAGAGATTCCATTTTTATGGGTCCAGAGATCCTTTCACAAAACAATCCATGTTTTTCCGGTTTATTGGTTTTATAATGAAAAGTATAGGGTTTTGTCACCTCTCCAACTATTTCTCCATTGGGTAGGATTTTGTTAGCCCGCATATTGCTTGCATGTCGTTTGACGGTCTAATATTTGTTCACCAAGTATGTAAGTGATTCAAGAGAGGCCTCCATTCGTATAACATGAAGGAGAACGAATAAATGCCGGAGTTGAAGACTTTCTATGTACATTATGACGTAATTTATGTCGATGTCATTCTATTTTGGAGGTTGTACTTGGGTGGGCGAGTTAGATGGTAATAAACCTTGTGGTCATATCAGGTTACCAAATGAATTTTGGTGTATTCGTATATCCCGTAACCCGCTCACCGTATTCTGAAAGGTGGACGTGAATTGTATATGGTATCATAGCTTATACGATCAACAAAATCAGCTTCCATCAATGTCAGTGAAACGATGGAATAATTTATCACTATTTTTTATTTTTTGTCGCTACCCAAATATCTACGGATTATTGAAGAAAACAATCCGTCAGTATTTAGTGTCACGAGGTCCATGGGTCATGCTTCAATAATTGAGGACCAGAATCAGATGGGTCGTTGGTGGTCTAAACTAGTGATTCCTCCAGTGGACTTTGAGCAGTTCTATTAGCAATATAACATCATAAGTTATTAAAACTTTCAAATTTCATAGATTGAGCATCGGTCTTCCATGTAACTAGACGTACTTTGACTGTTGATATATCGATGGAGAATGAACTACAAATATATTTGTAGTTCATCTAAATAAATTTGTCTACTTGTTAAGTTTACCTGTGCCTAGATAAAGAACACCAGCATAACTTACACCATTGTATGGAGAAAAAAAAAACCAGTGTTACGTGTGTGCATAAACAAACCATCAGCCACCATCAAATCAAGTGCTTACTTGTTAAGTAGCATGTCCTGTTTGTTCCAAATATGTTCACTAAGTGGGATCTCAAATTTTGGGCAGCTTCTTTCAGAAAGTCGAGACATTCAGTTGAACACAAAAAACAGGTTAACTACTTTTAACATATAACATCACTATTGCTGCTGCTTCTCAAAAAAGAGAAATAGCTTTCAAAAGCAACCCCCTACGTGTTTTCTCAAAAAGAAGCAAGATGTACAAAAGCCTTAACAAACAATAAAATATTTCTCTTTTTTTAAAGATATCAGAAGCTAACTTCTACCAAACAGCTAGTCATGCTGCATCTGAAAATAGAAAGGAAAAAAAATCTATAGAAGCATACCCAAAGAAACATCAAATAAGGATATGTCAAACAAATCAAGGACGATAAGTAGCTTCTGTCAAACCAGTCGAGGAAGAAAAGCAGCTTTGGATACCATAACAATTGCATAAAAGTATAAGATCATAACAATTGACAATCAAAATAGTTTTAATGACAACCACATAATGTTCTGAAATAAAAGCAAGGGCAATACCATTTAGTCTCTTGACAAACAAAAATAGGACACTTACCTTCACCACCGTCGGTCAAGCACCCAGTTCTGCATGCGAGCACCAGAAAACTTGCCAACGTAGTAACCACAACTACGACACGACATAACACTACCAGTTTTGACCTCGGACATAACAAATGAAATGAGCGTCATATCATTTCACTTCTTCTTTGCTGCAGACTTGGTCACCTTGGCCCCAGAAGGGTCCTTCTTCTCCACACTCTTGATGACACCAACAGCAACAGTCTGCCTCATGTCCCTGACAGCAAACCTACCCAATGGCGGGTACTCAGAGAAGGTCTCCACCACCATGGGCTTGGTAGGAATCATCTTAACAAACCCAGCATCACCATTCTTCAAGAACTTGGGCTCCTTCTCGAGCTCCTTTCCAGAACGCCTATCAATCTTGGTCAAAATCTCAGCAAACTTGACCGCAATGTGGCAGGTGTGGCAATCAAGAACTGGGGCATAACCGTTACCAATCTGACCAGGGTGGTTCATGATGATGACCTGAGAGGTGAAGTTGGCAGCCTCCTTTGCTGGGTCATCCTTAGAGTTTGAGGCAACAAAACCACGCTTCAGATCCTTGACTGCAACATTCTTCACATTGAAGCCAACATTGTCACCAGGAAGAGCCTCCTGCAGAGCCTCATGATGCATCTCAACTGACTTGACTTCAGTTGTCAGACCACTTGGGCCAAAGGTGACCACCATACCAGGCTTGATGATTCCAGTCTCAACTCGACCGACAGGAACAGTACCAATACCACCAATCTTGTAAACATCCTGAAGAGGAAGACGGAGGGGCTTGTCTGTGGGACGCTTGGGTTCATTGACCATGTCCAAGGCTTCCAGGAGAGTAGGACCCTTGTACCAGTCTAGGTTGGTGGATCTTTCAATCATGTTATCACCTTCAAAACCAGAGATCGGCACGAATGGGATCTTGTCAGGGTTGTAACCAACCTTCTTGAGGTAGGAAGAGACTTCCTTCACAATTTCATCATACCTCGCCTTTGAGTACTTAGGGGTTGTAGCATCCATCTATCAATATAATAAAACAGCTTTGATTACAAACGAGCCTTCTTAAGCACACAAGTATGAAAGCCATATGATGCAGAGATGGTTTCTTGCATCATATTTCTTCAAATAATATTTGTCATTCTTTAAATTTAGATTCAAAATTACTGACATTTAGTCCTACTGGTTCAGAAACAGTACCAAAATCCAAAGATGTTACATTGTGCAGCTAACAATCCATAAATAAAATTCACATATCCAGAACTCTTTTAACAAGTACAACAATCGTGTCAAAAGCAATGAAGCAATTAATAAACATGTTATCAGAGATGGTATCATTAGTCATATTTTGTCAAATTATTATCCCTTTACAGTATTTTATCATGAAAAAACATCGTGAAACCTAAAACTCTTTTTTAATAAACTTTGAAACTTTTAAGCTGACTCAGATAAATTTACCTTCCTCTACTAATCCTTGTTCAATGGTGAAAATTCTAACCTTGTTACAGCAACAAATCATTTGTTTCACTCCAAGAGTGAAGGCGAGAAGGGCATGCTCACGAGTCTGACCATCCTTAGAGATTCCAGCTTCAAAACCTCCCGTGGTCGAATCAATGATGAGGACAGCACAATCAGCCTGAGAGGTTCCGGTGATCATGTTCTTGATGAAATCACGATGTCCAGGTGCATCAATAACAGTGCAGTAGTATTTGGTGGTCTCAAATTTCCAGAGTGCAATATCAATAGTAATACCACGCTCCCTCTCAGCCTTGAGCTTGTCCAGAACCCAAGCATACTTGAATGACCTCTTGTTCATCTCAGCAGCTTCCTTCTCAAACCTCTCAATGACACGCTTGTCAATACCACCAAGCTTGTAGATAAGATGCCCAGTGGTGGTCGACTTTCCAGAGTCGACATGTCCAATGACGACAATGCTGATGTGAATCTTCTCTTTACCCATCTTTGAGCAGGAGCAAAGTTAACTGCAAGATCATGTACATTTAGTATCACAAAACTGATATAAATTGAATAGTGGTTGATACATCTAGCAGAACATTTATTGCAAAGTATATATGAATTACTGAACACAATGAAACAACAAATTAAAACTTCATTTATCAGAATATTGTAGATGCAAAATAAAGGCCAATTGCACCCTTTGGATAATCAACTTAATATATTACTGAGAAACTATTAAGTGGGACAGGCACACTGGTGAGCCCTGACCCGCCCAATGATATGATGACAAACAGCCTATGTTATCTCTATTTCTTGAGAGTCTAAATTAAAGGAAGAAAACATTGGCCATGTGTCACTATATCATTGGACGGGATCAGGGTGCACCTGTGAGCCCGTTCCACTAAATAATTTCTACATAAAGAGCAGTAGCACTATGCATGATGAATATGAGAGAATTCAAAAAGATAAACAAAACAGAGATAATTTTAAGACAAGTCAAGTCCCTAGTTAAATACCTACATAGTTGGTCGCTCAAATAAACACCAAGACAGACGTGTCAAGTCAAGGTTACAGGTGAATATGAGAGAAAATTCAAAAAGGTAAACAAAATAGAGATAATTTTAAGACGAGTCAAGTCCCTAGTTAAATACCTACATAGTTGGAAGCTCAAATAAACACCAGGACAGACGTGTCAAGTCAAGATTACAGGTGTCCAAGGGCAAAAAGCAGTGATTTTAGGTTCTAGGTTACAGCACCCATAAAAGATGAGTGCTTGTTTGCAAGAAAGGCAAGGGACAGTCTAGTTTAAGAAGGAAACATCTCTCCTCGTGTTGAGCTTTCTCGTATAATTTGGGCGCTTGTTTGCAACAAAAGCAAGGTACAAACTTGAAGTCTCATCTAGTCATGAGCTTAGGCGAACTTTAAATAACAGTCTTAAGTAGCTACAGCATGGTTTAAATAGATTATCATAAAAGTTTAGTAGTGTTCTACATGTTTTTGGATTTCAGGCAATTGAGGAAAAGTTCTTTTAAATGTAATGGAAAAAAATTAGCAAGTTGAAACCAAAATCATGTTGATATTTCCATTCAGTCTCATGTATTTTTATTATTAGTCAAAACTGAATAGCATGATACATGTAGACAAATATTAATGAATTGGTCGTTTTTTTCAGCCAGCCAAGTGCTGGCAAGTATTCCTTCGCTTACCCAACAAAGCCGACATCTAAGGGTACAACCCTTCCTGCCTAATAAATGAATACAAGAACTAACAATCAATTTGTCAATAATCCAGTATTAAATAAGACACAAATCATCCACCCTCAAATCAACTATAAGCAGATCTTAATCCAGTAACTAGAAATTCACACTTAATGTAATACTACTAAGAAGATGCAAATATTTATCAACTCAGAATCTAAATTTCAGTCAAACCTAAAACAGCTAATAAACCTAAATCATTAATTTGATGGCCTACAAGTCATATAAATTTGGTAATGTAATTGCATGTTTGATAGTTGTAGACTATTTAGAAATCAATTGATTAAACATGAGTCACAAGCTTAAAATAGTATTCTTGCTAGAACCTAAATAATGGAATGTTATGTATTAGAAATTAAAAAGTGTATCATATATGGCAATAAGATGGTTCTGAAATTTTGGAAAACCAAAAATAATAAAAAATTAGTTAATCACTTGTTCCAACCATATATATTGGATGGAAAACAAAATGAAAAATCTTCTCACTTTATTCAAATAAAGAGTCATAAATCCCCACAGAAGGAAATAATGATATATAATTTAATTTCAAACAGGAACAAAAATATAGACCTCAATATCCTAGTTGTTCAAAACAAACATAACTTAAATCAAAAGATATAAAATTTTCTAACAATTTATAGCCACAAAGCATATGAATTTAAACACAACTAATATTAACATAATTAACTAATCCTCAGTCATGTTAACATAATTAACTAATACTCAGTCATGACGGATTTGATCTCTAACTAATAAAATTCCAAACGAACAGTTATACTATACTCAAAATTTTCAGTCAAAAGTCGAGAGGTTCAAAATAATATAAGCGTCCGACACGACACAACATGGATACAGATCCTAAATACTTCGGAGTGCCTGCATCGAGTCCGATACGTGTCCAACACAACACAGGATAGATAGAAAACCGATACTTTGAAGAATACATGTTTTTTTATTCACAAACTAAGCACGTCCACATGGTAATTTCCACGATACATAGAAGAATATAAAATCTCTACGCTTACAATTCGAACAGGAATAGCTAGGGTTTTGATTTCATTAAAAAAACAACGTAAAGGAAAATTATAAAAAAAAAAAATTAGGGTTAGGGTTTGAGAGATCTCACCGAGGGAGAAATGAAAGGAGGGGAGGAGGCAGCTACTTCGCTCTCGATCCTAAGTATTGGCAATGAAAAGGAAAGAAACCCTAGCCCATCGCTTGTTATATATAGGACCAGGTCATTACGGACTTGCCCCTAGGGTTTGCTACTATGTGAGGGTAGTTTCGCCATTTGCAATGAAAAGGTGTTTCTTCAGCCTCCATCCATGCTCTCTCCCATATGAATATGAACCCCCAAAGCAATCCATTCATTTTACTAATTGAAATCTTTTAAGAATTAATTTCTAAAATTCATAACAATTTAATATAATCTAATAGTAGATTGAATAAAAAAATGTATCCAATTTAATCAATAATTTTAAATTAAATTAAATTTACATTTTAGTTTAAACTAATTAATAGATCATTCCAATTTAATCTAATGTAGTTTATAATTCAAATGCTAACTGAATTTAAATTTTAATCTGATTTAAAACATATCTTCATGGAAAAAAAAATTGAAAGTACGTACAAAAATGAATAACTATACAAAAGATAAAAGAAAAAGAATGGTATGGATAATTTTGTCTACCTTTACAAATTTGTATTTAACTAGAAATTGTTGTGCCTCCTTGATAAATTATTTTTAAATTATTTATTATTTAATAATAATATCTTTAAAATTAGTAATGTCGTAAAAAAATTTAATGGTATTATTAAACGATCATGTTTTATTGTGTTTATCCTCTTCTTATTTTTAGGAACTTTGACCATTTTTTCATTTTTTTTTCTAAAATTTAAATATCACTTTCAATATATAATAGACTTTTTTAAATAAAAATAGTAACCTACATTAAATTTTTTTATATAGTTTTAGAAAAATATTTTTTTAACCTTTCAGCAAAAGAAATGTTGCAGGTTTAGATCTTGTTTTGGCCAAAGTTACAACACCTAAATCCGACTTGTTATTTATTCCATAGACTATAAATTCCATTTGCACAACGTGATCAACATCTAATGTTGAGGCTAGTCATCTTGTCTAACTAACAAATGTGTAAAAGCAGGACCGTTTTTGAGTATATACAAGCTGTACAATCGTACATGGTCCCCAAAATCGAAAGATCTAAAAGTTTAACCTCTGTATCTATTCTACTATATAATAGGAAAACTTAGATGGTGAAACTTTTGAATTCCGAAAATACCCTTACATAATTATACTATTTAAAAATAGTTCATCTATTCTACTATATAATAGGAAAACTTAGATGGTGAAACCTTTGAATTCCGAAAATACCCTTACATACTTATACTATTTAAAAATAGTTCATTAATTTTAATAAGGACAACTTAGTAATTAGGAAGACTACCCTTTGGTCTTCCTAAAGAGTCTTCATAAACTAATTAAGAAATGTTAAAATACGTGCAAGGCACGTGCACATATGCTAGTATATTACTAATGTCAAAATTTCTATTTTTAGATTTAGACCTCCCTATTTTTTTTTAGAAATTTCAGTAATACGGTCCTAAGAATGTCATAGAAAATATTCTTTTTTTAGAGTTGTTAAAAAAAGTTAATATTTTTTAGAGTGGTTAAAAATGACTCTTTTACATCAGCAAATTGCTCAAGGGACTGTTTGGTTGATGAATTTAAGTCCGAAAGTGGGCTTAAAATCCGATTTTGGGGGAAGTCACTCTAGTTATGTTGCTTGGTTCTCTCTTCCAAAAAAGTGAGAAGTGACTTGATGGTATCTCTAGGCCTTGTTTGGTTTGCGTAATGAAAGGAAATGAAATAGATTATTTGTTATTTCATTTCCTTTGGAAAATTGTAATTCCAATCAATTTCTATTCCGATGTTTGAAAAAACTAAAGAATTTGGAGGAAGAGTGAATACTTAGAAGGAAAAATGCCTCATTCCTCATGTCTTCCTTTACTGTTGTCTTCGTTGCCTAATATCTACGAAATCCGGCACTAAACTGTGTCTCGATAGATATGTGACTTCAGATCTTGTTAGATCAACAAAAAAAAAAAAAAAAAAAACTGGTATACTAGACTGATAAGTCAAAAACACTTAAAACTGGTATACTACAATTTTATAAGTCGAAAAGAACTAAAATGTGTAAATATGACATATGTACCAAAACACTAGGATGTATTGTTGATTCTTTCTACAAACTTATGATTGTTGTGTAAATATATACTAGCAACAGATTTATGATTTTGCTTCTGCAAAATCTGCAGATTCTGCACCAGAAATTGTAGAATTGAAGGACAGGAATCTGCAGATTTTGAAGGGCATAAATCTGCACCATAATCTGTTGAATCTGTAATATTTCATGGGGACAGCTCTAAAAAGAAAAAACCTCTAATTTGATGTGGACAGCTTTATGTAACAAGAGAAAAACTCCTTTATACTATTCTTGGGTTCCTGCCTTTTATATTTCTTGCAATATTTGACATATATTCTACTATGACATTCCAATGGGATCTATTCTTTTATAGTGCTAGAATGACGTACTATGTTTGTATGGAAGGGCAGAACTGCAATGACATTGTAATGGGATTTATTTTTTATAGTGCTAGAATGCCTTTTATAGTGCTATGTAACAAGGAGGAGTTGAACTGTTATTATGATCATTTGTTGGTTTGTTGGTTGAGGAATTTATTAATTAATTTCACTTGATCTCTGATTTGAACTACTGCTGATAGAGATGGGAGTTTGGTGTTTTTACTTGCTTTGATTGGGAATTCTTGGATTCTTATATGTTTTTGGCAATCAGCTTCTTCTTATGAAGGAAATAGGCGATCTATGAAAAAAAAAAAAAAAACCAAGGTTCTTGATTTGATTCTTGTTTCAATATATGTTTTTTTGCTATAGCTGATTTTGTGTGGAACTATATGCTTATGGCTAGCTGAACTTGTTCTTGTTTCTGGCTATCACTTTCTTGTTTTTAGCTTAACTGATTTTGTTTTTGGCTATCAGTATCTTCTTACTTTTAGATGGCTGATTTTGTTGCTCGACTTGGGTGGTGGTGCTTTTGCTTGGCTGGCTTATCCTAATTTGTTGTTGCTGCTGATAAACTAGTACATGTAGTTTTTGTTGGAAAAGTGAATATAAACTTGACTTAGAAAATTAATTAAAAATTGTTATTAATTTTCCAATAGGCGTGTCCAATGTGCAACGAATGTATCTGTTGGAAAGGTGTGTCCTTTCCATTGTGTCTCTTCGTCCCTTATAAAAGGATAGTCCTTTGAGTGTTTGAATCAATGAATCAAAGACTCAATTCATACATCAAACATTAAGTCCAAGAGAGAGGGACTACCAACATTGCTTCATCCAGTTCCTGCGGTGTGAAGTGCTGCTACCGAAGGAGAAGAATCGTTGTATCCTAGGAGGCTAATCGCCATTAAACTGTAAGCACCAGTGCGGGGCGAGTATTGTCTTAAGGACATTGAACTAAGTTCAAGCCTCGGTTTCGGTTAGATTATTATTTTATATTTTAATTTCAGAGTCTAAAATACAGAGTTGAGAATTCTTGCTAATAGTTTTTATTTATTTATTGTAATTATCTTTCCTATGGATTTCATGGTTTCCTTCGACATTTTGAAGTCATTGGCATTTTAAAGATACTCTTCCCGATACTTTGGGTTCTCTACTGATACTTTTGACAGATTTGACAAATATAAGTTGTGCCTTATCTGGGTGAGCTACTGATACTTTGTTGCTGCCTTATTTGGGTTCTCAATTATCGACTTTTCAAGTTCTTTTTTTTTCTTTCTTCTTGATACCTACCAATTTGGTGAGAAAACATGGTAAGAAAACTATTCAATGGAAAGGTAAATGGGAACTGTTGATTCCTCACCTGATACTTAATTGGTTATAGTGAAATGTTGATTCCTACTGATACTCTGATTGGGGGTAGTGAAATGTTGATAGTGAAATGTCTATTCCTACTGATACTGGTTTTTTTCTTTTTTTCTTTTTTCTTTCTTATGGATATTTATTGATTATATAAGAAATTAGGGATATTCAATCCAATTGTTGAACAAAATTAAACCCTTTACTTTCCATTTAGCTGTGAATACGGGCATAAACCTCTCTTGACCCGTTTCTTTTTGTCGTTTAAAATTAGTGTACATGAGCTGCTAGCTTGAGTATCTTCATAACGAGTTTAGCCATAAATTTTTCGGGCAACTGAGATTTGAACAGTAGTCTCTCCTTGAACTGAACAAAGACCCAGGTCATGAGCAATGTCCTGCCATTCATTCATTTCTGGATGTTTGTAAAGTCAAGAAGACAACAAGCAGCTGCATTTGTATTCATATCATCTCCTCTATAGTCTTCACTCCTGCAGGTAATGCTGATTATAGAAACTATTGAAGGGAAAGGTAAGTGCCAATAGTACATGTAATGCTTTTTTTTTGTCAGTGTTTGTTAGTATTTATATCATCTCCTCTATGTCTTACATAAAGACTGAACTATTTGATGTGGGAACAAATTTGACTCTTGATAGTGGAGAACCATTATAAAATTGCAAGCTATATCTGGTGTTAACTTATTTCTTTAGTTTATGAAGATGCAATAACAAATGTGTTTGGTGTAGGTCTTGTTCAGAATAGTATTACCCCTGATTTTGATCTGTTTAATACTTTAATGTTCAGAAAAATATTATTTGTCCCCTGATTTTGATCCTTTTCTACTCCTAATCTGCAGTAACGTTCCCATTGGATCTTGTGAGGCGTCGGATGCAATTGGAGGGTGCAACTGATTTTTCCCATTCCTGTATTTACTTGTTGTTGGAGCTATGGTATCTAATACTGATATGATTTGCCTCTAGCATATGTTAGGGATTGTTGTACGTTTATTTATCTTTGTATACATGTGGATATATCGTGGATTTATAGCTTGTGATACGGGTTTCATGTAGTCGTTCATTTTCAATTTTTAACAGCCTTTGATCTCTCTCTGCAAACTTATTATGATATGGTATGGGATGCAGCTCTGCGGAAGAAGTATTTGAAGCCCATCGAATCTCTGGAGAGAAATTCAAGTTATTGCATTTGTAATAGTGCTCTTGGCGAGATGAGATTTTCTTTTTTTTTCATAAACTTGTAACACATGGTGTATCTTTTGTACTATTTTATATTCATATGTAAAAGAATATCTGAATTTGGTTTGTTATAGTAATTGCTATAGATTAGTAAAGATGATGCACTCAATACTTTTCAAGATGGTAACAAGTTTCTCTTTTGGTGTTAGATTTTACTATGTCGTAGATGCTATTTTAGAGGCCAACACCGACTTATTCAAGATATATATATTTCAACATTTCAGGTCATTTTTGTCATGTCCTGGTACCACGTAATCAATATGTCGTCATTGGACGTGATGTCGTACAAGTGTAAGTTACGGTATGAACGTGACCGACTAATAAAACAGTTCAATTTAAGATTTTTATGCATAAAAAAAAAAATAAGAGAAACCAAATGACAATATGTATATATGAAAATATTTCTTTTATTCATAAACTTATAGTGGAATACATAGGCTCTCAAATTGCCAACTGAATATGTCAAACTTGGCTTACAACTCAATGACTCATAACACAAGAAAAATTGTTTAATAAATTGTCATTTAATAAATAAAATAAAATATCTTTAAATATCTAAAGTTTCGAAAAGGATAAAAAAAAAAAACTTCTAGTGCCTTTGGACGGGCAAGGAATTTTCTATACCTACAAGGACGAGGGTTAGGATATTAGGGAATGCATTGATGAGTAATATTAACCAAACCCACCCAAACCAACACAGTAAATATGTGAAACATACATTTATTAAGTAATCTTGCTATTACTCTAAAAAACAATATACTATTTAATGTCTCTGGACTCAATTTTCAACCAAAACCAATTAAAAGATGGACAAGGGCTGAGCCAGAATTTGTTTTTTTTATGGGGGTGGGGGGTGTTGAGAGCAGGGATTAAAAAAAGTTCATGTGATAAACTCAAAAAATAAACCCAAAAAAATGAAAAAATATATGAAAATCCTCACAACCTACACTATGGAATTCAAACCATGGATCTTCTATATAAATATCCAACCACTCTACCAATTAAACTAAAACCGCTATTTGTTTTTACATGTGAATCATTTGATAATATATTGCTATATCCTAGTAAAAAAAAATTAAGCCCGGGCTATAGCTCGTGCCACCCCAGTTTATGCTCTGCCACTGGATGGGGTGAAGGATCTCAACTCATTTATCCTGATCATAGATGTCGAAAGGATTTATCCGCACAAACCCAAATCCGACTAGGCTATTCAAGCCACAGACCAACACAATGCTACAGCTAGGAGCGGGACATTGCAATTTTAACAACCGACTCCATGACAGATCAATGTCGTACATACCTGCACAACCATGCTGGTCGTGCATATCATGTATCACGCATGAGCAAGTAATATTATTATTGAAGAATGTCGTTTTATGTTGGCTAATAGATTGGATGGGTGCAGAATTGCTCATTGTTTTCGAAAATGTAACCAAATAGCAGATGTTAGGCTAACATATAGGTCTCATCCAGAAAATATGGTTCTTCTTGTTGGCATTTGTTGCGTTTCTCAGAAAAATAAAGTTATTCTAGTGAGCATACTCAACAAAAATTTCATCTGGGCAAGTTTTACTATACTCCAGCAGGTTAAAAGCAATTGAAAACATAACTCTAAATACCGAAAATGTACAAATTCCTGACCTATTCCATGATAAATATATATATTATCAGGTACATTCAAGGATAACTCATTAGTAGTGAGCAATCTCACTTCTGACAATCTTCACCTGTACTCACACAAACAAAAAAGAATTAGCTAATGAAATGAATAATATTCCTGCACTCTTTCCCAATGGCGAATAACATTATCAGTTACTTTCATCGCAATCTCACCTGCAGTAAACAATTTCACTTATGGTGCAGTCACCTAACAAAAAAAGTACTTCATATTAGCACCTCTATATGAGTTTGCTACTCTTTCCATAACAATGATTCGAGAGCACCCGAGTCATGTAACAATACTAGCCGAGTATCTAACATTTGGGATGATTTACAGGGCAATGCATCCAATACGCGCCTCAACAAAATCTTCCATTTATATACGCATCATGAGCTGTATCGCTTCCCTGCTTGACTTTTTCGTAAACTTTCACAGAGGCTTCGGAGTACTTCCCTAGTTGATCAAACACCTTAGCCAAGCTCGTCTGCAAACTCCCCAAGTTCGAGCTCCTCTCACCTTTCTCTTGCTGTTCTTCTTCTTCTTCCTTGTTTCCTTTGAGCTCCAATTGCTCGTCACCTACCACCATCTCGGGCTTCCTGTCTTCCTGCTTCGCTTCTCTTTGCTGCTCGAGTAAGTCATGGAGATCTGATAGCAAGTCCTTAATGGCATCACCTACCTCTTTTGAAGGGAGTGAGTTGATTCCTGATAGCAGGTCACGAGAGAGAACAAATATAGGGGGAGCAAGGGCTCTGCGAGGACAGAAGGGCATCTTCCTCCCCCATGACCGTCCTTGTGGGGGCAATATACACTTCTCTAGCCAAGAACTCAGGGCTTCGACATAGGATCTCTGGGTGTCAACCCAATTCGTAAAGCAGGAGGCAAAGCATTTTAACTCATTTTGCAGATAGGCAATTGCCTGCCGATAGGATTCACTCTGCTGTCCTGCTGTCGAGCTTCTCAGGTGGTAGGCTAATGAGATGGTAATATACTGGGTTTGGTGGCATTCGAGCATGGCTTTCCACATCCGGACCAATCTGCAGAGACGTACATAATTAATTTAAAAAAAACTTTGAACTTTGCAGGGCATAAACTTAGAACAGTAGCTAGAAGTCGATTAGTGAGTGTTCTGAAATTCGTCCTGTGGAGTTTTTCGAGTAACTTATTAGCTTTGTTGTTCTGATCTCAACTTGGCTAAGATGAAATATTGATCAGTCTATATAAAAGCAAATCTATAGTCTTGAATAATTAAACCGTACCTTAGGATTATAGTATCTACTGTCCACAAATATGTAAATTTCAATTCAGCAAAAAAGCCAGATTTACGAGTACGGAACCACGTGAAAATTATGCAATAGGGTATATAAGACCTTTTTTAGGGGAAGGCTATTGAAGAACAAGGTATAGACGTACAGTATACTGAATTAGGAGTGAGAATTGGCCTTTGGGAACGGAAATTGAAAACAAGTTTCTGCAAGTTCTATAAGGACTGGTAGCAGAAATGGGTTTGGAGACGGTCATGATTACTAACCGGTGCCACCACTTCAAGTTAACCATCGCAGCATCACTTACAAGTACATTTGATAAAATTAAGGTGGTTCCACTGGATCCTTGTCAAGTTATCCTCAGGAGTATATGTGTGAGACTGATGTGTCATCTACTACTGAGGAAGCAGAAGTATTGGTGGGTGAAGGAAATGGTGTTTATGGTCCATGCTACCAAGGAGATCCGACTGTAAACCCCCCTCCCTGTTTTTCGAATTTCTGAAATTACTACTTATTAAGTTATTATTAATTCCTTAACCTCACTAATAGCCTAAAACCCAAGTTATCAATTAACTTAGCAATAAGAGATTTACTCATTATTATTAACTAAGGTATGTTCATCAATTAAATCCTATTATTAACTAAACTCCTATTTGCCATTACCCAAGTTAAACTAGATTCTATCAGCTCTCTTCTCTTCCTATACTTCTTCACATACACTACACCAACCATCCCTAAGCCAAACTGTAGAGAATAATTGTTATATTTTTATTGATTGGCTACTCCACCACTTATAGGGAGTCTAGCTCCTCTTCATACTACATTTTTCCAATGTGGGACTAAATCCCTTATTAGTTCTCAATACTTCCCCTCAAGATGGACGATAGATATTAATCATTCCCATCTTGTTACATAGCTTCGACAGACTTAATGAACTAAGACCCTTAGTCAAACAGTCTGCCACTTGTTCTTCTGAGCGAACATGATCAATCTTCAGTATCCCTTGTTCCAGCTTCTCTTTGATGAAAAATCGATCGATCTCGATGTGCTTCGTTCTGTCGTGCTGAACTGGATTGTTAGCTATACTTATTGCAGCTTGACTATCGCTCAGAAGACGTAACGGTGCTCCCTTGTCCAGCTTCAACTCTGTCAGCAACGCTTTCACCCACAGCAATTCCGACACTCCTAAGGCCATTGCTCTGTATTCTGCTTCAGCTGTAGATCGTGCTACCACTGACTGTTTCTTGCTTCTCCATGAGACCAAGTTTCCTCCTACAAAGACACAATATCCCGTGGTAGACCTTCTATCGTCTATGCAGCTCGCCCAGTCTGCATCGCAGTATCCCTCAACTTCTATACATCCATTCTTCTTGAACCATAGCCCTTTCCCCGACGTCCCTTTCAGATATCTCAAGATCTGAAACACTGCATCCATATGACCCGTTCTTGGATCATGCATGTAGCGACTTACTACACTCACCGCAAATGAGATATCAGGACGTGTGTCACAGATAAATCAATCTTCCTACAAGTCGTTGATATCTTTCACGATCAACTGGCTCTCCTGCTTCTGCTCCCAACTTGCACTTCTGGTCAATTGGAGTGACTGCTGCTTTGCATCCCAGCATCCCTGTCTCCTTCAGCAGATCTAGTATGTATTTTCTCTGTGAAAAAACAATTCCTTGTTCGCCTTCACACACCTCGATACCTAGAAAGTACCTCATCGCTCCTAAATCCTTCACTTCAAACTCCTTCGCGAGTTTTGACTTCAGCTTAGCGATCTCGACTTCATCATTACCTGTGATTACTATATCATCCACGTATACAGTAAGTATAGTGATGTGGCCTCTTGCATGCTGAAGAAAGACCGTATGATCTGTATTTGCTTGATGGTATCCCATGCCTGTAACAACCTTTCTGAATCTGTCAAACCAGGCTCGAGGAGATTGCTTGAGCCCATATAGCGACTTCTTTAGTTTGCACACTTTTCCATGCGACGTCCCTCCGTCTGATTCTGTAGCGTAGCACCCTGACGGGAGTTCCATGTACACTTCTTCTTGTAGGTCCCCATGGAGAAAGGCATTCTTCACATCTAATTGGTATAGCTTCCACCCATAGTTTGATGCAATGGAGACCAGAGTTCTTACGGTGCTCATTTTCGCTACTGGAGCAAACGTCTCATCATAGTCGATGCCATATGATTGTGTGTATCGCTTTGCAACCAACCTCGCCTTGTATCGTTCCACCTTTCCTTCTGACGTATCCTTTACTGTGTACACCCATTTGCATCCCACAGTTTTTCTTCCCTTTGGGTAATGGAACCAGCTCCCACGTCTTATTTTTCTCCAGTGCCCCAAGTTCTTCCATCATTGCAGCTTTCCACCTTGGATCTTTCTTTGCTTCCTGCCAACTTTTGGGCAACGAAGTAGAGCTAATGATGCAATGAAGGCTCGATAATTCGAAGAAATGTTAGAATAAGACAGGTAGTTGGCAATATCATGTTCATAATCATCAAAACGACTAGGAGCCTTACCCGCATTGATGCGAAAAGATATCCTTAAGGGAGCAATAGGTGGTGGAGAGATCATACCATCAGAGTCAGAGAGATCCGCATCAGAATCAGATTGATTCTGTGCGGGGGCAACATCTTCAAGAGTTGGAGCAGGAGTAGACGAGGGACTTGGTACAGTAGGCACAGGGCACGGTACAGGCACAGTACTGGACTTCTGCTGTCTCCTTCTGTAGACTTGGAGCTCCTTTTCCATTGTCTGCTGCTCCCCCTGTTTAACATATGTATCTTCTTCATCTTCTGTATCGGAGTCACTGCTTTCTCCCTCTTTCGTCCAGTTTTTCACGACCGGGCATGGGACCGATCCGACTACCACAGATGGGCTTATTTTCTTCCCCTCACATCGAACACCCTCTGTGTTAGGTGTGTCACCAAACGTCGAACCGTCATCCGAAGCATAATATGGTTCCAGTTCTCTGAATGTAACGTCCATGCTTACAAACATCTTCCGCTCAACTGGGCTCCAACATGCGTATCCCTTCTGAGTTGCCGTGTACCCGACAAAGACATTTAACCGCTCTAGGATCCAGTTTGCCAAAACCTGACCTATTATCTTGGACAAAACATACACACCCAAATACTTTCGGTGGAACAGTGTACGTGGTTGTACCAGTAAGCATCTCCAACGGTGTCTTCCAGTCCAATACCTGAGATGGCATTCTGTTGATGAGATAAAATGCCGTTAACACCGCCTGCCCCCATAAGTGTTTCGGAACATTCATAGCCAGCATCATCGTCCGTACGACCTCCAGCAGGTGTCTGTTCTTCCGTTCGGCCACACCATTTTGTGCCGGTGTGTAGGCACATGAAGTTTGGTGTAGTATTCCATGAGTGGATAAATACTCAGCAACCTGCTTATTTGTATACTCCGTCCCATTGTCAGACCGTAAGCACTTAATTTTAGTGCCATATTGCGTTTCTACCCGGCGATGAAAGTCGCGAAACGCCTCAAAGACGTCACTTTTATGCTTCATAAGGTAGACCCATGTCACGCGAGTATGACAATCAATAAAAATGACGAACCATCGAAAACCGTTAATACCGGTTGTAGGACAAGGGCCCCATACGTCCGAATGTATCATATCAAATGCAGCTGAACTTCGATGTCCGGAACTTACATACGTGCTTCTGGTATGTTTATCCAACTCACATGCATTACAAAATAACTTCTCTTTATTAGCCCTTTGGTATAAGGACGGATACATTCGACTAATAATTTTAAAAGAAGAATGACCGACACGCTGGTGGTGGAGTAACAATTCATCTTCTACACTGCGCCGTGAATCTTCAGGTGGGGTGTCTGCTACCAGAGATGCTAATGCATTGTTCAGTCCAGTCATGTCCAAGTATCACAGCCCCTTATGCCATGTGCCAGTCCCTAGTCATCGTCCTGTCCCCTTCTCCTGAAAAGTCACCGTAGGAATGTCAAAGGAAACTGTACAGTTAAGATCAAGAATAATGGCACTAATAGAAAGAAGATTGACAGGAAAAGACGGAGCATGTAACACATTGGTGAGAGTGAGAGAAGGGGTGCATGCGACAGTGCCTTTACCCATGACAGGGCTGGAGTTACCATCAGCAGTCTGAATGCTCTCCGGCGTCGGTAGGTGAGTATAGTCCTGGAACTCACCGCGGGACCCCGTAACATGGCGAGATGTTCCAGAGTCCATAATCCAGCCTGGTTGGTGGACAGCTGCCGCAAGAGCACGCACAGGAATACCTGTGCTGGTCTGGACAAAGCAAGTGATGTGATCCCCCGAGGAAGATGACGTCCCATGACTGCCGTCCGAACCCAGCTTCGTGCTGCGTAACCTCGCAAGGAACTCCTTCTCAAGAGGGGTTAACTCAGCCAGGTGATGTTCGCCCCCTTCTTCCGCCAGATTTGCTTTGTGGCCGCCAGAATAATTTACCCTTCTTCCAGCATAACCGCCTCTACCACCTCGACGGCCTCCGCGGCCCCGTCCACGATCACTCGACAGGGATTTTGGACAAAATCTGATGTAATGCCCTGAGTCACCACATTTGTGGCAAACACCGGCCACAGAGAGAGGCTGATTGAAGGCGGCAAGTGCAGACTTGTCAACAGCGTCTTGCTCCCCCTGGAAAGAGCCCTTGTTGGGCATCAATTTCAATCGAGCCTCTTCTTGTGCCATGGCAGCTATGGCTTCTTCCAAGGTTGGAAGCATGGGCTGTGCTAGGAGTACATTCCTTCTATGCTCAAACGCAGGTAGGGCTGCAAATGAGCCAAGCCGTTTGCGAGCTGCTCGAAGCTCGGCTCGATAAAAGCTCGTTTGAGCTCGGTTCGTTTAGTAAACAAGCTGAGCTCAAGCTTTATTTTTGAGCTCGTTTAATAAACAAGCCAAGCTCAAGCTTAGAAGTACTCGGCTCGATTGAGCTCGTGAGCTAGCTCGTTTATGAGCTTGTGAGCTGACTCGTTTAGAAGCTCGTTAGGAGCTTGTTTAGAAGCTCGTTTGTTCATATATATATATATATATATATATATATATATATATATATATATATATATATGTGCGTGTATTATATATTTATTTGTTCATATATATATATATATATGTGGGGGGTGGGGGGGGGGGGGGGGGGGGGGGGTTGCGTGTATTATATATTTATGTCCTTAATAAGTGATATTAAGGAACCTTTTTAATTAATTTTTTATAAATAAATTATTAATATTTCAGATACTTGAATTCAAACTTAACTAGCTTGAAATCAAGCTCGTTAAGCTTGAAATCAAGCTTAATGAGCTTGAATTAAAGTTGAGTGACAAGCTTGATTTCAAGCTTATCGAGCTTGTTTATCAAGCTTGAATCAAGCTTCCTTATCAAGCCAAGCTCGAGCTCAAACCAAGCCAAGCTCAAGCTTAATGTAAACAAGCACAAGCCAAGCTCAAGCTTCAAAATAAAAAACTTATCAAGCTCGAGCTCGAGCTTGAGCTCGAATAATTCTAGTCAAGCCAAGCTCAAGCTTACAAAAGCTTGGCTCGGCTCGGCTCGTTTGCAGCCCTAAACGCAGGGTTAAGACCCTTCAAGAACTTCATCATCCGTTGTCGCGAAATATAATCCAAGAACTTTTGGAAATGTTTCGCAAATGCTGGTTCGACTTGTGCATCTTCCATCCAAAGAAGATCATAGTGATCCAGATCAGACCAATATTTCTTCAACAGTGCGGCGTACTCAGAGATGGTACGGTCGTCCTGGGCCACCCTATCAAGTTCATCCTGCAGTTGGAATACCCGCATATGATTGCCGGAGCCTGAGTACATATCCTTCAAAGTCCGCCATATATCAGCAGCAACCTCCATTGCCTCTACATTGCCCGACACTTGGTCGGTCAAGTAGGCTGTCAACCATCCAGCCACAACATTGTTGACAATTTCCCAAATAGCAAACTCCTTTGAGGAGGGATCATCTGGCGCCTTAATTTGGCCATTGACGTAGCCAACCAAGCCTCGTCCCTTGAGCGTCCGCAGTGCCTGCCGTGACCATTTCAAGTAGTTGGACGTGCCTTCCAACTTCGTCTCCAGCTTGTCCAGCTTTTCCATTTTGTAGGGTGACGGATCCACATCAGTATGGATCACACGTGGGGTTGCCTCGGTTAAACTTTTTGATAAAATATCATCAACCAAGGCCTTCATCTCTTCTGCTATCAGTTTACCACTGATCGAATCTATGGCGTCTTCAACTGTGATTCGTCGTCGTCGTCGTCTTCGTCGGCTTCGTCGTCGTCGTCTTCGTAGGCTTCGTCGTTTTCGTCTTTATGTAAAGTCTCCAACAGAGACCTTACGAATGTGCTGCTAACGTGGCCAACACTGGCGCACGCATGTAGATCCTGATTTGCAGATCGAGAACGGAATACAAATGAAGCATTTGTAGTTCCGGAGGACGTAATCTAGGAACAGAAGGTACAAATAACGTATTTGACAGCCATCTGTCTTCGAATAATCGTCCACATAATCGCGCTCGCAAATTAGGGTTTGTGTGGGGGGGGGGGGGGTCGGCCGCAGATGTGGTCGGAAGAGAGAGGGGGGGGGGGCGTCGGGGTCAGCAAGGGGGGGCGGCGGTGGGCAGGGGGTAGGCGTCGGGGGCAGGGGGGCGTCGGCTTGGGGGGGGGGGAGGGCGGAGGGGGGGGGCAGCAAGGGGGGTGTCGTCGGCGTCAGGGGGGCGTCGGCGGCGGGGGTCGGGGCAGGGGGGCGTCGGGGAGGGGGGGTTGGCTTTGGGCTGGTTGGGATTTTTTTTTTTTTTTTTTTTTTTTTTTGTGGTTATGGCTCTGATACCATGTAGAGAATAATTGTTATATTTTTATTGATTGGCTACTCCACTACTTATAGGGAGTCTAGCTCCTCTTCATACTACATTTTTCCAATGTGGGACTAAATCCCTTATTAGTTCTCAACACAAACCAACCTTCTCTTTTTTATACCCTTTTTTTTTGCTAACTACCATAACCCTTCTATGAAAATCTAAGCTAAGTTAACCTTATTAGCTAGATTACTCCTAAGCTAAACCCATCCCCTAACTCCTAATTATTCCCTTAATCTAAATATCCTAATTAACTAACATATACTCAACAGTACATAACCCCACCCCAAGCCTTTTCCTCATTAATCCTAACATCTTTTTCTTGTGCGACTGCCACCCTTCCTTTCCCATGCAATCCGAGCTGCAACCTCTCTCTCTCTCTTAGCCACCCCTGCAACCTCGACTCCAACGCCCTGACACATCCCCTTGCTGACACCTGACACATATTCAAAGCCAAAATCTCCTCCCTCCTCTTCAAATACTCAGAACTTCAATTCTCCTCCTCTAATCGCACAGTGCACCATTACTCATAACCTCTCTTCTCCTTGCACTCTTCTTCTTCTTCTTCTCACCACAGTCCTCCACCCATTTTCAGCCAGACACCGAGTGACCCTCACCTCCTTTCTCGAACACCACCATCCCCCGCAGGCATTCGTCCGCTTCCGCCCTTCAGTCGATCCCGAGCCCACCAACTTAGCCCGACTGCAAGGAGCCAGTCGAGAGCAGCTCGACCACGCGGCCGTCCTCCTTGTCGAGCCCAACTAGTGGGTCCCCCTGGTTTGTCGGGCCACAATGATCCTCTCCAATGTGACCCTCGCGTCTTCGACGCGCCTCGTTACTATTTTGAATCCGCATTTTCCACCGACGCGCGCGAGAAAACTACTTTGTGTTCAGTTCAGGACATCGACTTCGTGTATCGCTTGCGTGCGATCAAGTCGTTGGAATTCGTATCTGACTTTTCCAATAGATAGCCGTTATATTCTTCTAAACTCCTGTCAAGTTTCACTCATCTATACCATTGTTTACTCGTTCGTTCATGCGTCCAAAGTTGTGTGATTAAGACTGTTTATACAATGACAATTTTTTAGGCCGACTTCGCACGGTGATTTTTTTCCCACCGCATAAACGGATTTTCGATCCGTCACTTCAAGTCGAGAACTGGTATAACCCTCTTGCTACATGTTTAATTTTGTTCGTTAATTCTGTCATTTGAATGGTTAAATTCAAGGTCGAAGTAAACCACTTGAAACTGATTTTTTTTTTTTTTAAATTTGAAATCGCTTGGAATGGACTTCGTTCTGTCAATCCGGCCATTGTCCCGAATCTAACCTCACCATTGAACTTGTGATGTCGTTTTAGCCTAAATTGATATATAACTTGCTAACTTTGGAAACCTGCTATCATGGCCCATTTTTCAGTACCAAGTGGGTATTGCATGCGGACCCTATTCGGCCTCGAAATGTCTACTTTTCATGTGTCCAAATTGGACTTATGGGTAGTATTTCTTGTTTTTGGCATATTCTGGAACTCATGGTGATATTTATTTCAGCACTCAGAGTCATCTACTTGAGTTGATATTTGTGATAATCCGTATCTGACTCATTCGTGTCAATACGTGGACTTTTCACCAAATGCGTATCAGACAAAATACCTTACTTTTCTATTCTAGATAACTCTAAACTTTTTAGCTATAATGCATGCTCACGTAATTACTGTTGTGTCGATTTCTGTGCGTCCGAGTACGACTTGGATACAATCGATGACAGTCGTCGATAGGATTCGATACAGACTTAGAGGGATAGTTCGACTACTTGATTGAATATTATGATATCTCATATGATTATGGACATATTTATAGGTGTAAATTACCTTAACAAATGATGTATATTACCTTAACAAATTATCCCATACCCCTAATTCCCATTAGTAACTCACTATACAAGTTGAATTTATTATTAACTAACATAATGCCCTTAACTGAGTACTACCTGCTACTCACACTGCACATGACCCCTCCCCCCCCCCCACCCCCCCCCCCCCCCCCCCCCCCTTTCCCTATTTCGCTCACCCGTAGCAGCAGGCACCTCACCCTTCATGTTCTCCCTCTCCCATTCTATTTCTGCTCATGCACTACACAAACCCAAGAGCTGCACCTCCCTCTCTTTGCTCCATTTTCGTGTTACTGCCACACTACACTCCCTGCACACACCCTACCCATGCCTATCCCCCGACACCTTCAACACAACCCCACAATCTCAGGCAAGATTATCTCCTTCCCCAGCTCATTCATTCCCAAGCTCCATCCCCCATCCCCTATATGAACCCAAACACCCCTCTTCCTCTTTCTTCGAGCAGAACTCTCCCTCCTCTTCAAGTTTCCCTTCCCTCCTCCACTTGCGGTTCACCTTCTTCTCCATGGCTAACCATCATCATCCTTAACTGCTACCCCTCGCACGGAGTAGGCCCTGCAACCGCAACCTCTGTTGCAGTGCGGTTGGCAGCAAGCCAGTGCAGCCCTTCCAGTTCAGCCACTGGGCAAGCTGCAGATCAAGAAGTAGCAGCAGCTCGAGCAGAAGCAGCAGTTCGGAAGCCCGGCAAGTGTCTCCTCACTGTGCAGTGAGCGCTTCCCCCTTGCATCCAGCGGCGTGCAACACCCCTTCCATTCGGCAGCAACCAGGCGAGCAGACTCCCTTGCGCAGCGCTGCACTGCAGCAAGCAGTAGCTCGGGCAAAACAGATGCTCGAGCAGTAGCAGCAGCAAGCTACTGCTTCTGCGGCCATTTCTTCTTCTCTGCAGCGAGTCAGCTGGCTGCGAGCTAGCAGCTCACTGCGAGCAATATCTCCAACAGCAAGCTGCTGTGCAGAGAGCACTGCTGCGAGCAGTAGCTCAAGCAGCAGTTCAGCCATTATCGAGCACCTCCTCGTTGTGCAGTGTAGCAGATCCGCTCCTCCCCTCATCGCAGTTACCGTCCTCTCACGCGGCAGACCGAGCAGTAGTTTCTGGGCAGGCAGTGCCCGGTTCAGTCCAGCGTTCGAGAAGGAAACAACCCTCTGCGTCGACGTCGCTCGTGAGTCCAATACCCCATCATCCGTGGGTTGTTCCCATTCATCCGAAGGTACCACCAACCCCTTCTTTCCTCGTTCAATGCCTTCACCATGATCCTATACTTTTAGCTTCTTGAACTAGTGTTAATCCTATGAATAGATGAGGGATAGATTCAGTTAAGCCTTCATGCTAGAAGTACATGTAGATGGAAGGTTGAGTGCAAACCTAAAAGAAACTCATAAGTGAAACATGAGTAGGAGCTCACTGTCGCACCAAACTGTGTTGAGTAGTAGCATAAAGGCGGTTTGTATTGAAATGAACTTTGGAAATTAGGTGACATGTACCTATGTGTAAGTTAAAAAGGAAAGAATGTAGAATGTAGTAAGGGAATGTAGGGGTGAGCATATAACAATTGAAAACCGAAAACTGAACCGAACCGAAATATGACAAACGGTTCGGTTCTTTGGTTCAGTTTTCGGTTTGAAAATTTGAAATAACGGTTCGATTTTCGGTTCTTGATCCGAGTAACTAAACCGAAAACCGATTTAGATTTAGTAGTACTACCCTCAATCTATATATACTAATATTTTTTAACCTCTAACTGAGTGCAGTCTCTTTTCCTATTCTCTATCGGTGCTCCTTTGAGCACTCTCTCTATACCCTCAATCTATATATATTAATAATTTTCACTCTATGTAACAAAATAATTCATAAATACAATAATGCCATTTTTGTTATTTAAATAGGCTCATTTTGCTAAAAATTTGAAGGTCCGGCACATTGGCCTATGAAACCGAACCGACCGAAAACCGAACCAAATTAATTCGGTTCGGTTTTGTTCGGTTTTTATAAAAAATGGTTCGATTTCCGGTTTTGAGAAATACGATTTACAGTTATTTCGGTTCAGTTTGAACTGAACCGAACCGTTGCTCACCCCTAAGGGAATGCACATGTACCGTGAGAAACTTGTTGTAATCACTATGTGAGCATATGATGAAATAAGTGGCCAATAGCTTAATACTAAGTGTCATGTAGCTAAACTATTAGTAAAATAAGGGATGTAGTATCTAGTAATTGCTAAGGAAACACTGAGAAACACATTGTAAATCACTATGCTAACATGGGTAGTAATGGCCAGTGGCTTACCAAGTGAACTAGGGCGCCCATATAATAGGTAGTCCTAAAGCACCATTAGGATCTTCACTGGGATAGTTTATTTAGTGCAACATTAGGATACGGGTTTGCTTAAAATACTCATACAGTAGGTCTCCTTAGGAATTCTCATGTGTAATAGGAATTTAACTCATCCTGTGAGTAACCATTTGACTGGAACAGAATGTGCAAACATGGATATTTGTATAATAATTAAGGAATAGTACCATGCAATTACCCTTGAATCCTATATGTCTAACACTTTTAACTTAAATGGTAAACAACCATTCCATGTTAGGCCCAACTTGTTGTACAAGTTTACATATTGGATTTGGACTTTGATGATTGACTGTCAACTCATTGTGTAACACCTTAACATAGCAAGTAGTAACATCCATGCAAACCGCTCCTAACATCAACTTGATAATTGCACCTAGACCTTATATAACATATAGTTTTAGATTTGCAATTATTTTATTTTTTTTCATGTGCTGGCCAGTGCAAGCATTTGTAGTCCACTCGCCGGATCCCGACGAAACTTATGTCATTGGATGAGTAACGTCAAACTTGCCCTACCACGCAAGTTTTGTCCATTTCTGAGACCAACGACCCGATTGCCAATTTACGGGCCCACGATTCATCGCAGGGGTGCGCATTTACAATCCGCCCGTCATATTTCGTTTTTGAGAGCATGGATGAATGTGCGCTGTAGAAGCATGGAATTTCAGGACCAGAAATCCTATGCGCCTAACATTTCACGCGCCAGGGAGCTCAGATGAAGTACTTGGCACAGTAAACAACAAAAGCATAGACATCAAAGGAAGATTTTTTTATTTTATACAAAAGTCTATTACATGTCTAAAAAGGGCTTTACAACTACAAAAGAAAGACCCTAAGTCTACAGTTAGGCGCAGCAACCGTCATGCGCTCTCAGCCAGGCGCATCTTTTCAACGTCTTAGTCAGACGCATTCCTTCAGCGTCTCAGCCATGCGCATCTCTTCAGCGTCTCAGTCAGGCGCACCCCTTCAGCGTCTCTTCAGCGTCTCAGTCAGGCGCATCCCTTCAGCAGCTCAGTTATGTGCATCCCTTCAGCGTCTCAGTCATGCGCATCATGAAGTCTCAGCATATGCGCTCCACTTCGACCCGATCGGACGCTTCGACTAATGAAGCATTTATTGAGCAGAACAAGGGTGGACGATCAACCCCACCCTAGCGGGAGGAAGAGCTTTCCAAAGGAAGAGGAGAGCACCGCAATCGATTCGCGACAAAAGGAGGCTTTCAACACAATCAGAATGTGCAACACCCACTCTAGCAGGAGGAGCTCTCCCAATGCCCAAGGAAGATGATCGGGGCACCATAATTTCGATCTGCGGCTCTTCCAGCATAACGGAGACGAGGCTCGAGCTTCCCGATCTTTGGATGCAACAGGCACCTTCCGCCTGCCTCAGAAGCCCTCGACTCCAACTTTTGGATGTAACAGTCACCTTCAAGTGCATGAACGAAGACAAGTCGTCGCATCTTCACCCTCGGGAACATCTCGTCAACAGAATGTGCTCGAGCAAACATGTTCATTTCGGGAGTACGTGAGAGAACGAGAAGCAAACTCTCTCCTTGCCACTATTTATAGGCCGGACAAATCAAACCCATGCGCCAAGTGGCAGGCTTTCCGAATCCCGTGCAATGAATTTGCATTTATGGTGATTAACCTGACGCTTCGAATTCGGCCAAGTCAAAAACGGCTATTTAAAGCACTCGAAAAACGTAACAGTCGAACCAATAAAGGCACGTCATGCAAAAGGATGCGCCGGTCAGACACCGTGCATCGTACAGACGCGCCCGTCGGTTCCAAAGTGTCCCGTATGGATGCGCTCAACAAAGCACAGATCCATGCGTCCTAAACACACATGGACCCATGCGCCCATTTCGGCTCGTCACCCATCAAGCATTTAATGCTCAAGTGACAGAGTTGGCAGCACGTCCCCCGAGGACTGGACAGTTAGCAGCTTTTTCAGAAGATGAAGCGTCGCTGACGTCAGCATCATCATTACTCTGGCGGTTACAAACCACGTGGCCGCCCAACCATTTCGCATGCGCCTCCGCAGCCATGCGCCCAAATCTCTGCATGCGCCTCAAAAGCCATGCGTCCAGACTGGTTCGTGACTCCTAAAGGTTACAAGCCAAAGTCTACTCATGCGCCCAATCCTAGGCACATCCTGTCAGATTACTCTCCACCAAATCCGAGATCTTTGAGCTACGGATACGCGCCACGTGTCTTTTGACTCAGTTCAGCCGATGAAGGGGTGCTAATCATCCAAGATCTCAGCAACCGAAAGATCTTCTCCATTGCTACGTGTCAGCTTTGTCGCAGCCCACAAATACAACAAGAAGAGTTCAACTCCTCAATCCGAGCGCGCCGCCCATGCGCCTCCATCAGCAATCACCACGTGGCATCCCAACAAACAGGCGCATCCTACATATGCGCGTATGAGCAGCCAACCTGCTGCTTATAAATAGAAGGATCATTCCCTCTCACACACACAGAGATGCACACAGACTGTCAGAGATCAAGACGCACAGTCAACCAAAGCATCAGAGTTTACTCCCAGAGATCGGAAGAGACACTCAACGTCTTCTTCCTCCCCGCAAACTCCAGCACCCAGAGCAACTCAGACCTTCAGAAAACCGAGAACCGTCGTCAGATCGTCAACGGAGTCAACGCATTACCACTCGCTCCATTGACACAGGGACCCAGATAAACAAAAGTGTTCTCTTAGGACTACATCTAAGTCCTACATTGTAACACTGTTCTGTTTGTAATTGAAATTTCAATCAAAAAATTTTAATGGCAAATAAGCTGGCGACTCTGCTGGGGACCTCTTTCTCCTCCACCGAGAAAGTTGTCGCAATCCGACGACGTAAAGGTGGGCTCCTCCCACAAGACGCTGATCGTACGCCTCAATCAACAGGCGTATGAGGAGTTCATCTCTGAAGACAGCGCAAGTCCTTCAAAGCGGCTGCCAAAGCCGAAGAAGACTCGCCAAGTCTGGGTGCGCAAGGTCGAGGCCCCTAGCACCACCACTGAAGGGGACGCGCCGATGCAGTCCACCCTTCTCACTGACGTCCTCAGCGGCCAGGATGCACCCACCGGTGCAGCGCATCCCTCGGGAAAGCGTGGTGCTGACCACATTCCCCAGCCATCTCCTTCTTAGACAAGGAAGATGCGCCGACGGAGCAGGGGCGTAGCTAACGCCCCGCGCGTTAACTCTGATGCGCCACAGAAGGCTTCTGTCTTTGACAGACTCACTCGCTGTCGTGGCGGGGAGAATTTGGACTCTGAGTACTATGCACCCCAGCGGGCTGGTACGAAGAAGTCCAAGGCAGCACGGACCATGCGCCTCAAACGTGCTATGCCGGCAGCAAACCAGAAGCATGCGCTCACAATCATGCGCGCTGCTGATGGTAAGCTGTATAAGGTCGACTCGGGTGCTTCTGCGCCAGAAACGAACCGACCTTCAAAGTCCTTGTCTCACTTGGGCGCATCTGCTGCGTTCGCAACCAAGTCGAGCAAGGCAAACCCTGTGGTCTTGAACTCCCGCGCCTCCATTGGTTGTGCGTCTGAGGCTCGTTCAAGTCACTTTAAATGTTGTTCCCCCACTACTGATCTGAGCGCATGTTTTGCGTTGGATCAGGGGACGCAGCATTCACTTGACCACCCCGGCGCTTGGTCTTGCCATGCGCCTGATGGGGGTGCGAAGGTGGCACTCTCCTCCAACGATCTGCGTAACGTGATCACTCACAAACGCCGATCAGGAGAGTCAACTGACAAGCACAATGCGCCCCTCACAGGGCACACCTGTGCTGTAGTCACCATCAACTGCTGTTGCAAGACAGCGGTCCCACCAAGGCAGTCGGTGTTCCAGCGGCTGCAATCATCAACACCTCTCCAACATCGGTTGGCCTTGCCATGCGCCTGATGGGGGTGCGAAGGTGGCACTCTCCTCCAACGATCTGGGTAACGTGATCACTCACAAACGCCGATCAGGAGAGTCAACTGACAAGCACAATGCGCCCCTCACAGGACACACCTGTGCTGTAATCACCATCAACTGCTGTTGCAAGACAGCGGTCCCACCAAGGCAGTCGGTGTTTCAGCGGCTGCAATCATCAACACCTCTCCAACATCGCCTCGGAAAGGTGTCAGCTGAAATGGAGCCAGAACTACATGTTGCTTCTTGCAACGTAGTCTCCAACTCCCCATCAATTCGGAAGGCAACTGGCAGCTCCTCGGCTTTGTCCTCATCCAAGAGCCAGCCGAGGAAGACCAAGACAATTGTCCCGTCCTCAGGAGTGTTTGAGGGCACTCGGGAGAGAAAGAAAATCTCAGAAGAAGCTGGGGGTAGTCAAGCCCCTGTGGATCTTCATCCTGGAGACGAAGTCAGCCTCCCGGACATAGCTGGGGGTAGTCAAGCCCCTGTGGATCTTCATCCTGGAGACGAAGTCAGCCTCCCAGACGTAGCTGGGGGTAGTCAAGCCCCTGAGGATCTGCGTCCCGAAGACAAAGAAGTCCTCCAAGACAAAGCTGGGGGTAGTCAGACCCTTGCTGATACTTCTCCCGAAGACGAAGGTGTTCTCCAGAACATAGCTGGGGTAGCCAAGACGAAGCCCGGGGGAAGTTCCTCTTCTACAAGAGAGCGAGGTCGAAAGCGAAGCCTCAACCGATCCATCCACTTCCAATCGCGTCATGACGGTGTACATGACAGGAGCTGGTGACGCGGAGTCAGATGCGCCGCCAGCAGATCTCGTCCAGCGCATGGATACCTTGGAGGGAGGACTCAAAACCCTCTCTGCCTCCATGCAAACACTAACTCAAGCAGTGTTTGAGATACGGTCAGCTTTGGCCAGGGCACCATCTACCGGTCCTGACCAGGGGCCAATGGAGAATCAAGTGTACCCCTTCAACGGGTATCCTTGGATACAGATCGCCGCGAGGCACCTCGGACGTCGGAGCCGTCAAATGCTCAACTCCATGTTGTACCACCATCTCCGACTCCCAGCTCCACAGAAGACGTGGTGGAAATGATCAGGGACTTGCGTGAGCGCTTCAAGTCCAAGAACAGACAAGAGGAGCGCCAGAAGATGGAAATCCCACAACCATACCCCCTCGAATGGAACAAAGTGGTTTATCCTCCCAAATATAAACCACAAACATTGACGCCATACGACGGGAAGGACTCTCCACGCCGCTATCTGACGTACTTCCAATCTCAAACGGGACACCTCCCAAAGGAAAACGCACTACTCACCAGCATATTTGTCGGGACACTGAAAGGAGTGGCTTACGACTGGTATTGCAGTCTCTCCGACAACTCCATATCTTCATTCGACGACTTGACACGTCTCTTCCTCGATCGTTTCTACGACGGAGGGAAGGACATGACAATGGCGTCCCTCATAGAGATACGTCAGAAGGAGAAGGAAACAGTTCGAGCATTCATCGAACGGTTCCGACAAGCCTGCTTCAGACTGCCCCCGGGTATGCCAGAACATGCACTCCTCTCCTCCTGCAGCATGAACATGCTGCCTGCGATCAAACTCTGGCTCAACTCCACTCCTCCTCCGGACTGGAGTTCCTTGATCATCGAGGCCGAAGCAGCAGAAAAGAAGGCGTCCAATGCTCGTCTTCTGGGAGTCCGTTTTCCTGCCTTTGAGGACAAGGGAAAACGGCCTGCAGCCAACAACCCTGGACGAGAGACGAAGGGGAAGCAGATGTTGACTGTCAATGCCTCCAAAGGTGCATCAACACCCACTCAGAAGCCTCCACTTGCACCAAGGCCAAAGGAGGTTTATTCTTTCAACGATGAAGACACCCTGCAACTCTTCGAGATATTGAAACAGGGTGACAAGATCAAATTGCCAGACCCGAAACGTCCCGACGAGGTTGAAAAAGTGGACAATCCGAGGTACTGTCACTACCATCGGTTTGTCGGACATCCAACTAAGGACTGCTACGTCCTCAAGAACTACATCCAGCGCATGATCAATGCGGATGTTATCTCCGTCGACTACGAGGAGAAAACGGTCTCGGCCAACCTGGTGTCACTCCAATTTGGCACCTTGCCGCCAACCACAACACAAGATGGCGTCTTCTCCATCCCAAAGGCGACAATGGAGGTGGTCAATCTACCACCTACTCGTGACAACGTGAGTGGACTCATCCCACTCACCACATCTCGGGGAGAGATCTTATGGGTTCACCCCGATCTCGTCTCCGAGGTTACTCAACCGGAGGTACGCTCTGCCTCCAAAACCAAGGGCAGGAAGATCAAGTCTTGCCGCATGGTCTCTTCCTCTGCGGAAGAGGCACTTCCTGTACAGACGCGTTCACATCAGAACGCCCAACCTGACGAAGCTGCCGTCGAGGTGGTGCCTCCTTGCACCGTCCCTGCTGCCCAGGAAGAGGGCCCATCCAGGCCTCCAGCAGCCAATAAACAGAAGCATGTAGAGGCCCGTTTTGACAAGCCTTTGCGAAAGGAGAATGCTTCGGGGCTAACCAAGCCCCACAACTTCGACATACTGGCACAACTTGCCAGTACTCCTGCCCGCCTATCCCTGTTCGAGCTTCTTCGTCTTTCCAAGGACACTCGTGAAGCTCTCTGTGAAGCCCTGAAGGATGCTGAATCCTTCATCAGTCAGGTCAAGCAGCCTGAGGATACCCCGACCACATGTGCACACTGCCATTGTGCGGATGAAGTTATCCCCAACATAACTTTCACTCAACAAGACATGTTGCTCAAGCACAACCGACACAACAGGCCACTGTATTATACATGGTATGTCGGTTCCGTCAAGGTGAAGCGAATTCAGATCGATCCAGGGTCTTCCCTCAGCATCATCTCGAAGACGCTGCTCTCAACACTGGGGATCCCAATGTACCGTCTGGCGCCTTCCAACACTACAATTAGCGGTTTCAATGCTAGCAAAAGTGAGTCGCTGGAAAAAATACGGCTGAAATGTCATATCGGTAACCTCCGAACCGAGGTAACTTGCTATGTCGTGGACGCTGACGTCAACTACAACCTCCTACTGGGTCGTCCGTGGCTGCATGAGTACATGGTGGTGCCATCTACACTCCACCAATGTATGAAGTACGTGTCCACATGACATCCGGACAGAATTCGTGGACATTGACCCTTTCAAGGGGGTCGAAGCCTACTTCACTGATTCTACCCTGTACAAGTCGCCCGACGAAGGGAAGCCAATGATGCTGCTGACGATGAAGCAGAAACGGCAGCAGAGCCGGACATAGAGCCAGAGATGATTCCCGACGCTCCTTTGAAAATTCGACTCAAAGGAAAACCGCCTCAGATGCTGCCTCCCATGACCATCAAGCTACCTGGAAAAGCACCAACTGCTCTAGGTAGAACACCTACTGAAGCTCCCTTGAAAATACGGCTCAAGGGAAAGCCGCCTCAAACATTGGCTCCCCTTGTGGCAAAACTACAGGGGAAGGCACCAATCACTGAAGGCGCAGTTGAGGCACCTCTGAAGGTGTGTCTTAAAGGCAAGCCTCCGCAATCATCCGTCTCATCCAAGCTGCCGGAGAAGGCCCACATAGCCCTCTCAGACCCCAAGGTCAAAGCTGCGGTGGACTCTCCCGAGCCAACCCCAGTACTCACAGATGAAGAGCTAGGGGAATACATATCTGCTGACGTAGATGCACCCTCTCTGGACAATGTAATCCCGCGGGACAAAATCTCGTGTTTCATCAATAATAGAGTGTCTTTTAATTATTCTAGTCTTCCACATTGGAATGCCATGTATACATTAGATAACGCTCTACGGTCGTTGCAAACACAAATAACGACCGTCAATCATGTAAATCGAGTAGTCCGTCCCAAGGGGTCTGTTTCGTAGTCCCACCACGGAATCAAGACGAAGAATCCATCATCTTCGGCAAAGTCGAGCGTCATCAAGACCTCCCCCACTCGAGCCAGGACCAGGTACCGGCAGAATACAAGTCTATCGTTACACGGACAAGACAAAGTACCTCATCCAAAAGATGGGTTACGGTCTAAAAAGCAACAAAGGCCTGAACTACGGCAAGGGTCGATGTCTTCCTCTCCGGCTCCCAACACCTAAAGGAAAGCCGCAGGACTACTATTATCGCACTCGACGAGGGGTAGGCTATGTCACGCCACCAGCAACTCCAGAGAGTTCGGAGGCAAAAGAAGTAAAACATTCTCATTCGTCCGAAGCATCAACTTGGGATTCCGATACCAGTATCGGCTCAGTCTTCAAGAAGGTGCTATCAGTCAACATGGCATCTGCCCAATCTCAAGAAGATGAAGGTGAAGACCAAACGCCGGAATTCTTCGAGGAAGAACCTTGGGCTCAACGCCTAGGAGCGCAGTGGGAGTCTCGTTTTGAATTACGCGAACCCCCTACCGAAGACAAGGTCGAACAAGTTGACCTTGGGGATGGATCTCCTTCCAAACCCATCTTCATCAGCAAGAGTCTGAAGGGAGAAGACCGGGAGTCTTTGGTCCAATTGGCCAAAGAATATATCGACGTCTTCGCCTGGAGCTACGAAGATATGTCCGGACTTGATCCCCAGATCGCAATGCACAGACTTAACATCTTGCCTGATGCTAAGCCTGTAAAGCAACAACAACGACGTTTTCGCCCGGACGTCATGAACGCCATCGATCAAGAGGTGGACAAACTCCTGAGCAGTGGGTTCATCCGTGAAGAGCAACATCCGGATTGGGTGGCCAACGTCGTCTATGTCACCAAGAAGAATGGGAAGATACGAGTCTGTATCGACTTCAGGGAACTTAATACTGCTTGCCCGAAGGACGAATTCCCGCTACCAATCACTGACGTGATGATCGACAATACATGTGGCTTCGAACGCATGTCTTTCATGGACGGATATTCGGGCTACAATCAGATCAAGATGTTCCCCGATGACGCAAAATACACGTCATTCAGGACGCCGAAAGGGGTTTTCTGCTACACAGTGATGCCCTTCGGCTTGAAGAACGCTGGTGCTACATACCAACGAGCTATGAGTACCATCTTCCGTCAACATCTTCGCAAGACAGTTGAGTGCTACGTCGATGACATCGTAGTCAAGAGCCGTCTCAAGGGTGATCACCTACAAGACCTGAAGACAGTCTTCGATCTCATGCGAGCGTATCAACTCAAGATGAACCCCGCTAAATCCTTCCTTGGGGTTTCCAGCGGAAAGTTTTTGGGCTTCATTATCACGACGAAAGGCATTCATGTCGATCCCGAGAAGACCAAAGCCATCCTTGACATGGACCCTCCGAAGAACCTCCGAGAACTTCGAGGCCTGCAGGGGCGTCTGGCATACATCCGAAGGTTTATAGCAAACCTTTCCGGAAAATGCTAACCCTTCACTCAGCTCATGAAGAAGGGAGTCTCCTATGTCTGGACAAAAGAATGCCAGAAGGCTTTCGATGATATCAAAGCCTACCTGACGAGCCCGCCAGTCCTTGTGGCACCCGTCTCAGGAAAACCATTTCTCCTCTACGTCCGTGCCATGGATCACTCCCTCGGCGCTTTCTTGGCTCAGAACAACGATGCAGGCTACGAGCAAGCTATCTACTACCTCAGTAGGACACTGATCGGGGCCGAACACCGGTACAACCCCGTTGAAAAGGAGTGTTTGGCTTTGGTATTTGCCATCCAGAAGACTCGCCATTATGTTTCGGGCCAGACAATTCATGCCATTTTCCGAGTCAATCCACTCAGGGTTCTCATGACGAAGCCGGGATCATTGAACTCCCGACTAGCTACATGGGCAATCCTGTTGACACCCTACAACATGGTGTTCATTCCACAAAAAGCCGTCAAGGGTCAAGCTCTGGCCGACTTTCTAGCCGCGCACCCCATCCCAGAGTCCTCCATACTCTATGAAGACATCCCGGATGAGGTCCAAGAATCAAACGTCACCGAAGAAAGCTGTCTGGCAGATGTTTTTCGATGGCACTTCAAGAACATGTCCCAAAGGCCAAATCATCGCCGGAGTGGGGGTAGTCTTAGTCTCCCCCGATCAGCTGGTCATCCAGCGTGCTTACTCCCTTTCGAAGCCGTGCTCCAATAATGTTGCCGAGTACAACGCTCTCATCATGGGACTCCAGCTGGCGCAACAGCTGGGGGTGGATCATCTGGAAGCCTACGGCGACTCAAAACTCGTCGTCAACCAGATCAGAGGGCAATACGAAGTTCGCCATGAAGATCTGGTTCCTTACCACGAAGCTGCACTGAATACTATTTCAACCTTCACTAAGTTCTTCATAGAACACGTACCTCGACTACAAAACCTGGAGGCTGACGCTCTGGCCGGCCTCGCAGCTTCATTAGCAGCACCCCTCGGAACTCAACACTACGTCACGGTAGTTGGTCGAGACTTGGTCTGTCCTAAAAACAACCTGTGCTCGCAAATGGCCCATGCCATGTCAACAAGTGCTGGTGTTAATATCCGAGATTGGAGGTTTCCGTTCATCGACTTCGCTGTCTACGGAATTCTCCCAGAAGACCCGAAGGAAGCCGTCTCAGTCATGAGGCGTTCCCTTCGGTTCTATTACGATACAGCTACTAAAATGCTGTACCGACGTTCCTACAACGGACTTCTCCTTCGATGCTGTCCAACGAAGAAGCAGCCGAAGCCCTTCGAGAAGCTCATGATGGAACTTGCGGGGCTCATCAACCTGGGCCTAAGTTGCAGGATCGACTGCGACGTATGTGCTACTACTGGCCAACCATGGCGGCCGACGCTGTCGACTATGCCAAAAAGTGCCATGCTTGCCAGTTCCACGCCGACTTCATCCATACACCGTCAGAACCACTACATCCTACGGTCGCCTCTTGGCCCTTCGAAGTTTGGGGCATGGACATTGTAGGACCTATCACCCCTCCTTCATCGAGGGGACACCGCTTCATCCTAGCCATCACCGACTACTTCTCCAAATGGACAGAAGCAGTTCCGCTGACGGAAGTGAAAAGCTCTAGGGTAATCAGCTTCATCAAGCATCATGTCATCTACCGTTTCGGGGTACCCCGTAGGATTATCCATGACAACGGTCCACAGTTCATCAACCATGTTTTCAGCAGATTCTGTGACAAGAATCGCACTCAGAACGTGGCATCAACCGCCTACAATCCGGCAGCAAACGGATTGGCCGAGGCGTTTAACAAGACTATCGTCAGGCTACTCAAAAAGGTCGTGTCATCCAACAAACGCGACTGGGACGAAAAGCTCGACGAATGCCTTTGGGCCTACCGCACAACGGTACGGACCCCGACGGCAACACACCATTCTCCTTGGTCTAGGAGAGCGAAGCGGTACTGCCTCTCGAAATCCAGATACCTCACTCCATGTAGCGATCACAAATCAACTCACAGAAGAAGACAATCAACGTCACCGTCTGCGAGAATTGGAGGCACTTGACGAAAAACGTCTCCTAGCTCAACAGCGCATCGAACTCTATCAAGCCCGTATATCACAGGCTTTCAACAAGAAGGTCAACCAGAGGACTTTCCAAGTAGGCGACCTAGTTTGGCAGTCAAGAGGCCGATGGTGTTGACTCACAAGACATCAGGAAAGTTCGAGCCCAAGTGGGAGGGACCTTTCATCATAGAGACGGTATACTCAAACGGTGCTTACCGCCTCGCCAAACCCAATAAGGACTTGTTCATGATGCCCATCAACGGCAAGTTCCTAAAGAAGTACTACTCTTGACATCCTTCAGACATGTACTTCTATCTCCACCCAACAAGGGAGTCTGTGGACCCAATCATCAGGGCTCACGTACCTCCCTTCCAAAAATCTTACGCTTCCGGAACCCAGCTGTTCCGTGGCGTTCTATCCTCAGTAGAAGAACAACCACGTCCACATTACCTCTGAGTTGCTCTTCTACGTCCTGCAAAACATAATCTGACACCATGTAGGATTATGCTGCTTATCATGTTTACCACGTCCACATCACCTCTAAGTAAACATTCCGTACAGACAACCCCTGCGTTGTCGTACATTGATCGCAGAACTTCCATGTCCATATTACCTCTGAGTAGTTCCGCGCACGTCCATAACACCTCTGAGTATGAAGATTCCGACATTTGAACCCCATATTTACCACGTCCACATTACCTCTGAGCAAATATGTTGGTTCTCTCAAACTTATTATCTGTACCTAAAAACCAAGGTGCGCAAAAGATAATATGTCCACACAAATCATCAAGTTCATGACAGCAAGAATGAACACACCACAAAGCTCTTTATTCTTTATCTAAAAGCAAAGGATTACATCCCCAGTAAGAGTTGCAAATTACACAAAATAACAAAAAAAAGGGGAGGGACTACAATCCCTAAGCATCACCGGGATTGGCTGAAAGCTCTTCAATCCGACGCTTCAAGTCTTCCGCCGAGTCTCTGCAGTCGCCAGAACTCGGCGTTCGCTTCTTGACGCATCATTTCCATAGTCTCAGGGGAAGTGTCATCTCATACTTCTCGTCCAGCTGTTGCCGCTGCTGGGCCAAGGAAAGAGCTTGGCGGGTGAAAGCTGCTCCTCCTTAGATGCTACGTGTTCAGCCTGGACTCGCTCAGCATCTAACAAGAGTTGGGCCCGCTGGTCTTCAAGGAGGCGAATCTTGACATTTACTTCCGCTATACTAGCGTCCAACGCAGCTCGCAACTCCACCTTCTCCTGCGTTGACTGAGATAGCCTCTCCACCGCAGCCTCAGCTTCGGCCACCTCCCGTTCCCAGATAGCCACGGTGGCCTGATAAGATGACTCAGTTTCAGCGATCAACTTCTCCTTTTCTGCTTCTATCAGGGCGGAGAGATCATTTCGCTGGATACTCTGAAACTCGGAAAGCAGCTGGTCGAGCTCGACCACCGATGCCTCCAAGATCTCGGCCATATGATCATGGCCCTGGTGGGAACGTATCAGACCAATGTGAGAGAGCGACATGGTTTTTGCTATCGTGAAACTCCCATTGGCATTCATCACTGCCGATACGCCCCTCTGCAGCATCTTGTACACCGCCTCAGTGATAAACTTCACGTATTCATCCGCATCCGCCAGCACTTGCGGCGTCATAGCAGGAGTTGGAGGAGCTGCTCTAGACGGCGGACCTGCAGAAGACCCGCCAAATTATTTTTAAGGTGGGTAGATTTGTAGCTTCCCTTCCCGAAACTTTTTTCAAAATATTTTTTTATTATTTATTTAATTTAAATAGTGATTTTAGAATTTTACAAATATTTATTTAGTCGATTATTACGGTAGATGATTTTAGCCATGGTTGAGATTCGGAATACAAGACGACCAAGAATCATGGCACGGATAGTGAAGTGACGTGCCTTGACTAGTGTTTAGCTATGGTAGGGGAATGCCGAGCCCGCCGACCTCAATCTGCGAGGCCGGAACCTCAACTTCCGCGGACCCTCCCTCGTCAGAGACTTGAACTCCGCTACTAGCCCGAGGTGCCAAGAGGGCAGAAGGAGCTAAGTAGGGTGTCGATATCGTTCCCAAGTCGAAGAAGCAACAGAGGGTTCCTGCACCAGCAGGTCCTTGCCCTTTCCCGTCTCGGAGGGACCACCAACATCCGGAGTTGCCTTCTCCACCTCCGAGGCACGATCTGTAACCAGCACAGGACCTTCCTCCTCTGGCGAGCTAGCGGGATCAGCACCCGTCTCCTGGCTGGGCACTTCCTCTGGGGTCGGGCTTGGCAGACGAGTCTCCCTCCCTGATCAAATTCCTCCGCGGGATTAAAGTCTGTTGCTACCTCGGGGGCGACAGCCAGCTCGGCTTCTGCAGCTGGGTCCGGGGTAGGGCTCGGCAATGAAACAGCCGACCTCTCTTCATCATGATGAGGGGAGGAATCAATCTCCTCTGTTTCAATCACACCTGCTGTCCCTACGGCAGGCTCAGCAACATCTGGAGGAACGTCATCAGAAGAAGACGAACTCCACTCTTCCTCCTCTTCAGGAGGCACAACTTCTACTGGGACCTCGACATCAGAGATCCCTACATCAGCTTGGACTATCCTGGGGACTGCTGCACCTCCAGCTTCCCCCTCAACACCATCTGGAGACACCAAAGTCCCCACACAAACGGCATCATCAACACTCTCCTCCCTGGGAGATGCGGTAATCGGAGGAACACGCTCGTCAGAAGAGCTCGCTACCTCCTTCGGTTTAACCAAACCTGGTTTCGAAGCCCGGGACTTCTTCTTCGGCACCGCCTACAAAAAGGAGACATGAGTCACAAAAATCAAAGAGTAAACCAGACTATGGGACGTATTTACCTCCGCGGGAGCCGATCCTGTTGCTACGACAGGTCCTCCGTAGCTTTCCTTGGCCTCTTCGGCACTGACGGACCGACCTCCGTATCAGCCCGCCTCTTTCCAGCTGGGGTCTCTTCCTGATTACCACCCATTGATGCTACAACAGCTGACCTATAACCCGCAACATCTGGTGGACGATATGATCGAGCCACCGCCAACATGTTGGTTGTCGCCTCTAGCTGTGTGCCAATGATGAAACTAGTTTTCCTGTCGTACTCGGGGGACGCAGCGTTCATGGCACAATACAGCGTGACAGCCGAATACAAGATCTGCGGCCGAGGATTGTGAACTGGCGTGGTAAAACGGACTCCGGTGCATCCGGCATTGTAATATTGCCAACCCCGGGCTCCATCCAGTAAACTCCCAATAAACCCCAGACTGTTACTGGGGTTCCTTAACATCAGCTGGGTATAACCAAACTGACGTGCAAATCGGCTCGGCAGATATGGCTCCAGATAGCACTTGTTCTTGTTGCGGTAGACCAAATGGGAAGGCCGAATGCTCTGTAACCAGCGAAACCCCCATATCGGCGGGGCGATCGCATCCTCGCCAGAGTCTTCCAACTCTTGGTCGGCTTCGAAGTCTATGAAGATGGGGTTGATCTTGGTGATCTCCCACCCCTGGAGATAAGACAAGACCCTTCTACAAACATGGACGCCAGTATGCAGCCACTTCCTTTTATAGAAGCGACGGATAAAGGCGTCACCTACAACATGATCGTCTTCGGGGCCGGGGCTCATCACGTTCGGATGATGCAGAATCAACCATCCCATCAGATAATGGAATGGTAGCTCAGCCCGGGAAAAGTTGTCGTTCCTACCCCTCCCATGGATCACATCGTCAGCAAAAGTCCTCAAACCCCGCAACAGGTTACACACCATCGCGGGAAGGAGGGCCAGAGGGTGACAAAAAACCAGCTTTACCGCTGGCAAGATGAGATTTCTGCTCACTCTTTCTACAGATCCAGAGCCGCCCGAGAATACATAGTCCCGGAGCCATATCATCAAGTATGCGGCTAACACGGCCCTGGGAGACATCCGGTGTACGCAATGCCAGAAGCAACTGTATACATCGGCGCCACTCGCGTTTGAACGAGGGACCTTCTCGTCTAGTCGGTCCACTTCGGAGGTCACCTCCGCATGAGGCAGTCCCTGCGGAGTCACAAACCGAATCTTGCAAGGGTCTGTCGAGTCCTGCTTGAAGATATAGTCCCTCCAAGTAGTCACATGGGGCTGTGACCCGCCCCTATCCTTCCGTTGTAGCAGATAATGGCGGCTCGCCACCTCCTTGAAAACAACCATCATCTCCTTGTCCTTTTCTTCTAGGACTTGGATCTCTTCATTTGTCGGGAAATATTCCTCGTACGGCTCCGAACCCCAGGGAAGTTTGGAAACCACATACATCTCGTGCAGGGCCAACCCCAGCTCCCCCACTGGAGTAAAGAAGGTGCCAGTCTGGGAGTTGAACATCTCCAGGAGCGCAAGGAACTTGGGCTTGTTGATATCGATGCCCCCCTGCGTGGCACAAAGAGCGGCAGTCAGTCCAATCGCTTTGAGCTCAGTTTTGAACTTTGACAGAACCCAGAGGGTCAACTCATCCCACTTCAACACGTGATGGCACCACCCCTCAACTCGAAAACCTCCTTTTGGATACGTGATCTGCGATGTCAGCATTCGACTTGCAAAAGTTGAAGCCCCAAAAGCGAAGGTATCAGGAGGAACAACACTGTAGAGGCTCCCAGGCCGCAAAGTTCGGCAATGGTACGAGGTCCCTGATCATGAGGAGGCCAAGGTATCCCTTTGATTCGAAGTAACATCAATGCGAAGGGTACCTCCCACTGCCCCTCCTTGAGAAGGAGTAAGCTCCCATGGCATCCTCCTTTTGGAAGCCAAACGGTAGAAAGCCGTCAGCGGCAATTGACGCTCAGACTGCCGCATGTACAGGGTCATGCCCTTCGCCGAGAAGAACCAGTCCTCTTTAATCTTCAATAGCTTTGCCTCAGTAGAGGTCAACCGGTCACCGAACAGAAAGGCAGGCTTCAAAAAGTCACGTTCTCGAATTCAGCTGATTTTAGTCTGCCACTCTCCATCATGTTCTGGAGAAAAACAGGCGACTGATCCCGGATTTGCAACATCCTCTCGGGAGGCTGGCTGCATGATAGCAGCCCTCGCTGGATTAACAATCTCCTCATTGAAGTCAATCCCCATTTGGCAGAGGGAAGCATCCAAAAGGACTTCGTTCAGCAAAGGGATTGTCATTGACACTGACACAAAACAAAAGTCAGGCAACAAGAAGAGAAAGAGGCTTAAGAGAAGGACGAAACATTTGGGGCGCGTTCGAAGCTTCTGCGCCACATCAGGGCCCAAAAAAGGCCCATATGCATTGAGGCCTCGGCGCATAATCAGGACAGAAGTCCATGCGCGTCAGCGGGATAGCCTCGGCGCATAATCAGGACAGAAGTCCATGCGCGTCAGCGGGATAGCCTCGGCGCATAATCAGGACAGAAGTCCATGCGCGTCGGCAACAAAGAGTTAGGGCACAGCAACAGGGTGCAACTCATCCGTATGTGCACCAAACTCGTCTAAAAATGTCAGGAAGCACTCACCCGTCACCACTGGCCGGACGTCGGCGGGAGCGCAGCAACGACGGAAGAATCCTCCTCATCGAACTCCACGGGCTCTTTCCCTTTGCTTCGCCCTCGGACAGCACCACCGCGGAGAGTTTTGGGAGCCATTTCGAAAAAAGGAGATTACGGTTTTTTTGGAAGAAAAAACTCTAAAGAAGAAGACAGCAAAGAGAGGAAGAACTCCCTCTCTCTCTATCAGACGCCTATTTATAGGCTTGGGTGACGTCAACCGCCGTTTAGGGTTCTGTGAAGTGATAACCGTGGATAGTCCAAAAGATCATCATTAAATCTTTTTCATTTATCCCAAAGCGTTATCATTTGGGCATTTAAAACTGAGAGGAGCATGCGCCCCAGAACAGTTATGCGCCCCGGACAGTCATGCGCCCCAGAGAAGACGCCACCATGCTTCTTATTCAAAGTATTCCAAAACTTGACGAAAAGTTTTGAAAACTTTGAAGGGGGTCTCGTAGAAGCATGGAATTGCAGGACCAGAAATCCTATGCGCCTAACATTTCACGCGCCAGGGAGCTCAGATGAAGTACTTGGCACAGTAAACAGCAAAAGCATAGACATCAAAGGAAGATTTTTTATTTTATACAAAAGTCTATTACATGTCTAAAAGGGCTTTACAACTACAAAAGAAAGACCCTAAGTCTACAGTTAGGCGCAGCAACCGCCATGCGCTCTCAGCCAGGCGCATCTCTTCAGCGTCTCAGTCAGACGCATCCCTTCAGCGTCTCAGCCAGGCGCATCTCTTCAGCGTCTCAGTCAGGCGCACCCCTTCAGCGTCTCTTCAGCGTCTCAGTCAGGCGCATCCCTTCAGCAGCTCAGTTATGTGCATCCCTTCAGCGTCTCAGTCATGCGCATCATGAAGTCTCAGCATATGCGCTCCACTTCGACCCGATCGGGCGCTTCGACTAATGAAGCATTTATTGAGCAGAACAAGGGTGGGCGATCAACCCCACCCTAGCGGGAGGAAGAGCTTTCCAAAGGAAGAGGAGAGCACCGCAATCGATCCGCGGCAAAAGAAGGCTTTCAACACAACCAGAATGGGCAACACCCACTCTAGCAGGAGGAGGAGCTCTCCCAAAGCCCAAGGAAGATGATCGGGGAACCACAATTCCGATCTGCGGCTCTTCCAGCATAACGGAGACGAGGCTTGAGCATCCCGATCTTTGGATGCAACAGGCACCTTCCGCCTGCCTCAGAAGCCCTCGACTCCGACTTTTGGATGTAACAGTCACCTTCAAGTGCATTAACGAAGACAAGTCGTCGCATCTTCAACCTCGAAAACATCTCGTCAACAGAATGTGCTCGAGCAAACATGTTCATTTCGGGAGGACGTGAAAGAACGAGAAGCAAACTCTCTCCTTGCCACTATTTATAGGCCGGGTAAATCAAACCCATGCGCCAAGTGGCGGGCTCTCCGAATCCCGTGCAATGAATTTACATTTATGGTGATGAACCTGACGCTTCGAATTCGGCCAAGTCAAAAACGGCTATTTAAAGCACTCAAAAAACGTAACAGTCGGACCAATAAAGGCACGTCATGCAAAAGGATGCGCCGGTCAGACACCGCGCATCGTACAGACGCGCCGTCGGTTCCAAAGCGTCCCGTATGGATGCGCCCAACAAAGCACAGATCCATGCGTCCTAAACACGCATGGACCCATGCGCCCATTTCGGCTCGTCATCCATCAAGCATTTAATGCTCTAGTGACAGAGTTGGCAGCACGTCCCCCGAGGACTGGACAGTTAGCAGCTTTTTCAGAAGATGAAGCGTCGCTGACGTCAGCATCATCATTACTTTCCTCCGACGGTTACAAGCCACGTGGCCGCCCAACCATTTCGCATGCACCTCCGCAGCCATGCGCCCAAATCTCTGCATGCGCCTCAGACTTTTCTCTGACCCCTAAAGACAGAGGTCAAGTCACTACTGAAGCCCCGCATGTGCCTCAAAAGCCATGCGTCCAGACTGGTTCGTGACTCCTAAAAGTTACAAGCCAAAGTCTACTCATGCGTCCAATCCTAGGCGCATCCTGTCAGATTACTCTCCACCAAATCGAGATCTTTGAGCTACGGATACGTGCCACGCATCTTTTGACTCAGTTCAGCCGATGAAGGGGTGCTAATCACCCAAGATCTCAGCAACCGAAAGATCTTCTCCATTGCTACGTGTCAGCTCTGCCGCAGCCCACAAATGCAACAAGAAGAGTTCAACTCCTCAATCCGAGCGCGCCGCCCATGCGCCTCCATCAGCAATCACCACGTGGCATCCCCACAAACAGGCGCATCCTACATATGCGCGTATGAGCAGCCAACCTGCTGCTTATAAATAGAAGGATCATTCCCTCTCACACACACAGAGATACACACAGACTGTCAGAGATCAAGACGCACAGTCAACCAAGCATCAGAGTGTACTCCCAGAGATCGGAAGAGACACTCAACGTCTTCTTCCTCTCCGCAAACTCCAGCACCCAGAGCAACTCAGACCTTCAGAGAACCGAGAACCGTCGTCAGATCGTCAACGGAGTCAACGCATTACCACTCGCTCCATCGACACAGGGACCCAGATAAACAAAAGTATTCTCTTAGGACTACATCTAAGTCCTACATTGTAACACTGTTCTGTTTGTAATTGAAATTTCAATCAAAAGATTTTAATGGCAAACATACGCCATCTTTCTATCCTAGTTTTCTATATTGCATGTCCTATTTGGGCACCTGATAGTTTGGTCCAATTTTGGTACTCGTGGTCCTGCCTGCGGACCCAGCTTGGCCATGAAATGCTGATTTTCGACACTTTCTCCAAACATGTTGAAATTCTTAGTTTATGACATGTTCTGGAACTCATGATGTTTATTTCAGCATTCAAAGTCATTTGCTCGATTTGATATTTCGGTATTCCGTATCGACATGATCCATATTGGTACATCGACTCTTCACCAAACGCAGATCAGATCAGATCAGATACATTGCTCTTATATTATGTATAACTATAAACTGCTTAGCTACAAAATATCTTTACAAAATTACTATTGTATCGACTTTCATACGTCCAAGTACGACTTGGGTACAATCAACGATAGTCGTCGATAGGGTTCGAAGCGGACTTAGAAGGATAGTTGGATCACCTGGTTGACGTGATCCAACTATAGCTTGGATCACCTGGTTGACGTGACGAGGTACCATGATATCTTGTATGATTCTGGACACATATGTAGGTTTATGACACAGAGGTCATGTGCATGGTAGGACACGCACTCTCGTATCCGCACTATAGCTGATATGAGCAAGTCGCGCATTGGTTAGCTCGTGGGATCTATTTGAGATAAGGTATTGTGGATTCATACTTACGTTGCATAGTTCGAGCTGAGTCGTTGGGCAGGAAGGACATTTACTAGGCGTGTTGGTTACTATGCACTTTTCGATAAACCGTAAACTCCGGATGATCTACGGAAATGATAATCCTTGTTATGCAGATAGCCATGTTCGATGAATGCTATGCACGTTATTCAGATGACTGTTTTACACTATGATTGTATGGTTTATAGTCGAGGACTATGCCTATTAACTATTCAACCAGACAGCCCATATGTATGAACGTTGTCCTCACAATGCATTTCACTAGTCATCAATTTAGTTACGTTGCTTAATGTAGAAAATAGTATTCCGTTTACAATAGCAAGTATTTTGTATTTTCAACCGAGGACACCAAGGCTCTTTAAGTAGAGTTTTCTTGACGTGGTAGGACTTTCGTCTTGGGACTCGAGTATTATTATTTAGTTAGCCGTTACTTGAGTCTGGTTATCTTACTGTTTTCCAGTATTTCTTTCTGTAATTCATTTCAGTACTTCCATTCGGTATTGTACTAGTGGGTTTGTTCCTACAGACTTATATGAGTTGTATTATGGACATAGACTCTCCATGCTTACATTTCAGTAGCTATTATAGTTTTTTTTCTATTCTTTGTGTGGATGAGATGTAGTTACCTATATGTCTTGTGTAGTGTAGCCGTGGACTGGAGTTCACATTTGCAGCATAGTACGTCTAGGTGGACCCATTAGATTGAAAGTCTTCTCTAGTACGTATTAGCTAGCCATGTTACATATCAGTTCCGCATATTTTGGAACTGGAAGGTAACAGTAGGCCCATGACACTAAGGTGATATGCATGATAGGACATGCACTAACGTATCCGCACTATAACCGATAAGAACGAGTCGTGCATTGGTTAGCTCACGCTATATATTTGAGATAGGAGTTGTGTTATTTATGGTTGTGGTCATACTACGTTGCATGGTTCTCGAGTTGAGTCGTGGACTCACTGGACGATGTCATTGGACGGGAAGGACAATCACTAGGCGTGTGAGCTATTATACACTTTTCGGTAAACCGTAGACTCTGGAGGATCTTCGAAAATGATGACCATTTTTATGCATATAGCCTTTGGCGTTCGATGAATGCTATACACGTTATTTAGAGGGCTGTTTTTCAGTATATCAGATGACCTCTAGTCGAAGGCTATGCCTATTAACTATTCAACCAGACAACCTAAAGGTACGAATGCTGTCCTCACATTGCATTAACTTAGTTATTAGCTTCGTTATCGCTTGTTGTTGTTAGTAGTATTTTGGTTACAATATGGCATGTATTTTGTATCTTGTTGCGTCGCTCTGAGGACCCGGTTCCCCTTCGAGGTTTAGGAGAGCAGAATTATCCGGAAATGTACGACATGAGACCTGATTCCGGAGTTGTGTCCCTCTGGTATATCAACTGGCTCTTATCTTGCTTGAGAATTTAGACGATGCCCATAATAGTATAATACATATTAGGTTCTACAGTTTCAACCCCTTATATGCAATTATCAGTTCTCTTAATTATGATGCTCAAAGTTTCAGCAAGTTATATCCTAATCATCTCTCTGTTTAGCTTCGGTATAACTTAATTATCCACCGTACAAAAGATTTCTTCAAAATGACAAATGTAACATGTTTATTTTGGACAACAATCTGAAAGCCATCTGCTTTTATCTTCATTTCAGATCAATGGTTTCTACAAATTTCACTGTCTTTACTCCTGAGCTTGGGCTAACAATTAGTATAATGATAAGGATTAGGGACTGGTTGGTCTGCTATTTTAGTGAAAAAACTCTTCCATGAAATGGGTTAAATCATAAGTTTCTAGTGCTTTTTTAAAGTGTTGGCGATATTTAAGATTGCAATGGAGGACATAGGCACTTCTGTTATTGGAGACATTTCGCGGACCTCAACTTCCTATAGTGTAAATAGCGGCAAATAGCTCGTTGTACAGATGGCAAATGAGAATGCTCACTATAAAAAAAAAAATTGTCCATCGACCCCATAGATGTGCATCTCTTATTGTTTCATATTTCTTTCCTTTTTCGACCAAAAAAAGAAACAATATCATAACTTATAATGGCCCTTGTATACACATACATAAACTCCATGAGCCGAATCTAATTTCACTCAAGTAGAACATTTCTAAAGTTTATATAGATGGAATGAGAGGTCAGAGGAGAAAAAGAACCACACCTCTAATTTATCTGCAATTCATATAAGTGACACGATATGAGTTGATAAATACCCTTGTATCAGTTCCACAAGTTGTGGCTGCAATTCTTCATCCCTCAACTTCTCAATTCTTTTGGATATTGAATCAACTGCCTGAATGGCCACAATCAATTGCGAATGGAGGTCCTTAATAACAGCTCGTGTTTTGTCTACGACTTGGGCTTTCATATCCCTAGCAAATTGGTGTCTTAGCTGCGTACATTTCTTATCATATGCTTTCCTGATGAACTCGCTGGCCTGAAGATTACAATTCCAAAAGCAACCATAATTAGGGTCAAATCTGCTGTCAAGGGTGTGCATGTGACGATTAAAAATTTGAGATACAAGCAAAACTAAATAAACTTCTTTATCATAAAATCACCATAACACGAAACCAAAAAAAGAAGTCACAAGACACATTTAGGCTTAGCTATAGAAAAGAAAGATAAAACATATTATCTTAGACAGTAGCAATTTGCAAAGCAACCAAAAGATATATATCCTCCATCTCTCGGCATTTTGGTTTTGGTATTTTAGTCATCTTGCTCAGGAGACAACTATGTGAATATTGTCAAAAAGGGTGAGAAAGCATACATCAGCAAGAGAGGGAATTGTACCGTTTAACCAGGTACAATGTGCAAGGACAAAACGGTAATGACAAAAGATCAACTGATGATGGCTTTGCTCATTAGAGATTCATTTGAATAGTGAACTCAGATAAACGACCATCTTAACAAACAAACGCACACACACAACACAAACATATAGTAAATTGAATATAGACATAGTGGGAGTTATCTCCATTAGAAGTAAAGAAAAAGGTCGATAATAAAAAGTGGGTAGTCTAGTAACGAAACACCAGACTACAGGCTACCTCAAAGAAAGATGTAGATCAAAATAAAATATACTTGAAGCTCTGTGATGGAGATCCAGTTTAAGATATGTGGCGTTATCGAGTTTAGGATTAGTTCTAACTTCTAAGTTGATTGGACTATTTATTTTTGCTTTTATTTTTTGGTTTGCTTTTAGTTGAGTGAAATCTTCCTCACTAGTAATCAGTGAAACAGAAAACATTCACGGTAAAAGAAAATAGGAAATATCCACTATAAATTAATAACATCACAATTAAGATGATACACTTTTGTCAAAGAAGTGGGTCAAAATAGGCTGAGCATATCCCTTCCAGGCCCAGGAGGCTGTATCAGTAAGACCTTATGTATGACTGCAACATCGTCAGGCTGCTATGGCTAATACGACTACATGACACATTTTCCATAGCCGACGGCCCGACAGTTCTTCTTCAATAGCTCCACACAGAAACAGATTACATCCGATCGGATTCAGCAGCTTCTAAGTATGCTTCAGTTGTCCGGTCCGGTTCTACATCGTGAGGTTGCCATATTCGTCGTCTGGCCGCGTCAAATATGTGTCCGTGCAACATAGGGAACTATATAATACAATATAATGGTGTCTCTAACAGTATATTGATAATTTTGAAACAGAATATTATAAATTCTTTGACAAACAGTAAGAAACTAATATGAAGTTTATGAGTGCCAAAAAGAACAAGTCAACATTTGCAATATCTTCAAGTTTCCAACAAATGCATAACCGATCATTATTTGTAAACATATCTAAGGAACCTGGAGGTGCTATAATGTAATAATACACTAAATATCAGAGATAATCGTAGAGCAATTCGAACAATAATACCTTCACTTCATCATATAGTTTTCTTTCCCATGCAAACAACCTATCCAATGTAGATGAATGGCTTCCTGAAATCATACAGAATTCTTCAATGAAATCACTGCCACTTTCACCGCCATCATCTTTGGATGCTGATATGAGAGGATTTCTAGATGATGATGATCGTGATGAGATTGAGCGGTTCCAAATAATGACCTTTGTCATATGTTGGGTCATATCTACATTTAACTTTAAATTAGACGTGCCAAGAAAAGTCACTTCACTAAAACATGACTGAACAAAAGATCTTCTATGCATTAGAAAATAAGCACTAGTCAGACGAGTCCCTGTTTTGCTTTACTAAGGGTTCCAGTAGCAACATACCATGATCAGTAACATCCCCCGCATTGCAACAAGTGGTCAGATGAAAGACTGGGAGAAATAGTGAAGCAGAAGATTTTCCTGTGAACGGAAGAGCGACTAATTGACTGATAGAAATGTGAACTGTGAGCAAGCATCACTCTAAGAAAGAGATTGTAGAAAGTCATAGACCAAAAGACGTTACCTGTTGTCTCACAAGATATGCTAAGCGAAATCTTGTTTGTCTCGAGCATCCTAGAAACCTCATGGCCACACTCCGCTGCCCTCATGAAACGGTGTTCGATGTCCTTCATACTGGACACAAAATCTTTAGCCCTGTGAGTGATGAATTTGGAAGCATCCTCCCTTTCCGCACATAATTCTTTCTCCATCTCACCGTTCTCTCTTTTTGATCCGCTTAACTCAGTTGAGGCCATTCTTGCCAAGGCTTCCACTGATCCATTAATGCTACTTTCAGACTTCTTCGACCCTTTGCACTCAGAAACTTGTCGGTCCTCCAAATCAGCAGATCCCTCTTTGTTATTCTCAGTAATAGTAGGAAAGCCTCCTATCCACTTTCCGCCGTCAGAATTTTGATGCGGGTTAACCTTAGCCCATGTCAAGTCCTCACTGCTTTTAGATAGCCTCACACTCTCTTCAACTGGAGCAACCACGCCTTCCTTTAAACCCACCAACCTACTAAAGTTATGATTTATACCACTTCCTCCATTTGGAGCTCCGGTACTGCCCTGTGCGTCGACAGGATTGAAGAAGTCCCATGAAAAGCCAATCTCTGGGGGCGGAGGCGGAGGAGGGAGAGGAAAAGTAAGAGAATCTTCTTCAATATAATGGTTCGGCGAAGATGTATCAACCGTAAACTTCAAAGGCGAACTCACAGCCACCCGCATGTAGGCTGTATTAGAAAGGGGACTGCCGCTGTGTCTTGGTGAACTAACATGGTCAACAGCTCGAGAAGGGGACAGCGAGGCATAAGAGGAGTGAGACGGACTCTTGTCGGGTTCGGAAGTGGACAACGACGATTCGTTCACGGTCTCAAACTCTGCAAATTTCCGCAGCGCAGTTCCAATGCTGTGTAGGGATTGGGTATACGAGAGCTGCGCTGCCGATAGGGCATACCTCGAATCGATGGCCTGTTTTACGAACCGGCCGCGCTCTTTGCAAAGGAAAATGGCTTCATTTCCTTCATATTTTGAGCCAGAACAACCCATTCTAATAACTGGTAGAGCAATTGGCCTTACAGAATCATCATCTCATCTTGAGATTCACAAAAGGTAGTGTGCTTTGAAACAACTCCACACAAAACTCAAAAGCCTACTTCTTATGAGTTGTGACCTTGAGCTCCTTACTCTTATCAATCAAGACCTCTAAGAGAGTAATATAGACGAACTTCAAGTAAAGGTTTTTTTTTTTTTTTTTACAAACCCACTTCCAAAAAAACCATATTGATCAAATTTTCACCAAAATCACCAAAATGCCAAAACCCACTTCCAAAACAACCAGATCAAATTTTCACCAAAATCACCAAAACCCAGATGCCAAAACCCACTTCCAAGTACTGATTTCTAAACAACAACCACAACCCACTTCCCAAACAGCCACATTTGATCAAAATCTTCCCCAAATCTTCCCAAGCTCCAAAACCCACTTCCAAGATTGAATCTTTAGCGCACAAAAAGAAGAAGATAAGATGGAAGAACTTCCAACTCTTCAAGCTTCATTCACAAACAAGAACCAAAACCCACATCCCAAAACCTCCACATTTGATCAAAATCTTTCCCAAATCATCACAGACTCCGGAACCCACTTACAAAATTGAATCTTTAGGAAGAAAGAAAAAAAAATTGAAAAAAGGAAGAACCACTGGTTTCTAAACAAGAACCAATACTCACATACAAAATCTCCAAATTTGATCAAATCTTGCCCGAATCTTCACGAACTCCAGAAACCCAACTCTAAAGATTGAATCTTTAGTAGGAAAAATGGGAAGAGGTGAGAACTTTACTGACCTCTTGGCAAAGTTTCACAAAAGAGGATGTTTTGTGTAGTCGGTCAAGAGTGGCCAAAGTGCAAACCAACCAAATGGCATTGGTACTACAAATAGAGCAGAGAGACCTCTGAAATATAGGTGAGAGAGAGAGAGAGAGAGAGAGAGGACCTGTGATTGAAGTCCTCAATAAATGTTGTGTGTATGTGTGCAAAAAGAAAGAGGTACGAATATAAGAAAAAAAAATCTTTGTTACTAGTCATGGACTCATGATCAGGAGGAAAGAAGTTTGTTATTTAGTTATAATGGCTCCTATAATATTTATTTAGAATTTAAATTTTTATATTGTTCAATGTTAAAATTGAGATCTCTATTTATATTATTTATCGTTTAAAATTACTTTAAATGGAGGCCTAAACTATAACAATAACATTGGATAATATAAAAATATAAACTCTAATATCAAATATGATAAAGATCCTATTACTAAATAACCCAAAAATATCTCTAATAATACTAAAATAATTAATATATTAAAATAATAATATATTTTTAATATATTTTAAAATATTTTATAGATATGTTTCAATAATATCATAGTTTGTTTAACATTATTTGAATATTAAATATATTTAAATTTAAATTTATTGTAGATATGTTTAATGAATTTATATATATATATATAGATATATATATATAATATATATATATATATATAATTATATATATATAGTTAAGAATTTTAGTAATTTATTTTACATGAGGAATATACATGTGATAATAGTTATAAGAATTTATTTATAAATTTTTTAACTAGCTGAGAATATACAAATGGTTTAGACAAGTCATTTTGAGCCGTTTTAAGTCTTTTATAATAGTAAATATGTTCAAATTTTCAAGAAGTAAGTATTGTCCTGTAAGAATATGTTGGTTCGACAAGGTGAGTCGAATTGAGAAATTCATAAATTATTTTTTTTGTACACATTCAATATACATGTCATGCATATGCATTTTTTCTCCATTTTTTGATACTAGGAAGAAGTGGAGATTTGGACTATGAAATCTTAAATTTGATTTTTTGGATGTTGGTTAGAATGATTTAAAAATTATTTTTTATGGTTATGTTTGGTTGTTGTATGAATGATAGTAGAGAAGTGATACACGATAAAGAAAGAGGTTTGGATTTAAATAGATACTAGTATACGTGCACGTGTATTGCACATATTTTAGTTGTCTTTTAATTAATTTTTTTCGTATTTGGGAAGAACAAAAGACATCAAGGACAAATTATATATATATATATATATATATATATATATATATATATATATATATATATATATATATCTATTATATAAATTTAATAAATAATTTAGTTAGAAAAAATAGATAGGAAGAAAAATATACCATGAAACTTTTATTTATTTATTATTATATAGAGGTGTCCTTTTTTTCGTCTTGCCAAATATCAAGGAAGATTCAAACGTACGTTTTCCATGTCGGGAACCCCATTACTACCACTAAGGTAAGGCTGTATTTTATTGGGCTTTTTTTCCATGAAGAATATTTCCATCACAAATTTTCCACCAACTGTACTGTTTGATAGCTTATATTTTCCATGGAATATTTTCCAAAAAACTATCATTTTTCATATTTCATCTAAAATGGTGGAAAATAAAACTTGTCCAACCCATAGGAAAATAACTATTTTCCATAATAAAAATAGTGGCAATCAAAAACTCTAATTAAGTTTTCCATAATTTTTTTTAAAAATTTCATATAAAAAAATTTCCCAAAAAATTAATTTTGTGAAATTAATTTTTTTCCACATATTTTTCACCTTGTAATCAATCACCGTGGCAGTAGCCCGTTGGAAACAGTGGACCACCCCGACACAGTGGTGCGGATTCGAGCCCCCTTGGAGACATGCCTCCAAGCACTATTAAAAAGTAGACACCCTCAAAAAAAAAAATTAATTAATTAATTAATTAAAAATATATATATAACTATAACTATAAGTTATAACTACAACTACAACACAAAAAGAATTAATGGAGATTCCTCCCTTTCACATCTTCAATGTAGTTGACAGAATCCCTCGTAACCACTGGCATCCCTTTTTTATTCACGCACCCAAAAATGCAGACATTGGGATCCATACAAAAATTAGCAACTGGCGCTGACGTGGCAGCAGTTGAATTCGTGGGTGCAAATGTGGCTTGATACTTTTATTTAATGACCAAATTGCTCCTGAGGTTTCTCTCGAGGGTGTACTCCAACGGCTCGCTGTTTTCTCGGGAATCGGTGGGCCGGCGAGTGGCGGAGGTGGGTCCGCAGATAGCTACTAGCAAGGGAGTGGCAGAGTTGTAATTAAATGGAGTAAAGGTGGTTAAGTCGGAATTTGTTGAAATTTTCATGGGAGTACAAACATGTCACAGAATTGGACATCAGCCACATGGTGTGACCAGTGATTTCAATGATATAGATGATGATAATAATTTCATATAATTCAATAATTGGATAGATATTTAACATAATTTAAAAGAAATTGTACAAAGAGTACAAATTATTTTTAAAATTAAAAGAAGAGACACCAAAAATATGGAAGGTTACTTGCATTTTTGTTAATATGCCAAAAAAAAACCCATAAGCTTCAGCATTTCTCCTTCTTTTTTATCAGTGGTGTGAAATGTTAATAATTGTTTGCAAATACTCATCACTCTTTCAAAATAATTATTTGTTCATAAATGTTTATCACTATCTGAAACTATTTTTCAATGTTTGAAAATGTTGATATGATTATTGTTTGTAAATATTTTTTAATCGTGATTAATATTTATAAAATGTTTGAAAATATTGAAAAATGTTCGTCAATGATTATCATGGAGTCATAATTTGCGGCGTCAAATGTAAAATCTGACTGATGATGGCTTGTCGAATTTGTCATGGTTGTACATATCATCATTAGGAGTGAGAGCCCTACAAAGTGGAGCTTGATATCACAGACTTGGTATTTTTGCCTACATTTCGTTCCGTGCAGTGCACGAACTTCCTCCTCGTGATCCGTACAAGCTTCCACAAACACTTAGCTTGATCACTAAGACTAAGACGATGTAAACCCCCCTAAACCTTTTTTACTAAATATTTTTTTATTTTAGTTAATTAGATTATGTTATGTATAAATATATGGAGAGTTATATATAGCATATAGATTTTGTTTTTTTAATAATTAAAAAATGTGCTTATTATACATATACATAAAAATAATATAGGACATATTATTAGAAATATAAAAAATAATATGTTTACAAAAATAAATGTATGTGTGTTTTCTTTTAAAATATATTTTGTATTTTTAGAGTTAATTTATCATTAGTAAAAATTATATATATATATATATATATATATAATATATATATATATATATATATA
>JANAVB010001405.1:0-63524 GCA_029216955.1 Iris pallida
GATTATGCAAATGGGCTTGGCTATTAGTTAAAGTTTGTTATGGGCTTTTGCTATACTAGATTGAGACATATGGATATATACTAACTAAATTAAGTTGGTACAGTATAAGTACATACTATATTATTATCAAAGGTATCATTATTGATGTATTCTATTAATATTATTATTATTACCATTTTATTATTATTATTATTATCGTTATTAATTATTTTGAAGACTCTTTCATTATACAACATCTAACATCTAATTTTGGGCTTTGGAATTACTATGGACTCTAATATAGCTATTTTCGCACATATTCATATAAAAATATTTGGGCTTTATTTAGAATAAATATTTTGGGCTCTGGGCTTACATGTATCTAGAGGTATAATAATTGGTATCGATATTTAAAAGGTATCTTCTAGACTTTGTATAAACCATAAATATAGCAAAATGATTTTCTTTAATATACTAGATAAATTGGATTTCGAATCCATTGGACTTCGATATTTTATTAAATAAATAAATGTATTTGACAAAAATAGTTTTATCTCTAAAATGTTCTTAGGTTTATCATGTATTTTCTAAGGTATTTTGCTAACAAATGTATATATATTAAGGAGTATAATAGTTTTGGTAAATACTTAAATTTATTTAATTACAAAATATAGTTAAATATTATAAATACATTTCCAAAAAAAAAAAATAAATATTTACTTAAATTCTTACGATTATGAGTCCTCGACCGTGACTAATCAATCCTTTCTCATTTCCTTGCGAGTTCGAACTCCCAGATCGTCCCTAAACATTGGACTAATCTGGACCTAATGGTATTATCGGTTTCACCAGCAAAGGACCACAGGCAAGTGCACTTTCTGATTGTTTTCGATTCATAGTAGTTTACATTTCATTTTTATACATATGCTCCCTTGCTTGATGACACGTTGTCACACGGATCAGTATCATGGATTTTTTACTACGTGACTGCCATTTACATGATTACCATGCTTGCAACTTGATTCCATGAGTACTAGTTGGGCGAGAAATATCATAGTAGACATGTGGACTACCCAAAAATATCCCTAAAATGTCTGTTCTTGTCTGATACCAGTCACACAATTCACGTGCGGGTGCCGGATTTATCCCTTAGCCATTCACATGTCGAACAAGATATTTCAAAACACATAGATATTGCCTTTTACTTATTTTTCCTTGTTTGTTCACCACTTGCCCCGACATCCTAGTTACATGTTTTTCTCCAGTTGATATCTTGTAGTAGAGTTACCTACTTGCTTTCTAGACATGCCATGACATCAGTTACTTTTCAGTTTTTTTTATGTATGTTATTTTCATGTCTTATGAATTCTATTATGTTTTCGCATTGCCGTCGGTTTGTGTGCTTGTTCCATTCCTGACTGGAAACCAATATTTTTAGGTTAGTCGTGGCTTCTTTAGCATTGGGAGATTCGGATGTGTTTGTAGGCCAAACCTAGAAATTAGATAGCTGTGTTGTAGTCATTTCAAATATGTAAGAACATTGTATTTTCTTTGAATATAAATCTTGTAAATGTTGTAATCTATTAGAAATGTGAATAAGTAATAAAGTTTATTTTGAGCATTTATTTTGCGGGCTTGATAGCGTTCTACCGCCGACTCTGTGGCGTAGGCTGACTTGGACATGCACTCGTATCCCGAAAAGCGGGTACGGATCGTGACAGGATGTCCCGGATAAATTGTTTGGAACTGTGTGGATATGGCCAATTGGACATGAAAATAGACCCAGAGATCTTTCAATTTGTTTTGGTATCATGAGAAGATGAGGTCGAAAAGTACACAAAACCCTAGATGAAAAATAGCATACCTGCTAGATTGAATTTAGGCTTTGATCCTGAACTTTGGTTGACATGTAGGACTATTTTGGTGTACTAGAAGGGATTGTGAATGTATAGGGATTGATGGAATTGTATAGGTTTACGTTGGTTTCGTAACAATATTCGTGGAGCGTCACAGGAGGTCAGAAAGGGGTCAAAACTGTTGTGCGGCTGGAATTGGTCGAGGGTGTATGCTGAAGGAATTCGGGATTATGAGGATAGAGGGGGTTGGTGGCCACTTTATATGTTTTTTTGGTAGCCAAATATATATATAATATATATATATATATATATATATATATATATATATATATCTATATATATATAAAAAGTGGTTGGCTGGAATTGGTCGGCGGGTGTATAGGCTGAAGGAATTTCGGGATTATGAGGATAGAGGGGGGTTGGTGGCCACTTTATATGTTTTTTTGGTAGCCACTATATATATATATATATATATATATATATATATATATATAATTTTGAAGATTGAAAGGATTAGGTTTTGGGTAGAGAAGGTTTTAGGAAAGTTTGATTTGATTTGGTTGCTCCAATAAAAATATATGCAAAATGAATCTATAGGAAAATATTGAGTTTCTTAATTTGGAAAGTCAATGGTGGGTTGGTTTAAACTATTGTATGACTGTACAAAATCTCTAAAAATCAATCTAAATTTACTCTAATATGTTATGATAACCTATTGTAGGCTCAACTAAGGCTAGTTGGACTACTTCTAGGTCGGTATGATTTTTAGAATCGAAATTGACTCCGAAAGGCAAATTAATGGGTCTTGTGTGCCATTTGAAAATAAATAGTACATAGGAACTCAATTGAGTGGGATACAATTAGCATGTGTGTAGTTAGTCTCAAAATAGGTCAAATCATATTGGGTCGAATGGTGTGGATCTAGTTTGGGCCTCAAATTGAAATTGAAAAATACATCTAATTTTATAATAATGGCTAAAATGACCATTTTGATCCCAAAGTTGTACAAAAAATATATAGTACCAGAGAACATGTTTGAGTGGGACGTGCTATATCAAAATGAAGGTGGACTCGTCTAGATTACGAACATGGAACTAGATTTGAGAAATTGATAATTGTTGTGCTTCAAAAATTGAAGTTATGATAAGTGCCTATATAGCTATAATTAAAAATAAAATATGGTTTAGTATCTAAAAATCATATAAAATAAACAAAAAAATCTCCAAAAAAATCAGGGTTCTTACAGCTTAGTGACTTGGACTCGGGCTTAGATAAAGGGTGTAAAGTGGCGCTTTGTTGACGCACTTTGCACTTCACATGTACGTATTGGGCGCTAAGATACGACGGTGCAGCAGGTGCACGATTGCGCATAAGTACTGAGTGCTCCGCACTGACGCTATATATGAGCGCTCTGCATTGACGCTACATGTAAGCGCTCTGCACTGGCGCTGCACGCGGATACTGCATGCAAGAAGAGCTTCAATTATGTGTGCAAATTTTTGTGCACTGCGTTTTCACGCACAGATTGTGTTAGTTGGCATATTTTGGATATTCAATTTAAACCACTCCCTATTGCTTGGGATTCAATTTTAACTACTCCTTGTCTTCATGGATTAGGAGGACGGCGAGTGATTAGGATTTGGCATTTGCCTTCCTTAAATTATGCTATTCTATGTTCAAAAAAAAATAAATTATATATATATATATATATATATATATATATATATATATATATATATATATATTGCAAGTAAAATATATATATATATATATATATATATTGCAAGTACGTAGGAATTTTTTGCTATAGCCACCATACATCCACAAAATACTGTTCAAGGAGTTCATCATGTTCAAGTTATTCACAGAGGTGACAGGGACGTTCCAAAAGTTCATCCATTGAACTTGTTGGTTCATGTGAGCAGATCGTCGAGAAATGGTGAATATTCTTTAAGCAACGGTGATCATAATCACCCTAATAAGAAAATTTTGGTTGTGGTTTTTCGTCTTCTAGTTTCTTTTGTAAATATTCTATCTCATGATAGCAACTGCGCTTGCAAAGAGAAAAACGTAGTTTTGTTTCATTTATTTCCATCTGGCAAGTTTATGTTCTCGAGTCAGTTTTGTAAGCATCATTATTTCCATTTTAGTAGTCAGATTCAAGATCGTCTTTTGATTGCATAAGACTAGAGAAACAATAATCATTTGTGATCTTCAATTATTCAAAATTTTAAGTCCATCTGTTTGTAAACTCGGCGATAATAGTAACAATAACATGCATACATAAAAACAACCAAAATCAATGGCTTGAAGGTAATGGAAGAAAAGAGCCAAACTATAAAAATACTGTAAAATACTGACATACTACAGCGACGAAACAATAATTGTTGCTGAGTAGCGACGGAAAGGCGACTGATTAGCGACAAAAATATGTATACGAAACATATTTCCATATTTTTTTTTGCTAGTCCATCGCTGAAGCATCAGAATATACATAGCCACTGAGGTGTACAGGGAGGCCACAGACATCAGATGAAGGCTCGAGGGATCTTCGACAAGAGTTTGTGGATCATCGAGAACTTGCTGAGAAGTGTCTTCGAGATATTTTGAGGGATATGAAGGATTCAGTTCATTGAGACAAAGTAACAAATGAAGATGAGTCAAAGATTGATCATCAGTCTGTCGGTCCCAAGATAACTAGTTAGTCTCCAAGAGGAGGCTGTTCTACGGATTTGATTTTGGTGACCGGTGGTTTGTCAAATTCCAATGGAGCAACTTTGGTTTAGCTGTTGAAACCTAGGAGGAGATCAAGGTGTGCAATAAACTTAATCCGAGGCGGCTGCATCTCCATTTGCTCAATTCTGGGGAGCTGTGGGTCATCGACGACATACGTAGTACATGATTTTTTTTGTTTAAGGATGCATACATATGGGAGAGCTTCAGTATCGGATACGATGTTGGGCAGGTTCAAGAGCTTGAATCTCGAGGCAACCGCATACCCTGCTTGTTTAGGCCAGCAAGGGTGAAGAAGCTCATTGGAATGAGAGCACATTCCGGTGGAAGATAGAAGTCGGAGATATGAAGCCAAGCCTTACAGAGAGGTTGATCGTCGAGGACTTTCTGTCTTGGTTGAGTTATTGACGTTGAAAGGATTCCACTTGTTCATGAGGTTCTACGCATGGTAACTAGTGTCGACGTAGTGGTCGAGGAGTGGAGACAAAGGAATATGCACAAGAGCTCGGGGGATCAAAGATCAATAAAAAGGTGTTAGGAACTCTGTCGTAGGACAAAAAATGTGGAGTCTAATTGAGGAGCCATGGGACCAACACCTTTCATCAGACTGGAGGGAAAGAATGTTGGGATCCAGTCTCGATTCAAGGAGTCTTGAAGGCAGTCTGGGCATCTTGATGCATCATCAGGAGTTAGACAAGGGTTCTGTTAAGAACCAACCAAGTTCAGTACGAATTTAGTCAGACCAAGTTGGGCCCGAACTCTGCCAATCTCAAACAAAACTTGCTGGCCTCGGCCTAACCGAATTCGATCAGTATTGGTTTGTGTCACGATGCACATCCAAATAATTAGATACGAGTTGGACACGTCTACCCTACGCTGTAGACACAGCGTAGTAAGCTATACTAAGCCTCAGAAAAACTTTAAATAACATGATCAATCAATCTCATTACAGCTGCTAACACGTGCCTAGAACAAATCACCATAACATCACACATTACACTATGTCCTTTTAGTACAACTTTGCAGAAATATCCGGAGACAAATCCAATAAACTATATCCTCCCAAAGTTTACAATCTGATATACTTGTCCCATAAAGAATCTAATACAATAAAATATTCTAATCTAATCTTCTAGAATCCTCCAGAGGTGCAGAAGTCGTAGTCTGATATTGTCACTTCCGTTTTCCATTATACGTATTTTTTAGGATATGTATACGGATTTCTGACAATTGTCAGGTGGCCCGTATTTTGACTTATCTTGTTTAGCTTAGCCTTGGTTTAAATCTTGAATTGATTGGTTCAACTTGGTTCAACTTGACTTGACTTGGCTTGGTTTGGTTTATTTTGGGATAAAATGAGAGGGGCTGCTATATAAGTCAACTTCTTCTCTCTCCTCCATTATTTTTTTTTGCGTTTACTTCTTCATCTTCTTCTTTTACTCCTCCCACCTACCAAGCCTAGGCAAGTGCAACTTTATTCATAATGGATCTCAAGTTTTATTGTTCCATTCACTTCCTTACTTGACTCTAAGCCTCTTTAGAACTTGGCATTTTTAGATTTGATGGATGGATTCTTGTAGATCTAAGTTTGTAACTTTTTGGCTTTCTTGGTTTTGATCTCTAAAACTTGGTTATTTTTGGAAACTAATGGTTCTATGTTGTAGAGAATTCAATTTCATGCAGTTTTGGCTTTTGTTTCGCTTGATTTCGACTTCGGATGAGGAAGTTATGGCCAAGACAAGTTTTCGGAACTTTTATGGCTGAACTTGCTGATTGGGGACGATGACCCCCATGCGCCCGGGAGGCCATGCGCCGGGAGGCCATGTGCTGTGAAATCACGGAAACACATCCCTTAACTCTGAGCGTGTCATGCACGTAGGTTCCTTACGCGCATGTACTGAAGACGCAACGTGAGTTTCCCATGCGCCGATGTGCAGGAATTCCCATGCGCGGATGTGCAGGAATTTTCATGCGCAGATGTACAGGAATTCCCATGCACGAATGTGCACGAATTCTCATGCACAGATGTGCAGGAATTTCCATGCACAGATGTGCAGGAATTCCCATACACCGATGTGCAGGAATTCCCATACGCTGATGTGCAAGAATTCCCATACACGGATGTGCAGGAATTCCTACGCGTGGATGTGCAGGCGCGAATGTGTAGGAATTCCCATGCGCGGATGTACAGGAATTCCCACGCACAAATGTGCAGGAATTTCCATGCACGGATGTGCAGGAATTCCCACGCGCGGATGTGCAGGAATTTCCACGCATGGATGTGCAGGAATTCCATGCGTCGAAATTGCTCTATTTCACTGTTTTTGCCTATTTAAGTTGTTTTGTAGCTAGAATCTTGAAAAACTCAAAACATAAAAGTTGTAGATCTTTTCATTGGCTTCAAGAATATGTCACTAGTTATTTTATGCAAGTTTTTCTCATTCATGATAATGTAAGAATATAATACGATAGTGGCCCGCTGTGGCGCACTCTTGACAAGTAAACTGACATAATATATCTCGACATGCTGTTATGACAGCTAGCTTGACATGACAAGTATAAAAGACCTGGACAGCTGGACGATTGTGTTTGTACAAATAAACTGGTACTGTCTTGCATCATGTCTAGGATGGGGATCCCTGAGTACCACGGTCAGGGGTACCTACAGAAATTGATTAAGGCTAATTAACTAAAATAATTCAGTAGTCATGAAGAAATTTTTCCAGCTACAGGCAATCATGTTATCTGGGCGCACTAAGTGGACTTGTAGCCTACCGACGAGTATGGCACATTTCCAGCACACCGTCAAGTGTTGAACCCTTCTTAAATGGACATTCGACATGGATAACCTGGATGGACTGCAGGGCTTATGGCTGTGGGATGATCTCATTGCATCTTGCTAGTAATTAGACTTGTGATAACCCTAGTTAGTTAAAGTATCAAGCCGTACTCCTTGCTTGGCCGTGATCGATTGAATGAAGTCTAGTCCAGCTTCGACTTGTCCTGATCCTATAAAAGATTGTGACAGGCCATGACTTATTATGCTTGTCTTAACAATAACGATCAGGGGACCAGTCCTGTTCAGGAGAAGGGTTACAACCCCGGTACTTATTTGGTTTAAGGGTTGTAACCTGGCTCCCGGAGCACTTCTGTGTCTTCTCTTCGTTTATTATCTTATTGCACCCCATGCCATGCTCGTCATTTTTTACCTTACTTCAATAGCGTGATTATCTATACTGGCCTTAACAATAAAGATCAGGGGACCAGTTCTGTTCAGGCGAAGGGTTACAACCCCGGTCCTTGTTTGGTTTAAGGGTTGTAACCTGGTTTTCGGAGCAGTTCTGTGTCTTCTCTTCGGTTATTGTCTTATTACCCTATCAGCAGAATTTTTAGACGGGATCCTATTCAGGTGAAGGACAGCAACCCTGGTCCTTGTTTGGTTTAAGGGTTGCAATCTGGCTACTTGAATGGTTTCCTCGTACTCAATTTATTATTGTTGTACCTGTTATTACTAGTTCTTATTTACTATCTTTAATATTCATTATGATATGCTGGTTTTAGTTCCTAAATGAAGCCTCCTTTGTGGCACTTGCTCTTTCTGGGGTCTGACCCAGCTGGTTTTGTATGGCCAGATATCGGAGCAGCTCCAGAGGATCTACCTACCTTCCAGCCAGATGGTGACCACCAGGCGTAACCCTGGCAACGAGTGGGTTTCTTTTTGTCCTCCCACTTTATTATAAAATTATTCTTTTGAGGCGTTTAGTCGACGAGCACGTGTTAGCTCAATTGTACCTTTACTTACTGTCTGCCTACGGGCTGTAACATGATTGGCATATCCTAGGGTTGATCATGTATTGACTAAAACTCTTGCTAGTCCTGATATTTTGTACGACTAGCTTCATGATCATCCAATATGTAATATATGGGAAGCCTTACTATTGAATATTTGATGTTCTAATATCTTGTGACTATTACTACTTGCTTGTGATTGAGACAATAGGCTTGTTCATGACCGTAGGAGACTGTTGGCTTGTAGTTAAACCCTCATGTATCTAGACAGTCGTGACCGTATAGCGAAGTGGGATGCACTTCTATATACGTAGCTGGCTATGTCTGCCCCCGCTCTCCAGTATTCTGGTTCTGGGGTGTGACATGGTTTTAGTGGTGGCCCATGCAGGTCTTATAAATCAAGATATGTGAGGGTTTTTCGAATAGATGTCTCAATCAGTACTCGCCCTTGATCTCTACTCATATCCTCTGAATCCCTAAATTCTTGACCTGATCACATGCTTGTATCGTTGATCTGTCCTGGTCCTTCTTTATTGTTTCCTATGTCATCTTCTTCAGCGGCATTGTTCCTGGACCTGCCGATCAGCAAGGCAGAGCACCTCCTGTGGACCAGCAGCAACCTGGAGATCAGGCCCAGCATTCAGAAGTAGCCTCCAGAGTCGTACCTACCGGAGGAGAGCCACCAGTTCAGCCCGTCCAGCCTGCTGAGCCCGATGATTGTACTTTGGTGGGTCTCATCAGGTTATTATTAGCTTTCCAGGATTATCGAGGAGATGTCTTACACCAGGCGGTGGCAGACGCTTTGACCAGAGGAGGTCATCAGGGTAACAGCGCGGCTAACAGCTTCAAGTGCTTGAATCCTCCCTTCTTCGACGGCAGTGAAGATGCTATCGCTGCTGATGCTTGGCTTCTGGACACAGAGGTGATTCTAGAAGCAGCCAGGACTCCAGAAGCCGAGAAGGTGGCCGTAGTGCGCCTGTAGTTATTGGATCTTGCCTGCAGCTGGTGGGCGGTGCAGGCCGTTGGATTATTGGCACCCATTGCTTGGGCAGTATTCAGAAAGAGATTCCAGACCAAGTATTTTGATGCTGTAGCTCGGTACGATCTACAGACGAGGTTCACCAATCTTAAGCGGATGGGCAGGACGGTCGACGGATATACGGTCGAGTTTTCGAGACTTAGTCGGGTTGCTCCCACCTTGGTAGCAACCGAGTTTGATAGAGCCCAGCGGTTCCAGCAGGGGCTTCATTTGGAGATTCTATTGGCAGTGGAGCAGTTTGAGCATTAGACTTTTGATGCAGTATTGAGAGCAGCTCGGAGGCACGAGTATACCTCCCAGAGGATCGTGGATAGGACCGGAGTTCGGAAGCGATCCCACGGTCAGATGAATCAGTCATCAACACCAGCCCCGGCAGCCAGGGCTTTGACCATTGGAGCACCGAGGCGGGCGGCCTCATGACGTCGTTTCAGAATTCATCTCCGATGCACCCTCAGCAGCAGCAGAAGCAGAAGCATTCTTCTGTAGTGGGATGTTCACACTACGGGAAGCCGGGGCATGTGGTATCAGAATGTCGCAGAGCACAGGGTTTGTGCTTGGCTTGTGGTACCCCGGACCACAGGGTAGGGAACTACCTGAACAGGGGGAGTTCATCATCAACCTTTTCTAGTCCTTCAGTTAGAGGACCAGTACCAGTCCAGCAGCAGCAGCAGTACCCGTTTCCGAGGCCATTGCCGACGCAGGCCCAGGCATTCCAGCAGCAGAGACCGCAGCAGTATACTCAGGCCCAAGCCCTAATCCAGAGCAGACAGAGGAGTTTTCAGCAGAGGGGACCCGCACCTAGAGGGCATGGTCAAGTGCTGGCTTTGACCATGGGAGAGGAAGGAATTGCACCAGGTGAGGTGGTGGGAGGTACTATTCTCGTCAACACCATTCCAGCTTCAGTATTATTTGATTCTGTTGCCTCGCATTCATTTATGTCTGTACGATTCGCGACACGGGTAAGATTGGAGCCCGAGTCATTATCAGTTAGGCTCAATATACTTACTGGTAACGGACTTGTGGGAGTAGATAGAGTGTTTTCCTCGTGTCGGATCGTAGTTAGCGGTAGAGAGTTCCCCGCTAGATTAATAGAGTTCCCGATGGCTGATTATGATGTGGTCTTAGGGATGGATTGGTTTAGGGACCAGTATGCTAGGATAGACTGCCATATCGGCAGGGTTGTTTTTAGCATTCCAGGCGAGCCAGAGTTTTTTTTCCCGAGGCAAAGTTGAACCTTCTCCTCCAGTTTTGCGGATGGCAGTAGCAGCAGTGCAGTTACCTCGGATAGTCGAGGAGTTTCCAGATGTTTTCCCCGAAGTGCTTCCAGGGATGCCGCCAGAGCGGGAGATCGAGTTCACCATCGACTTGATTCCTGGAACAGCCCCAGTGTCAGAGAGAGTCTACAGGATGGCGTCGTCAGAATTAGAGATATTGTACAAGATGATTGAAGAACTTAGAACCAAGGGATTAATTCGTGCAAATAGATCACCTTGGGGAGCCCCAATGCTTCTTGTAAAAAAGAAGGATGGTACGTCCAGATTATGTGTAGATTATCGTACCTTGAACTCAGTGACAATCAAGAACAGATACCCTCTCCCAAGGATAGATGACTCGTTTGATCAACTCAAGGGGGCAGCAGTATTCTCGAAGATCGACTTGCGATCAGGATATCATCAGATCAGAGTCAGAGAGCTGGACATCCCGAAGACAGCATTCAGATCCCGGTATGGGCATTGGGAGTTCCTTGTTATCCTATTTGGAGCAACCAATGCGCCGGCTGTATTCATAGACCTCATGAATCGTATCTTTATGCCTTATTTGGATCAGTTCGTGATTATGTTCCTAGACAACATCCTGGTCTACAGCAAAAGTGAGGCGGAGCAAGAGCAGCATCTCAGAGTTGTTCTTTAGATTCTCAGAGACCACCAGTTGTATGCCAAGTTCAGTAAATGCGAGTTCTGGCTCGATCGTATTTCGTACTTGGGTCATATCATCACCAGGGGAGGAGTGGAAGTGGATCTCCAGAAGATTGTGGCCATTGAGACATGGCCAGTGCCCAGCACGGTTGCAGAAGTTCGCAATTTTCTTGGATTGGCCGACTATTACCGACGATTTATTTCAGACTTTGCTCGGATCTCAGCGCCATTGACCCAGTTGACCCGCAAGGATGTGCAGTTTGCTTGGACAGCAGAGTGCCAGGATTCTTTTGAGAAGTTGATGTGAGGCTTGATGACGGCACCCATTCTCACGCTTTCAAATGGAACTGGAGGATTCTCAGTATATTGCGATGCTTTAGGCCGAGGTTTAGGATGTGTTCTGATGCAGCATGGGAAGGTAATAGCTTATACATCACGACAACTTTGTGATCATGAGAGGAATTACCCAACCCATGACTTGGAACTGGTAGCAGTAGTGTTTGTACTTAAGTTGTGGAGGCACTACTTGTACGAAGATAGGGTGGAGATTTTCACCGACCACAAGCGCCTGAAGATGTTTTCACCCAGAAGGATCTTAACATGTGTCAGAGGAGATGGCAGGAGCTTCTTGTGGATTATGATGTCAACTTGCAGTATCACCCAGGGAAGGCCAACATCATTGCAGATGCATTGAGTGAAAGAGTTGGAGTTTATTTCCTAACAGCACAGCCGGAGTTGTTAGCGGATCTTCAGAAGATGGGTATAGAAGTTGTTCTCCCTTCCAGTGTGGCGTTGATGGCCAGCATGCAAGTTCAGTCCACTATAATTGAGAGGATTCGGATGGCTCAGTCAGCAGATTCCAAGCTTCAGCGGTTCAGAATAGAGTGCGAGACAGGACGACGACCAGAGTTATGCATTCATGAAGACTGTACACTTAGGCATGTGAGGCATCTTTGTATACACAGTGGAGATATCAGACAGAAGATCATGGCAGAAGCTCACAGTTCTCAATATTCCATCCATCCCGGCGGTATGAAGATGTACCGTGATATCCGTCAGCACTTTTGGTGGAATGGCATGAAGAGGGAGATAGCCCGGTTTATCTCTCGATGTTTGGTTTGTCAACAAGTTAAAGCTGAACATCAGAGGCCAGCTGGACTTCTTCAGCCCTTGCCAATTCCAGAATGGAAGTAGGAGCATGTAACCATGGATTTTGTGACTGGATTACCTAGATCCCTAGCTGGTTGAGATGCTATTTGGGTTATAGTTGACCGGCTCACGAAGGTGGCCTACTTTCTCCCGTTCAGAGTTAGTCAGTCGACGGCTCAGCTGGCAGAGATGTACCTCAGGCAGGTAGTCAGGATGCATGGAGTACCATCAGTATCACCTCGGACCGAGATTCAAGATTTACGTCACACTTTTGGCGTAGCTTGCAAGAAAGTTTGGGAACTCACCTCCAGTTCAGCTCAGCTTATCACCCGTAGACAGATGGCCAGTCGGAATGCACGATCCATACTCTTCAAGATATATTACGGTCATGACACTCGACTTCGGTGGTTCGTAGGAAGATCACCTGCACCTGGTGAGTTCTCGTACAATAACAGTTTCCAAGCTAGTATCCAGATGGCCCCGTTTGAGGTGCTGTATGGCAGGAAGTGCAGATCTCCGCTAGCCTGGGACGATGTTAGAGAGAGGCAGATGCTTGGTCCGGAAATAATTGCTCAGATCGTTGAAGTGGTCAGAAGAGTCAGAGATCATCTTCGAGTTGCCCAAGATCGCCAGCGTCATTGGGCCGATTCTCATCGGCGCCCTCTTGAGTTTTCTATCAACGACCATGTCTTCATGAGAATTTTGCCTAACCGTGGCATCATTCGTTTTGGCATACGGGGAAAGCTTAGTCCTAGGTATATAGGGCTGTTCGATATTCTGGAGCGAATAGGTGTTGTGTCCTATTGTCTCGCTCTTCTACCGTCGCTAAGAGAGGTGCATGACGTGTTCCATGTATCCCAATTGCGACGGTATATTCCGGACCCGAGCCACATCCTGGATCATTCGAAATTGGTTGTTGGTACCAACCTTTCGTATGAGGAGAGGCCCGTGTCTATATTGGACCGGAGAGAGAAGATACTCAGGAATAAGACTATTAGTTTAGTCTGTGTTGCTTGGGGTCATCACTATTTGGGTGAGTCAACGTGGAAGCGTGAGGATGATATCCGATCGCGATATCCCGACCTGTTTGACTCCTAAGGTATAATGTCCTTCTTATGCCCTACACCCGCAGCTTCCTCACTTGCATGAATGATTGCTTGAATGGTTGCATAGTTATAACTTGCTTATGATTAATATAGCTTGTCCCAACATCTCTAGCCTCTTGATTAAATTTCGAGGACGGAATTCTTTTAAGGTGGGTAGAGTTGTCACTCTCGTTTTCCATTATACGTATTTTTCAGGATATGTATACGGATTTCTGACAATTATCAGGTGGCCCGTATTTTGACTTATTTTGCTTAGCTTAGCCTTGGTTTAAATCTTGACTTGATTGGTTCAACTTGGTTCAACTTGACTTGACTTGGCTTGGCTTGGTTTGGTTTATTTTGGGTTAAAGTGAGAGGGGTTGCTATATAAGTCAACTTCTTCTCTCTTCTCCATTATTTTTTTTGTATTTACTTCTTCATCTTCTTCATTTACTCCTCCCACCTACCAAACCTAGGCAAGTGCAACTTGCTTCATGATGGATCTCAAGTTTTATTGTTCCATTCTCTTCCTTACTTGATTCTAAGCCTATTTAGAACTTGGCATTTTTGGATTTGATGGATGGATTCTTGTAGATCTAAGTTTGTAACTTTTCGATTTTCTTGGTTTTGATCTCTAAAACTAATGGTTCTATGTTGTAGAGAATTCAATTTCATGCAGTTTGGCTTTTGTTTTGCTTGATTTCGACTTCGGATAAGGAAGTTATGGCCATGACAAGTTTTTGGAACTTTTATGGCTGAACTTGCTGATTGGGGACGATGACCCCCATGCGCCTGGGAGACCATGCGCCGGGAGGCCATGCGCTGTGAAGTCCCGACAACGCATCCCTTAACTCTGAGCGTGTCATGCGCGTAGGCCGTTCCTTACGCGCATGTACTGAAGACGCAACGTGAGTTTCCTATGCGCCGATGTGCAGGAATTCCCATGCACGGATGTACAGGAATTTCCATGCACAGATGTGCAGGAATTCCCACGCGCGGATGTGCAGAAATTCCCATGCACGGATATGCAGGAACTCCCACGCGCGGATGTGCAGGAATTCCTACGCACGGATGTGCAGGAACTCCCATGCACGGATGTACAGGAATTCCCATGCACAGATGTGCAGGAATTCTCACGCGCGGATGTGCAGGAATTTCTACGTGCTGATGTGCAGGAATTCCATGCGCCAAAATTGCTCTATTTCACTATTTTTGCCTGTTTAAGTTATTTTGTAGCTAGAATCTTAAAAAACTCAAAACATGAAAATTGTAGATCTTTTCCTTGGCTTCAAGAATATGTCACTAGTTATTTTATGTAAGTTTCTATCATTCATGATAATGTAAGAATAGAACACGATAGTGGCCCGCTGTGGCGCACTCTTGATAAGTAAACTGACATGATATATCTGGACATACTGTTATGACAGCTAGCCTGACATGACAAGTATGAAAGACCTGGACACCGTAGACGATTGTGTTTGTACAAATAAACTGGTACTGTCTTGCATCATGTCTAGGATGGGGATCCCTGAGTACCACGGTCAGGGGTACCTACTGAAATTGACTAAGGCTAATTAACTAGAATGATTTAGTAGTCATGAAGAGATTTTCCCAGCTACAGGCAATCCCGTTATCTGGGCGCACTAAGTGGACTTGTAGCCTACCGAAGAGTAGGGCATATTTCCAGCACACCGTCAAGTGTTGTACCATTCTTAAATGGACATTCGACCCGGATAACCTGGATGGACTGCAGGGCTTGTGGCTGTGGGATGATCTCATTACATCTTGCTAGTAATTAGACTTGTGATAACCCTAGTTAGTTAAAGTATCAAGACGTACTCCTTGCTTGGCCGTGATTGATTGAATGAAGTCTAGCCCAGCTTTGACTTGTCCTGATCCTGTACAAGATTGTGACAGGACATGACTTATTATGCTTGCCTTAACAATAACGATCGGGGGACCGGTTCTGTTCAGGCGAAGGGTTACAACTCCGGTCCTTGTTTGGTTTAAAAGTTGTAACCTGGCTCCCGGAGCAGTTCTGTGTCTTCTTTTCGTTTATTGTCTTATTGCACCCTATGTTATGCTCGTCATGTCTTACCTTACTTCAATAGCATGATTATCTATACTGGCCTTAACAATAAAGATCAAGAGACCAGTTCTGTTCAGACGAAGGGTTACAACCCCGGTCCTTATTTGGTTTAAGGGTTGTAACCTGGTTCCCGGAGCAGTTCTGTGTCTTCTCTTCGTTTATTGTCTTATTACCCTATCAGCAGTATTTGAGACGGGATACTATTCAGGTGAAGGACTGCAATCCCGGTCCTTGTTTGGTTTAAGAGTTACAATCTGGATACTTGAATGGTTTCCTCGTACTCAATTTATTATTGTTGTACCTGTTATTACCAGTTCTTATTTACTATCTTTAATATTCATTATGATATGCTGGTTTTAGTTCCTAAATGAAGCCTCCTTTGTGGTACTTGCTCTTTCTGGGGTCTGACACAGCTGGTTTTGTTTGGCCAGATATCGAAGCAGCTCCAGAGGATCTACCTATCTTCCAGCCAGATGGTGACCACCAGGCGTAACCCTGACAACGAGTGGGTTTCTTTTTGTCCTCCCACTTTATTATAAAATTATTTTTTTGAGGCGTTTAGCCGACGAGCACGTGTTAGCTCGATTGTACCTTTACTTACTGTCTGCCTACGGGCTGTAACATGATTGGCAAATCCTAGGGTTAATCATGTATTGACTAAAACTCTTGCTAGTCCTGACATTTTGTACGACTAGCTTCATGATCATCCAATATATAATGTATGGGATGCCTTATTATTGTATATTTGATGTTCTAATATCTTGTGACTGTTACTACTTGCTTGTGATTGAGACAATAGGTTTGTTCATGACCATAGGAGACTGTTGGCTTGTAGTTAAACTCTTATGTATCTAGACAGCCGTTGTCACGACCCGCACCCTAGAGTTAGGGCACGAGAACGTAACAACGCCCAGCCTACGCCGCAATGTCGGCGGTAGAACGCTGTCCTAGGTCTCAATGCATCTAACAGTATAAGACTAAACAGTTTATACTCCCCGAAAGGGGTGACATAGCAGAATGTAAACTCAATCACATCTAAGGTAGAGCATAAAGGAAGATAGATAAAACATAAAATCGAAAAGAGATACAACAGATAGAAGTCTAAGTGTCTAAGATACAAACTCAGAATACATCTCAAAATCCAAATACAGTAATCCATAAATACAACTCAAGATGACTGAAAATAAACTATAAACAAAAACCCTAGCTATCTATGCAACCTCTACTATCTTCTCTAGGCTAGCAGGCAACTTCCAGGCTATCTGTAAAATTTATCAACGGGTCCAGTCAGGACTGGAGCGAGCACAGTACATCTCAACAGATCATAGCAGGTTAGAAAATATAATCATGCAGTAAAGTAAGATACAGGATCTGAAGGAAATACAGTATATAAACAGAGAAAGAGAACTGTAATAGAAATATCTACTATACATAGAGAACTAGCAGTGACTAGTGAGTCAGAGTAAAATATAAACATGTGAATGGCATAGGAGATTCATGACTACAGCTAAGAGAGTGATTCATGACTACAGCTACTTGGATAATATTCACATGTTTATTTCTACTCCCCCATCCCCAATCAATACACAAGGATCTGTTCAAGTTATGTTAAGATTCGTAAAACTTCACATGGCTCATAAAATGAGTGATACGTGAAGGTGATTCATGATGGCTCTGTGAACATGAGAGTACATGTGTCACAAACGATTCGTGAATCAGAGGAAGCATAGAGATACGTGATGATTCGTGAAACGCACAAAATATGCAGTATTCGATGCTCCCGAGGAGAATAACATCTCATGAAAAGATCCATATGGTACCAATCCGTGTGAGCAACGTGACAGTATCAAGTAAAGTAATTTAAAGCAGGAAAATAATTCTAAACATGATATGAAATGATCAGAGAATGTACTCGCCTGATATCTGAATGTCCAAGGTAAAGATACTGTCCGAGGAGAGGTGTCTGGCTCCTAATTAGAACAGCACAAGTCACAACATGTCCAGAAGGGTAATATAAAGCACTACAATGCATTATACATGAATCTAGGTCAAACTAGGCCAAAGTCAACCCTTGGTCAACTCTGGTCAACTGCACTAGTCAAACTAGGTCATGTCCTAACCCAGCAAGTCTTACTAGGCCTAACCAAGACTATCCTAGCAAGCACACATCAATACAAGGCTATACAAGCCAACATACACCCAACTCTATATAGCATACAATTATTCAATACTCAAATAGGCAAGAATTCACATTGGATATACACTAGGTAATCTATTACTTTAAGCTATATATGTCTACATATATATACACATACATATATTGGTATTCAACATTATGTCTATAATCATGGCATTTCAAATGGTTATATAAACTATATATTACAACACAATATGCTAACATATATATAATATACATACATAGCTAAGTTAACTATATTCATAAATACTTATTTAAGAGGCTATGTGTGTGTATGTGAACATGGCAAAGGGGCAAGTGAGGGTTAAATGGGCATACATAGTGTATACATATCAAAGAGTATCAAAGTGTAAGTGAACAAAGTGTCAAGTGTGATAGTGTCAACATAGTGTAAGGGGTACATGAGGTAATATAGGATTTGTGTTAAAATAGAATATTACATCTCATTAACTTATATATTGCATATATTACATCTATTATTACATTATATTCATGCTTGTATTCATTCATCATTCATTTATTCTCTTGCACTACTATATGCACCATACATTACATACTATGGAACCTACATATTCATTACAAGCCATACTTATACATGCTTTCATTAGATAGGATACTTACACCTTATACATCATTTATTTAACCATTTACTCATGCTTGCATTCTCTATTTAATTACATAATATATATACATTAACATGGGTTAAAATCAAATAGAACATTATATTACACACAAGGGTGCACAAAATGCATATGCCGAATAGTAACTCCTACTAATAATCAATACTGTACCATCTTAGCATGAACTAAAATCTAGGATTATAGTATGTTATAGATCTATGTGTTAGCTTTCCGAAACTTTAAACGGATCGCGTTTTCGTTTCCGGAAACTCCCGGAATCGCGAAAACACCGAGAGCGCGTTTGTCTTTCGTACAACTGACACTCAAATAATTCTCCAACAAGTTACAGAAAGAATTAGGCCTACTAATACATATTTTTGGAAATCTAACTTCAATACGCTTCTTTTAAAAAAAACAGGAGATTAAACCAAGCTTTGAGCTAGAAGTTATGACATTTCTAAGTTAGGGCTGAAATTAAAAACGTGGATAAAAATCATGACGGATTTGGGTAGTTTGAGACAAAAGAACACAATTATATAACATAATATATCAAGAACTCACTCTCTACACTAATATATATATATATATGAGACACTATAGAACACATCTCCAATACAAAAATATGAGATTAAACATGTAATAATTCATTCATACATAACAACAACACATAGTGTGTCCAAATTTGGGATTTTCCCACATGGACACAACCACAACACAAAGGACACTCCTATGACCTCCAAATGGACACGAAATGGACACAAATGGAGATACAACCATGGGAGTCATTCCTATGGGTTCAAAATAGACCTATATGCATGAGGAAATGAAAATGAGAAGGGATTTATACCTCCCGGTAGATCGAATCGAAGAAAAGCCTTCCCGGAGCGACACCGACACGTAGAGATTCCAAAAGGACACGAACAAGCTCCGAATCCTCCCAAACTTGGGTAGCTTCCTCCTTGGCTAGAATGGAGAAGGAAAGAAGAAGATTTGGTGACAAAATGGAAGGATTTGGTGGAGAAATTGCTAGGGATTGCTCTCTAGAATTTTGGGGAAGAACAAGAGAGAGAGTGTGGATGAGAATAATGAAATAAACTTGAGCCTATCCTCTCCTAAAGTGGCTGGCCATATGGGGCTATTTGTCCTATTATGGTAAGGTCCAAAATGTCTCCACTAACCTATTCTATGAGTATTAGGAAATGGCTAATTGGTTGGGGCTAAATTAGTCATTCTAAAGTCTCTAATCACACTAACCTTATCCATAATAATTAGTCTAACCTCTAACTAAAATATTTCTATCATGTGGACTAAATTTAATATCATGTGGGCCATACCTAACTAGTGTGTGGGTCCTACTAGAGTCAAACTATCCCCGGGTCCCCGTTTCAAGTCGGATTGAGTTAAAATTCGAAACCGACTCAAATAACCCCAAAACAATATCATAAATAATAAAATAATATCAAAATAATTCAAAGAGGTCAAATGCAAAAATATCCTTAGGCCAAAAATGACATTAAAATATCATAATCACATGGTTAGGCTCTAGGTCAAACAGTCTCTAGGGTTTCACTAGCAAAACGTCAAAACCACAAGTCATTGATTTAAATAATTTTAAAATAATTTAAAATCACCAAAAATTATATCATGAATTAAATATCATTATTAAAATAATTATAAACACAAAATTTCAAAATTATCCTCATTTGGAAAACTGGGTGCTACAGCCGTGACCGTATAGCGAGGTGGGATGCACTTCTATATACGTAGCTGGCTATGTCTGTCCCCGCTCTCCAGTATTCTGGTTCTGGGGCGTGACAGATCTAGTGCCATCCACATCTTCTTACCCTAGTCTAATATGTCAATGTTCTAGTCAGGAAAGGAGCAAAATATAATCCATAACAGTAAAACAAGTACAACACATGCACAAGTAAAGATGTAATGAAACATGACTAACCTGAATCACAATAGATGATAGAATCTACTAAAACATGAAACATGTAGCAAGAAGATCATGACAAGTGATTTAAAATATGTACTAAATATGTGATCGACTGGACAAGAACATGAATAAAGGTATGACTTAACCACATGTGCATAGGTATATGATTAGGCTATCATTCAATACCTAACTAGCATTTGGCTTTGGTCATATATCCGTAGTATTTCTCCTCTCCAAGTACAAGTACAAGAACCCATTTCTTATTCTATTTTTTTTATTGGTCCAGTCTCCCTGAGTCCACCCACTGTCTCTAGACCAGGGCCGACGCACTGCTTTCTAATTCTTTTTTTTACTACAACAGTTCGGTCCAATGACCAACCTGATCCGATACCCCCTTAACCCTAATCTCTTCTCTATATTCTCTCTCTCACTTACTCAAACGCAACCATAAGAAACCCTAAAGTAACTAAAGAAGAAGAATGAAGAAGAAGGAGATCGATGAGAAGAAGAGGGGGTGCTCATCTCAGTGACGCCGACGGCATAGACTACTCGTAGTGCCGCTCGACTGCGGTGATTGCTATGACGAGCGATGGCGATCAGCGAGTCCTCGATGGCAGGGATGACCGGATCTGGCTCGGTCGGCTGCCCAGAGGTTGGGGTCGGTAGATCTGGTCACGACAACTCAATCTAGTCGATAGCGGTGGCTGGATCCAGTGGCTTGGTGGTCCGAGCAAACGATAGAGGAGATTGGCGAGGTTACGGTGGCTTCGAGTCCTATCTCGTGCAATCGCGACTGCTCAGGTGGCGGTAAACTCCGGCACAGTGGTGGTCGACGAAGACTCCGGTGGTGGCTAACTCGGCTCTCCGGCGGGGATCTGACACGTCGACTCCAGATCTGTGTCATGTCTGTTCCAGGACACGATGATGCAGCTTCGACAACGAGGAACCGACCGAACACGGTGGTGACGAAGATCTCCAAGATCGGACACGGCAGATCCTACCGAATTAGGGTTAGGGTTTGGGATGTGTAACTATCTAGATTTTAAATTTCTACTCTTGAAAATTTTTAAGTTAATTTTTGAGTTATAAAATTCTTTTTCTAGATTTGAAATTCTATTTTTTAGAAACCAATGTTATAATTTTGAAAATTTATAAAATTATTTTTAGATTTATTATATATTATTCCTAATTCTGAATATTATTATCTAATTAGTTAGTTTTCATCTTAGAATTATTTTATTATTTAATGGTGAGCCTACCAATGTCTTAGGCTTGGATTGTGGGTCTAATAGCTTTAGGCTATGAAGTGTCTATCTAGTAGTTAGCGTAATTATTTGATTAGTTAATAATTAATTAATAGTTTGTAATTAGTTACTAGTTACTGGATTAGTTAGTAACTAATTGTTAGTTAGTTAGTGGTTAGTTAGTTAGTTTTTCACTATGCCCCTAGACCTATCACAATTTACAAGCATTGCTACTGTAGACTTGTGGAACACTCCACTCTCTTCCTGTAGAATATTGGGACTCCCAATATTTTATTACACAAAAATTCCTACTCTCACACTCTCTGTCCTTCCACTCCCTCTCTCTATCACACAGCTAGCTTCTGTCCACCCGTCGACGATCGCCCGAGCACCGGCTGAAAACCCCCTAAAATTTCTACTAAGATTTTTTTTATATAAATTGGTATTTACTTGTACTCTGTATTAATACGTCACAAGCAAGTCGCATTCTCGCATTTGTGCGTCGCTTGCGAGTTTTCGATTCAAAAATTGCTCGTCGAGTGCAAATATGTGCGAAGTACATATTTTTATAAAACATCGAGATTTGCCACAACTTATGTTTTTTTATTATACAGGTAGTAGTTTAGAAAGATTTTGTTTTATTTGTGTGAGAGTGACATGAAATAAATTTCACGTCCGCTTTGATTTTCAAAAACCCATTTTTTTTCTATTATTAAAGAGGTATTTCAAACATCTAAAGAATTATAGTAATTTTTGAAATTTCCTTATAAATATTTTTATTAATTATAAAAAGTATTTTGGAAATTTTCTTGATTAATATTTAATAAATTATAGAGATTTTAAATTTTAAGATATGTGTAGTCGAGATTATCTATATTGAATAGGATTTAAATAGATTTTAAATCAAAGTTAGAATTCATCTATATTGGACTTGATTGGATGGAGCTACTTTAAATCAGTTTGGATTAAATATGGTATTATCTATGGGCATTCAAATTGCTCATACTCCTTATCCAACTGTGAACCTCTACCTCCTATATAAGGAGAGCCTCATTGTTCTTTTTCTCCATAGATTCCACAAGCCAAAAACTTCCACCGCAGATGTGCATCGTGTCTGTGTCTTTCCAATATTTTACTCAATTCTTTTACATATAGAACCATGATCTCCGCATCCTTGTCCATCGACCCCGATCCGATCCGGCATACCAATCATAACCGCCCCCACCATTTCTACCACCATGGGCGACCACCCTAGGCCGCACCCGGCCAACACCACCACCCTCGTCACCATCATACTCACCTGACTACCAGGTTCGCCAATGTCCCAAACCATCACCACCATCGTCTCCCGAAAGTCCGGCCAAACCACCCTGCCACCAACACCCGTCACCCTCATCATCGACACCACTCCTTCTGGCCCAAACTTTGGCCATCTGCAGCCACAGCCACCACCGTCGTCAGTCATAATCATCACCATTTCCCCAAAAGACCAAAACCACATAAAGAAAAGGGAGAAGAACCCGAACCTCTGCCGAGCCGACCGTCGGATCCAGCCATGGGCTCGCCGCTGCGTCTCCGCCTTTCCGAGTCCACCTCCTTCTGTCGTTTCCCCGTGCCTTGACGATTCCCTTCGCTAGAGCCGCGTGCCACCGAACCACGCGACGACCCTCGTGGGCCACCGACGTCCACTCCAGCCGAGCGGCCCCGCCTCCTATCTGCCGTACGGCCATCCGGCAGCCGCGCCGCCCCACAACGGAGTGCCCTCCATACCTCGGTGCGAGCGCTGGAGCGCTAGGCTCTATCCCAGCCGAGTGTCATCCCTTTTTGGATCAGCAGCAGCTGTCTCGTGCAGGCGCTACCGGCCAGCACCCTTCGGCCCTCCGCCTCCTGCTCTGCGCTCTCGACCACCAGCGCCGAACCCAACTAGGTAAGAACCCCTCTCTCTAGCACTCTCTCTCCTCTTCGGCTTCCTTTCTTCTACTTCCCTCTTCCTCTCACTTCGTCTCATCTCTCCCTCTAATCTTTTCTCCCATCTCAGCCTTTCTTTCCCCAAAAATAAAGAGCAGCATTGGGTGCTTGAATATTATACTATTTTTATTATTATTATATTTCTGTTATTTTTGTTTGTTTTTATTACCAATTATTTTGTTATGTTAATATCAATGTATATAATAATGACAGTAAGTATATATGTACAAAAGTTATTAATCTATTTATTATTATTATCATTATTAAAAAATATTATTACTATTATTATGATATGGGTATTAGTATCACTAATATCTTATTATTAATAATAATACTATTAGTGTTGTGTTATTAATATTTGTATTATTTTGGAATTGTCAAAAATATAATATTATATTAAAATTTATTTTTAGCAAAGATAGTTTTCTACCTAAAGAATTTATTTTGACACACGAAGAATTTTAGTCCAAAACCATTTTCCTGCTCCTCAAACAATTTCCTAAAATTATTTTAACTAGTAAGAAGGGTAGTTTCAAAATTATAAATAATTTTGAGTATTTTCAATATTTGTCTAAATTATCTTTACTAAAAAGATATAGCTTATCTACCTAGAAATCCTATTTTTGGTAAACTTATAGTTTTAGCCTAAATCGATTTTTCCACATTTTCAAATATTTATCAAAAAAAATTTACTAGTAAACATGGTTTTCAAGTATTATACGAATTTTTCTAAGAAATAGTATATGTATTTCTTCACACAAATTCCCTCAATTATCTTGATTGTGACTGATCATATTTCCTTTTTCCTCGCGACTTTGGACCTTACACATCAAACATAGCCATTGGACAATCAGGACTTGTCGGATCACTGCACCACACCAAGCGACACATCAGGCAAGATACCTTGCCATAATTTATTGTTTATAATTAGTCTGTATTTATTTATTGCATATCACTGTGTATTTATTTCTAGTTCTTCTAGTTGTACCATTTTTACAGTATCTGATTTACTGCCTGCTCAGTGATATTAGCTTTACTTTACTTATTATCCTTTATTGCATATGGACTTAGAGTTAGGGGACTATCGTTTTTAGTGTATCGTATATACCTCGACACAGTTGTACCACGAGTATGTGTGAGATGAGTATCATGTAGAGGTCCTTGCGTGTTGGCTGATCACCCGTGCACATGCGTTAGGTCTAACTGCTAATAGAGGCATATTGGGAGACTTAGCAGTTAGTAGAGGTACATGGTCGCGGATGAGACCTAGATAGGTACATCGGGTGGGAAGAACAATACTTGACGTATGGGCTTCTTTGTACTTCTCTGATTACCTGTGCGCTCCTCCGGAGATGCAGGCTCCAGGTGCCCTCTGACGTTTCTCAGTGCATTATGGACGTACCTCCTTGCACATGATGCCTTCTGACGATCTTCGGACGTTACGGACGTAGGCCCCTGGTGCCCTATATAGGGACTATGCCAACCCCATTTACAGTAAGGGCTCATGCGTCGAAAGGATTATTTCTTAACTGCATGTTCACTTTAGTACGATTTGATTACCTTATTAATGTCATGTCACTTACTTTTATTTGTGGCATATTTTATATTCAGTATTTATATGGCATATTGTTTATTGTGTCTTGTTACGTTCCTCTGAGGACCTGGTGAATTCTCCAGTGTGCGTTTGTGGTTTTCGCAGGTGCACTCTCCATGGCCATGTTTTCCTCTATTCTTTCGAGGGATTGCACTTGGATCGCCTTCGCATCGCTCGACAAAATTCCTTTATCGTGTATTTCTCTCTTTTTAGTTGGTAGTAGATTTTTCTTCGCCTATCAACTTGTAAATGATAATTTATGCGTTTATTATAAATTCTTTCTTCTTTATTTGTGGATGAGATTAGTGTCATGGATTACTGCATTTTACAGCTTATGTATACATACGAAGGTTCCATATATTGGAGTTACTTCGTATATATGCAGCTGGCATGTCGACATACTTAGTCCCAAGTATTTGGGACTGGGGCGTTACATGTTTTTGTGGTGGCCCATGCAGGTCAAGTTTATCACTTCGGTTACGTTACTGTACCGATGTGAGCCTACATATAGGATTAGAGTCTAGGATCTCATCCACATACTTGATCTCCTTCCTTGACCTTCAAGTTTTAAAATCTCGGTTGCTCCCCTTGCATCTTGCTTGATCCCTTTCTACCGTGAATTCGTATTTCTTGTGCTAAGTGACAGTTAGGAAGATGACTAGAATAGTATATGCTCATAGGTCAAACACATGGCTAGAAAGGTTACATTATGTATTGAGTGTCTATTCGAGTTATAAAGACATTTATTTTTTAAAAAGTATGATTTGCAGGATTAGTTAATTTCAAGTTGGGTAGTAGAGATATTACCAGCTACGAGGGATAGATAGAATTTTATTTTTGAGGCTAATAAGTGGTATTCACAAAAGGATAGTGAGAATCTATAAATGATCGGGAAACCAAATGATTTTAAATTTTTGAAGGTGTGAGTAAATTTGACTTTTTGATTTATAAAGATATCTATTTTGGATATATGGACTCGACTTGAGGAACATTTTAAATTTTCAACTGTGTCATACGATCTATGATTTATAAATTTACCTAGAGTTGAGTTTTAAGTTTCAATTATGGATATATTTTGGTAAAAAAAGGAAGGAAACCTTAAGTTGTGTCAGCAATCTTAAATTTTGAGTTAAGATTTATCTCGAGATATTAGAAAGTTTTAAATTTTCAAGGTTATGATTTTGTTAGATAACCTCGCACCGACTAGAGAATGTGAAGTTTAGTTGGGATTTGAAAGGATATATACATGACTCACGATTGATAAGATTATCTAAACTCTTGAGTTAAACCATGGATTGATAATGTGAAAATGTTGAAGACGTTATTAATGATACGACGATAGTCTATTTCGAGATTGATTAAAAGAATTGAAATTTTTGACGACTTAGAATCGTTAAAAAAATTTGTGGATTATTTTGAGAATTATAATTGAGAGACTCTTGAAGGAACTCGAACTCATAGTTTTAGATCTTATCAAGGTCACCCTAATAAGATGGAAGTGTTCCAAGTAGTTGCCATATCACCCATGGCCATAATAGTTGCATATACCCAAGTGTGGTTAGTCATCAACCAAACTGTATAACTATATCTTTACCTTGACTTACTCGACCTTCCCTTAAATCTAGATTTTATTCATGACATTCTAATCATTTGAAACTTAAAAAGTGATTAGAACCGTACCTTGATCATACCCCATCTAGGAGACTATTTTACTTAGATCTAATAGATTCTTTAATTATCTTCAATTTGTACTTGATCTTTTTTTTATTTGTTAATTAGCACATCATGAACTCCTACTATCTATTTTAGATTTTTGGTGTCCCCTATCGTGACTTTGATATTTGGAGCACAACCCTAGACTTTTTCTTTCAACAAATTTTATATACAAGACCTAGATGAACCCACCTTCACGTAGACATATCATGTCCCACTAAAACACGTCCCCTTGTGCTCTATTTTCGTGATGCGACTTTCGAGTCAAATTGACTATTGATAACCCCTACCATAATACCATTGTCCTTTCCAAGTTTAGTTAGGAATCCAACCTCGACTCAAAACTTTCAACCCAAAATATGCTTGTGATCTACTAAATTCCTTAAATGCTTAACTTTGTGCTTTATATTGATTGCTTAAACCTTGTCCATTTATTATCGTACCCTATCTTGATTTACTTAGAACCAGAACATCTTTTGCTCTTATGCAATATTAGCAACCCTTACTTTTCTCCCTTCCAATTAAATTGCTTCACTCATATTTCACTATGATTCCTCTGTGGCTTATGCAACCTTGCTCATATTATGATTTCCTTGTTCTAAGAAGAAATGGTCATGACATCCCTTGGATAGAAAGAGATTTGACTAAAAAACCCCCTAGAGGAGAGTAGCAGTATAATGGCCTAAAATGATTGAATATGCATAAATGAAATCTTGCAGTAAATCTTATTAGGCGGAGTATATTTTATGATCAAATGAGAGAATATTTCTTGATCGACGTATTGGTTCTTCGTGGTAATCTATTGGTATGAAAATTTATGAGATGATAAATAGGGTGTTTGAAGTTATTAGATTTCAAGAAGGATGTAAATTCTTACACTCTTAATGATTTAAAAATTTGTCTATGTGATAATAGTAAAGGTCATATTAAGGTGAGGTTGATTTTACCTTGACTAAATTGAGAGAAGAAACTTTTAGGAAATTATGCAAGAGGAAAACTAGCTTAAAAGAAATATGTAGGAAGAAGAGTATTGGAGATTAATTGAATTGGAAGTTTGGACTTATCAAAATTTTATGATTTTTTTGGATATAAATTTATATCAAAGTAACTTGATTTTATCTTCGACTAAATTGATTAAAGGTTGATTGATTTTTAGAAAAATTCTGAAAGATGAAAAAATTTGGGTTGAGAAAAATATTCGTTAGAGAATTATTTCTAAATTTAATATGTCCTAGTATGAGGTATCAAATGTATATATGTTGGCATCTAAGGTGGTTCATAAATCTCAAATTTAGGAAAAAAAGTATTTTGCAAAAAATTAAGTTCGATGGAATATAATTTGTAAGAAGGAATCAAAATTTGAAGAGTAGTGATGAGAGGATAATGAGGATTCAAAATTTTATGATATTAAACACAACTCAAAATTTGAGTTATTGAGCCTAAATTGAGGTTGAGGAAGCTATCAACGATTTTAATGATTACTCATTTTGGGTAGAATTGATCGAATTTGGTACTAATAGGTTGTCATGAGACATCTTCTAATTTATTTTTCTAAGTCATCTAAGTTTCGATTTTTCAATTTGATCCCATTGTATGCCTTGTCTCCTCGCCAAATAATTTTATTGGATTTCTCACCAATAAACTGTTTCTAATCCTTCAACCATACCTACCCTATCTATTCCTAAATTTCGAGGACGAATTCTTTTAAGTTGGGTAGGATGTAAACCCCCTAAAATTTCTACTAAGATTTTTTTTATAAATTAGTATTTACTTGTACTCCGTATTTATACGTCGCCAGCAAGTCGCATTCTCGCATTTGTGCGTCGCGTGCAAGTTTTCGATTCGAAATTTTTCGTCGAGTGCGAATATGTGCGAGGTACATATTTTATAAAATATTTTTATTCGAGATTTTATTTATATAGAAAAAAATTTAGTTTTCAAAATAATACATGATAAATATTTTAATCACATAAAGTTGTAGAAACGACACATCGAGATTTGCCACAACTTATGTTTTTATTATACAGGTAGTAGTTTAGAAAGATTTTGTTTTATTTGTGTGAGAGTGACATGAAATTAATTTTACGTCCGCTTTGATTTTCAAAAACCCATTTTTTCTATTATTAAAGAGGTATTTCAAACATCTAAAGAATTATAGTAATTTTCAAAATTTTCTTATAAATATTTTATTAATTATAGAATATATTTACAAATTTTTTGATTAATATTTAATAAATTATAGAGATTTTAAATTTTAAGATATGTGTAGTCGAGATTATCTATATTGAATAGGATTTAAATATATTTTAAATCAAAGTTATAATTCAATATATGGACTTGATTGGATGGAGCTACTTTAAATCAGTTTGGATTTAATATGGTATTATCTATGGGAATTCAAATCGCCCATACTCCTTATCCAACTGTGAACCTCCACCGCCTATATAAGGAGAGCCTCATTAATTTTTTTTCCATAAATTTCACAAGCCAAAACTTCCACCGCAGATGTGCATCGTGTCTGTGTCTTTCCAATATTTTACTCAATTCTTCTACATATACAACCATGATCTCCTCCTCTCTGTCCATCGACCCTGATCCGATCTGACATACCAATCATAACCGCCCCCACCATTGCCACCACCATGGGCGACCACCGAGGCCGCACACGACCAATACCACCACCTTCGTCACCATCATACCCACCTGACTACCATGTTCGCCAATGTCCCAAACCATCACCACCATCGTCTCCCGAAAGTCTGGCCAAACCACCCTGCCACCAACACCCGTCACCCTCATCTTCGACACCACTCCTCCCGACCCAAACTCCAGCCATCCCCGGCCACAGCCACTGTCACGACCCGCACCCGCTTTTCGGATACGAAACGTATCCAAGCCCAGCCTACGCCGCAGTGTTGGCGTAGTGGTAGTATGATGTGTCTAGTATACACAAGTCACGGCAATCTAGAATCTCATGGTAAACTATATCTCATCCACAGAATAATCGAATCACAATCAAGATCAATGAATAAGACATGAAACTGGACAATAATAAATATAAACTGAATATCTCCAAGAAGCAATATCACGTCCGATGGACACAAATCCACTACCAATAGACGAAAAGAGAAAAATACATGAAATACACTAACTGAGTACAACCTGCTAATCAATGCGACCTCAACTGCAAGCACTGCGGTCTGATGCTGACTCAAACCTCTCGTCTGCTCCTGACTCAAACTCGGCTAACCTGAAGAGATCATCAGGTCCTCAGAGGACTAACAAGATACATAAAAACGAGTCTTTCTAACAGTTTATCATGCATGGAGAAAATCTAGAATAAATAAGTAAAACTAAGCAGTGAGTAAAACACGAATCTGTACACTGACTACACATAAATGAACTGCTGAACGAGGAACAAGAGAACACGATATCACGATGTCAACGGATAACCAATCGAATACTCAAACCCTCGCCCCTAATGTGGCGCAGGTTTGATCAACTACTAGCCCTCACCCCTAGTGTGGACTCGTAGGCTAGCATCACCCTCGCCCCTAGTGTGGACTCGCAGCTGTAAACCATATACTACTAACCCTCGCCCTAGTGTGGACTCGCAGGTTAGCATCACCCTCGCCCCTAGTATGGACTCACAGGTGTGGACCAATAACTACTAACCCTCGTCCCTAGTGTGGACTCGCATGTTAGCTTCAAATTTCAAGACAATGAGGTATAGCAGTTCCCCTTATGACTTCTCGACCCACGACACGATTCAATCAAGGCATAAGTGAACACGACCAAAAAGACACAAGACTAACTGTGAACACGGTCTATATAGCAATGATACAATTATACAAGCAGGACATAAAAGATATATGTTAATAATATGAGAAAAACTGGATAATAATAAAAAGACAGTGCATGTAAATAAAGCTGTGTAGAAAGGCAAGGTATACTTGCCTTAGGTCCCGAGCTGCTGCACGGGACAAGTCCAAAACGTTATTCCAAGTGGCCTATTTTAAGTTTATAAAATTAATAAGTAAAGAGTGAAACTTAGGTTTATTGGTCTATCACTATGGAAATGCCTCTATGGTCCTCCTATAGCTTGTGGTACTGTTACTGCCTTGCAAGCATAAATAGGGGTTTCTATCCCTGCTTGTATTTGTTGCACATACATACAGTCATGACATTAGTCCTACCTCCTACCTGTATTTAGCTTAATTGGGTTCTCAGATACCCTTACAACACTTAACACAGAAATGTTTATGAGTATTGTCCTATTGTTAGTATGACATTTACCATGCAAATAGTGCACACACACTGGACACAACTGAACACTCCTGTCATTTCCCAGCCCAATCCCTTCTATCTGTTAATGAGATATACTCTAATAAGTAGGCTGGCATCATATATCTTATTCACTTAACCTGTACTATTCTTTTCCGTTTTACTCTAATGTAGCTATAACCCAATCTGCAAGGGTGAACTAAAATGAAGACTGACTAATTTCTTAGAAATGCTAAGGCTTCATGCAGGGACTAAGCATTAGATATTCAGGTAATGCACAGGGGATTGAATAAAAGGAAGGACTATGGATAGATCAACGTAATATGGACATGACCACCTACAGATATCTTCATAAAAATACATGGTATACCTGTACACTTGATGAGACAGGACTTAGATAGTCTAACAAATAAAGGATATGTGGATTTAACTCTAACAAAGGCCAATGGTACATCAGAACAAGTATCTTATCTGGTACTCTCACATGCTACTGATACTTCCCTATATCCCTGAACCTAGCTTGGATAGTATGTTGATCATTATAGTGCAATGTGACGGCTGTACAGAACATGAACTCTCAACTGTTTGATACTTCAAGGTATGTATCCTAAATACAGGATATCAAATGAAATGGGCAGGACAACATTGATAGGTCTGATCCAAATATTTAAGGAACTGAACCAAAATATGTAGGGGCGGGACATGTGAATGTGGCAGTGTAGGAATATGCAGTGTTTGATTAATATATGGTGCTCGGCTGAACAGAGTCTAATTTTTAGTGCATGTAGTATTTACGGTTGCAGGACATTCAAGTAGAAGAATATACAATAAAATATGGGTGCAGTGGTTGAATGCATGGACAAATGAAGGGTTCAAGGGTCTGAACATGGATTGACGTAGGGAGCTAAATTTATGGTTCAGTATTGAACAAGGGTGGGGACTGAACAAGAGATGGGCAGATGAATGGTGAATGCAGTGCAATGCTAACATGTGTAGTGGCTAATTTGGAATGCAGTGGAGTGATGCATGTAGTGAAGTGATGGAGTAATCTAATATACAGGATATGCAAGGATTAATAAAAACAAGGTAAGGTATGGACAGTACCAAAATGCTACATCTGTGAATATATATCAAGGACTGAACTAAACTGGACCTATGAAGTATCTGAACAAGAATGAAAGGGATTGAAATATTACTCCAATCTCGAGCTATCCCCTGTATTCTTTTACTGATACAAGGGAGAATCTCAGATGCATTGAATATGTAAGGAAAATATGGACTCGATTAGAGACTGAATGTGAGGATTTGTTCACTGTATGAACTGAACTCATGGATGACTGAATTAGAGGAGGTAATCTGGACTGATACGACATAACCAATTGTTTGGACATAACATGAATATTTTGGAAAACATAACCAAAACCAAGTGGTTTCATGTTATGAGGACTGAACACTCATGAATGGAGACTGATATCAAGGCAAATGTGGCATGCTAATGAGTTACACAAGGCTTGATGCTTAAAGATATGGACTGAATGCCTTTCGATATGCAGGACATTACAGACTTAAAGGAACTGAACATCATGTGTACGACTGCTCATGGTTGCAAACAACACAATAGAAACTGAACGTATTATGTGGCTGTACATGCAATGACTGAACAATAAAATGCCATGCGACACTAATGGACTGGTCTGCTTAATACCAAGGTTGAGTTCAAACAGACTGAACAAGTAAAGATGTAGGATTGACCAGCACATATTGATGACTAATCATCAACTGTTAAGGACTGAGTTTGATAATATAGTGAAAGGACTAGACTTAAGGTGCAGGACATTACATCAAACAAAGGAACTGGATATTTAAGCAATGGCCTATACTAACCAATGTAATGGACAGCACATATGAACTGTGGACTGATATAATATGCCTCTGGTACAAGTCACACAAGGATTGAAATAGGATGAGTGGTCTGAATTACAAGACAGTAAAAGGACTGCACTTCTAAATGCAAGGCAGAATACCAAGAATAAGGGGACTGTAAATCAACACAATATTGTTAACATGTGAAGTCATAATGTAACCTCAATAAATTATCAAATTCGATACCATGTATAAATTCCCATGTATATTGGTATGGACAGATATGTAATGACAGTAGGTAAACATTTATAACAAGGACTGGACACTTAATAATCATAAGAACCAAATTTAAGATGCATATGCAGTGCTGTGGACAGAACCTTCAAGTCCTAACATCTGATCTCGATGATTGATACCTACCTTATATGAGGCTGGTCATGCATTCTAGAGATTTGTACACTTAAACCCACAATACAGGGACTAACCTTGGCATGAACAGGGCAGAACAAGCTAAGTGAATGACAATCCTAATGTGGGCTGCTACCTGCTCTGGGTCCTTTCAAGACTTATGACAAACACCTAATTTTTTATTAGATCAAGATGAAAATTAGAGAAACGTAGGATCTGGGAGTTGAGGAAGAAGTTCTACCAGTCGAAGGGATTGGATGCTCTTCTTCTTCACAGCTCTCCGGTGACTCTCGACTGGAAGATGATCAAGGAGAGCGGCACAACTGCTAGGGTTTTGGGAATTGAGGGGTTTGGGCGGCCCTGAGTCCTTTATATAAGGGATTAGATAGGATTGAATGGGAGTTCAGATCATACTCAAGGATTTGTATCACAGCAGGATGAGATTGAATCCATATTCGATTTTGTCCTGGCCGTTGGGAAGTTTAAATTTGAAGTTTTCAAATGGGTCCAGCAAACAAATCCGAATTTACACTCTTCTGCTTGTAATAAACCTTTGATTACTTATGTACTAGGGTCCCTGCAACTTTCCTATTTTTTCTTTTGGTCCTCTATTGTAAAAACATAACAAATAGTAAATGAGACATTTAAAGAATTTTCAAATTAATAAACAAAAGGAAAAAAATTGGTCAAGGGGTTGACAGCCACCACCGTCGTCAGTCGTCATCATCACTATTTCCCCAAAAGACCAAAACCACAGAAAGAAAAGGGAGAAGAACCCGAACCTCCGCCAAGCCGACCACCGGATCCAGCCATGGGCTCGCCGCGGCACCTCCACCTTTCCAAGTACACCTCCTTCTGTCGTTTCCCCGAGCCTTGCCGATTCCCTTCGCCGGGCCGCGTGCCACCGAACCACACGGCGGCCCTCGGGACCACCGTACGTCCACTCCAGCCGAGCGGCTCTGCCTCCCCTCTGCCGTGCGGCCATCCGACAGTCGTGCCGCCCCATAGCGGAGTGCCCTCCATACCTCGGCGCGAGTGCTAAAGCGCTAGGCTCCATCCCAGCCGAGCGCCACCCCTTTTTGGATCAGCAGCGGCTGCATCGCGCAGGCGCTACCGGCCAGCACCCTTCGGCCCTCCGTCTTCCGCTCTGCGCTTTCGACCACCAGTGCCGAACCCAACTAGGTGAGAACCCCTCTCTCCAGGACTCGCTCTCTCCTCTCCGGCTTCCTTTCTTTCTTCTTCCCTCTTCCTCTCACTTCGTCTCATCTCTCCCTCTAATCCTTTTCCCCCATCTCAGCCTTTCTTTCCCCAAAATAAAGACCAGCATTGGCTTCTTGTATTATTATTATTATATATTATTATTATTATTATTATTATTATTATGTTATTATGTTATTATTGTTTGTTTTTATTACCAATTATTTGTTATGTTAATATCAATGTATATATAATGACAGTAAGTATATATATGTACAGAAGTTATTAATCTTTTTTTTTTATTATTATTATATTATTAAAAATATTATTACTATTATTATGATATGGGTATTAGTATCACTAATATCTTATTATTAACAATATTACTTAGTGTGTTATTAATATTTGTATTATTTTGGAATTTTAAAAATATATTATTATATTAAAATTTATTTTTAGCAAAGATATTTTCTACCTAAAGAATTTATTTTGACACACGAAGAATTTTAGTCCAAAACCATTTTCTGCTTCTCAAACAATTTCCTAAAATTATTTTAACTAGTAGAAGGGTAGTATCGAAATTCTAAATGATTTCGAGTATTTTCAATATTTGTCTAAATTATCTTTACTAAAAAGATACAGTTTATCTACCTAGAAATCCTATTTTTGGTAAACTTATATTTTAGCCTAAATCGATTTTTCCACATTTTCAAATATTTATCAAAAAAAATATACATTATATATACATATATATATTATATATATATATATATATATATAATATATTATATATTTACTGGTAAACATGGTTATCAAGTATTATACGGATTTTCTAAGAAATAGTATATATTTCTTCACAAATTCCCTCAATTATCTTGATTGTGACTGATCATCTTTCCTATTCCTCAGACTTTGGACCTTACACATCAATCATAGCTATTGGACAATCAGGACTTGTCGGATCATACCACCACACCAAGCGACACATCTGGCAGATACCTTGCCATAATTTAATGTTTTAATTAGTCTGCATTTATTTATTGCATATCACTGTGTATTTATTTCAGTTCTTCTAGCTGTACCATTTTTACAGTACCTGATTTACTGCCTGCTCAGTGATATTAGCTTACTTTACTTATTATCCTTTGATTGCATATGGACTTAGAGTTAAGGAACTACCGTTTATAGTGTATCGATATACCTCGACACAGTTGTACCACGAGTATGTGTGAGATGAGTATCATGTAGAGGTCCTTGCGTGTTGGCTGATCACCGTGCGCATGCGTTAGGTCTAACTGCTAATAGAGGCATGTTGGGAGACTTAGCAGTTAGTAGGGTACATGATCGCGGATGCGACCTAATAGGTACATCGGTGGTGGAGAACAATACTGGCGTATGGACTTCTTTGTACTTCTCTGATTACCTGTGCGCTCCTCCGGAGACGCAGGCTCCAGGTGCCCTCTAACGTTTCCCAGAGCGTTATGGACGTACCTCCTTGCACATGATGCCCTCTGACGATCTTCGGACGTTACGGACGTAGGCCCTGGTGCCCTATATGGGGACTATGCCAATCTCATTTACAGCTAGGGCTCATGCGTCGAAAGGTTGTTTTCTCAACTGTTGTTCACTTTAGTACGGTTAGGTTACCTTATTAATGTCATGTAATTTACTTTTATTTGTGGCATATTTTATATTCAGTATTTATATGGCATGTTGTTTATTGTGTCTTGTAACGTCCCTCTGAGGACCTGATGAATTCTCCAGGTATGCGTTTGTGGTTTTCGCAGGTGCACTCTCCATGGCCATGTTTTTTCTCTTCTTTCGAGGGATTGCACTTGGATTACCTTCGCATCGCTCGACAAAATTCCTTTATCGTGTATTTCTTCTTTCTAGTTGGTAGTGGATTTGTCTCCGTCCAACAAGTAGTAAATGAATTCATGCGTTTATTATAATTCTTTCTTCTTTATTTGTGGATGAGATTAGTGTCATGGATTACTGCATTTTACAGCTTATATATCATACGAAGGTTCCATATATTGGAGTTACTTCGTATATGCAGCTGGCATGTCGACGTACTTAGTCCCAAGTATTTTGGGACTGGGCGTTACACCGGCCAACTTCGGTGGGCTCTATTGTCGTCTCGCTGCCATCGCCCCTTATCTCCTCCCTGTCCCCATTGCTTCCGCACCGACCCAACCGATCACCATCGACCACTGCCTAGGACCGCCCTGCTCATCGCCACACTCCTCCTCTGTCGCGCCAATTTCTTCTCCCACCGCCACTACAGCAAGCCCAGCCACCTCCTAACTCCGACGAGTCTCCGCCTGGCTGAACCGCCACTCTTTATCACCACCACGGCATCACTTTTTACCACTTGTTCGCCCAACACCACACCAGAAATACCTACAGTATATTCCCATCACCACTCTGGCGGACCCCACCCCTCGCCACCACCATGGCTCCACCAGCCACTCCGACAACACCCTGCCTAGCTACCACAACCACTTCCAACACATCATCCAGCAACTCCCGTCACCCCCAACTCCTACCCGAACCCAATAGAACCAACGCCGCCTCCTATTTCACGGAACACACCACGTACCATTTCTACCACCACTAGATCTAGATCCACAGATCTAACTCTGTTACCTACCGACACCGCCTAACACCACCATGTCATCTCCGACGTACACAAGCCACCATCTCGACCAACCTTCTAATCATCACTCCTTCATCACTCGTTCGTCGAGCCACAGATCTACAACGCTTCTACCTCCTCCGCTGCCCGACTACACTAGATCCGTGTTGATCCGACACCCATCGATCCCCGTGTGACTCGTACGCCGCCTTGTGCGTCGATGCTGCACCTCCATGTTCCGGCCAGTAAAGCCCCGTCTGGATTCGCGTGCGCCTGCCGCACTGCCTGCGCCAGCCTGGGGTGAACAATCGTCCGTCACCTCCGGTCGTGCCTCCATCCACCGCTTCGAAGTCACACTTGAACTCCCCGACGAGCACCGACGAGCACCGCCTCACTCTGCGATGGCCCGCCTCCGACGACACCGTCGAGCTCGGTGAGGCTTCCTCTCCTTCTTTCACTCCTCTTATTCCTCTCCTCCTTTCTCATCTCATTTAGCCATCGCCCATTTCTCCTGGAGAGAGTTAGGGTTTTAATCCAATTGATGGACTTGGACTACAAGCCCAGATTGCTAAGTTTGTTCTTTTAAGCAAATTCTGATGTTATTTTATTTAGGCTTGGGCTACAAGCCCAACAGCATAATTTTGGCATGTTTTGATTTTTGGTTTGTTTTAATTGTATGGGCTGGGCTGGACAGCCCATTAGCTATATTAGTTAATTATTGGGCTGCGCCAAAATCTTGCAGGCTGGGTTAGGATCATTTTATTGTATTATTATTAATATTATCCTTATTAGTATTATTATTTTATCCTTATTGTTATTTTTTAGTATTTCGAGTTAGCAGTATTTTCAAAGATAGCTATTAAATTTATAAATAAAAATAAACCTTTTTCGATATATAGTATTAGTTAATATTGTTTTACCCTAAATAATTTATTTATGATTATAACTATTTTGCTAGGATGCTAGTAGAAATATTTTCAAATAATAAAATTGTTTTACTAAATTACTTCTTGCTAAGCTAGTGAATAATATATATATATATATATAATAGATATATATATATATATATATATATATATATAATTATATATATATATATATATATAATATATATATAATATTAGTGAATTAGCTTGTTAGGAGATAGATAGATAGATGCCATTGTTTAGTTTCTGATCGATTATTACTCTATTCTAGGTGAAGAAATTAAGACAAATTTGATTTGCATGGACAAATGCAAGTACTTCTATGATTTTGACTCATTTACTTCATGTCATGGTTTTTATTGGACACATTGTTATACGACTTGGTCTTATACTCTGGTTCATGATCTTTACTTGATCTGGGAAGGAGAAATACTACGGATATGTGACCAAAGTCCAATCTAGGATTCATGTTGATAGCTTAAATCTCACATCTGTGCACGTGGGATTTAGGCCGTACCATTTACTTGTTCTTATTCATGATTTTACCCAGCCGGTCACATATTTTAGTAGTTATTTTAATTCACATGTTATGATTTTGATTACATATTTCAGTCTGGTAGATTATGTATTTATAGTTCATGTTCATCTTGTTTCATTGTTCTTTTACTTGGTTACATGTTAACTATTTCATTATTATAGATTGTAGTTTGCTTCGCTTCTGACTGGATATGTTGTAGGTGAGCCTGAGGCTATATGTTCTACCTTCATTGGGCAGGAGCCCGGAACCTTAGTTGAGCAGGATGATACTATGACTCGGGACCTAGGATTTGCTATTGACATCTCGATTTAGTTTCATTTTGTATAATAGACTTTACTTTTGGACATTGTATTATGATGAACTCTGGGAACGTAATAGATGTTGTGATTTGAATTTTATCTTATCTTGTGAAGTTCTTTAGATACATAGTATAGCTTACAACGTTAAGTCAACACGTAGGCTGGACGTGTTCGACTCATATCCGATTACGTGACAGGATGTATCGTGTCTGTGTCGAGCGACACGAGACACAGGGGTTTGGAGATGGACACAAAATGTCTGTGTGGACACGGGTATGTCCGGGGTGGCTGGACACAAGAGTCTGTATGTCCTGTGTCAGGGACACATGACGCGGTCAAGGTGGGGTTGACACGGGTGTGTCCATGTCGGACTGAAACGTAAATGTAAAATGACAAAATTACTGGAATGGACACGATGGGGACATGGTCATTAGGACCACTAGAAATGATAATTAAAATAATTAATCAGCAATTAATGAGGCTATTTATAGCCATGATTAGGAAAGTCCTAGAATCTCTAGCCATATGGGCTAGGAAGAATATTCTTGAAATATTCCAGAGAATATTCCATATTCCAAGAATATTTCCTAGTGTTAACATTAATCCTGATTAATTAACGTTAATCCTGATTAGTTAATGGAGATTCTAGAATATTTCTATGAAGTCATGTGGCTAAGCATTCCACAATGGTTCTTCCTAAATAACCAACCTACTTAAAATAAATAGCTAATGTACAATTTCTACAATGGTGATTCATAATTAATTATTAAATAAATCCAAATCAAATATTTAATTAAATTATTAAATAAATTCAAATAAAATATTCCAAAAATTACTAAAAAAAATAAATATTAGAAAAAAAATTCTAGATTTTTATTTGGAGAAAAGATATGTTACATTCTGTCAGCAAGTAGCACTAGTCTAGGCCCCCAAATCTGCATCAAAAACCGTGTGATTAGATTTGGACGTCTAGGATTGGTGTTGGACTATTTTATGATTTTATATGACTTAAAATATGGTTTCTCAACGTATATACATTTATATATATGTCGAAGGTGAAGGCACAAGATGAAGATTCAGAGTGCGAGTCCACAAAAAATCTAAGATAAAGTCCGTACTTTGCTCTTAGTGCTCATCATTCGAGACAATCAGAATAGAAGATTTGTTCGGAGAGTCATCTAATTCGTTCAGAGATATCACTACGGGGTAGAGGGAGTGGTTTCATTGTACTCTATCTTTCTTCTTGAGTCCGTTGAGGGAGTTGAACCTTTGGGCAAAGGGTTCAATAAATTTGTATTCAGTTTTCTAGCTTTCATAAAGTTATAAAGATTGTGATTTGTCCCGGTGACAATACAATCGTCGAATATATATTGTGTTTGATCTGTTTTGGCACATTTATACGTTGGTTCGTTATCTTCAGATAGATTAGCATCGATTTCGCGACCGCACTTGCACGAACAACAAGGTCCAACACAACAAGTTCCAACTCTTCACTTCACTTCGAACTTGAACTTGATGCCACATTCATGATGCAATTTGAACTAATATTTCCTTCTTACTTACTATATAAACAATATATACTTGTGATTTGTGGACCTTCCCATATTAAGGGTGTGTTTGGTAGGAGGCAAAAGTGGGAGGAAGGAAAATAGGGGAGGGAAAAGTGAAGGAAAGATTCATTTTCTCTTGTTTGGTATGGAAGAAAAATAGGAAGGAAGAAAAAGTTGAGGATTACTTTTCCCTCATCATCTAAGAAATCCAATCCCCCGGAGGAAAGTGGAAGAAAAAGTGGATGCTTGTAGTAATTAACAATTATACCCACTATGAATGTATTATTTAAAAATTATTCATGAAGTCAAATGGTAAATAAGTGATATTAATTGAGGATGAATTGGTAAACCCTATATTTTTTACTTTCTTTCTTTCCACTTTTCTTCCATACCAAACAAAGAAAAATGTATCTTTTATCTTTTCCATCCTTGCTACCAACACAAAGGAAGAAAATAATTTTTCCTTTCCATAAGGAATTGAAAAATAAATCCTACTCATTTTCCTTCCTTCTACTTTTTCATTATTTCTACCAAACACACAGTCTAAGTGTAAACTAGAGCACCAACCAAATTCCCATGATCCAGGGAAACTTCTTGTAATAAGAAAACTGATAGTCCACCACCACAAGCATGTGAGAATATGAGAAAACGAGAGTATAATTGACAAACAATTTGCCCAAGGGGTTTTGCTTGTGACCACAAACTTTGCTTAAAAGAAGAATAGGAGTGTTATATATATATATATATATATATATATATATATATATATGATAATGACCACATATATCAATTTGTATTGTAGTCTATTAACTTTGATTTTGATGTTCTATCCAATTTAACACTTGGGAAAGAGACGTGTTGCCTCATAGTGAGGGTGAAGTGTGGGGGCTCTCTTCGAATTTTTTTGATTCGTGGCGGAGTCCCCTCATTTTTCCTGTGGTGATTGGACCATCTGTGGTGCACGCGGAGCTAAAGATCGGTTGCAATTCGATTGACACATACCATTACATTAAAATGTTGGCTAAATTACAACTTAATATCCTTAACTTTTTTAATTTTTAACTTAATACTCTCAACTTTGATAGGTATCAATTTGATATCCTAAATTTCAGAAATGATAATATTATCCTTCATCCCTCTCCACCCCTCCACACCCCCTCCCCCCAACCGACTGCGACCACCTTGCTATCCTCACCTCGTGGCTGGCTGGCTGCACAACCCCACGCCCCCGGCCCCTCTCCACGCTGCAGCTACACCACACATGCAACCCATGTCCCCTCCTCACGTCGCCCCCTCTCTCTTCGCTCGCAACGACGACCCGTGCGCGGCGGAAAGAGAGGTGGGCCGGGGTTAGGGACGCGACGCGAGGAGGGGCCGGAGGAAGCAGGGGTGGTGCAGCCAGGGGTGGAGGCGACGGGAGTGGTGATAGCTGATAAGGAAGAGGAGGGGAGAGAGGAGGAATAATTTTGTCATTTTTAAAATTTAGGATATCAAGTTGGAAAATTCGAATAGTAGAAGGTATTAATTTGTAGTTTAGTCTAAAATATTTTAAGGCCTTTTTTTTACTTATTTATAGCTTCTTCTTTTTTACATAAATCTTCAAATCCGGATATTTACTTAAAAAAAATTCACAAAATACCAATCATTATAAGACAGTTTTTCGGTCCACATCTTTGTCTTTCAAATGCTAACCTGCAACCGAGAAAATGGGGAAAGTGTTCTAACGTGAATGGCAAAGATTTAGAGGTATTATTTCGAATTCTCCACTGTTATAAAGGAGTTTGAAAAAGATTCAAAATAAATTGTCTAAACTGAAAATTGCTGAGAAACACAATTTTGGGGTGGACTTTTATGAAATGCCCACCCGCTAGATGAGTTTTATGAAATACCCAAAATTATGTATTTTCACGTTAAATATTCCAAAATTTCCTTTTAGATGTCACCCGCTGGAAACTGCTATTTTTATAATATCGAAACTACCCCTCCGCGCGAATTGGTCATCTATATGTATTTGAATTCAAAAAACTCAGATCTGGATTGCGATTTTCGTCTTCTTCTTCTTAACGGAAAATCTGAATTTCATTGCTCTCATCTTCAGCAGAGATCGCAAAGATCGTTCGTAGTTCGGTGTGCTTTTTTCAGTCGAACTCAGATCATCGCTCGTCATCATCATCTTCTTCATCGTGGAGATTTGAAGTTTTCCGACGATTAGGTCAATTGTGGGGAGAAGATCTTTCTTCTTCTTTTCCATAAGAATTATCATCGTTTTGAAAGAAGAACGAAACTCTTTATTCCTGACAAAATTTTTCTAAAAAAAAAAAAATTCTTCGTGTTAAAACCACGGAGAATGACCATTCTCCACCACGGAGAATGACCATTCTCCGTGCTAAAATGACGGAGAATGACTATTCTCCGTTTTAAAAACCACGGAGAATGGCATTCTCCGTGTTAAAAACCACGGAGAATGACAATTTTCTATGGATTTTAATACGGAGAATGTCATTCTCCGTGGTAAAGTGACGGAGAATGGTCATTCTCCGTCATTTTAGTACGGAGAATAGTTATTCTCCGTGGTTTTAACATGGAGAATGGTCATTCTCCGTCTTTTTCAATACGGAGAATGACCATTCTCCTCCATGTTAACACGAGATTGGTCATTCTCCGTGTTAATATCACGGAGAATGACCATTCTCCCTGTCGAAAATACGGAGAATGACCATTCTCCGTTGTAAAAAATGACGGAGAATGTCCATTCTCCGTGTAAAGATCACGGAGAATGATTATTATCCGTGTTAATATCACGGAGAATGACCATTCTCCGTGGTAAAGTGACGGAGAATGGACATTCTCCGTCATTTTAGTACGGAGAATAGCTATTCTCCGTGGTTTTAACACGGAGAATGGTCATTCTCCGTCTTTTTCAATACGGAGAATGACCATTCTCCTCCATGTTAACACGAGATTAGTCATTCTCCGTGTCGAAAAAAGACGGAGAATGACCATTCTCCGTTGTAAAAAATGGCGGAGAATGTCCATTCTTCGTGTAAAGATCACGGAGAATGATTATTATCCGTGTTAATATCACGGAGAATGACCATTCTCCGTAATTTTACCACGGAGAATGGCAATTCTCCGTGATTTTACCACGGAGAATGGCAATTCTCCGTGGTTTTGACACGGATAATGACCATTCTCCGTCATTTAGTACGGAGAATGGCTATTCTCCGTCATTTAGTACGGAGAATGACTATTCTCCTGCGTTTTAACACTAGAAATGTCCATTCTCCGTGATTTTACCACGGAGAATGGCGAGTTGAAAGTTTGGAAAGCCATAACTTTTGACTGGAAGATCGAAACGAGGCCCGGTTTGTCGCAAAACGAACGTATTTCCGAGGAGCCTGAAAGTACGAATTTTTTGTTAAACGGACTTTCGAAATTTTAGAATCGCAAAAAAATGATGTTTTGACCTCCGTTTTGACATGGAAAGATTTTGGAGAAGAAAACTTAGATTCGAAAGTGAGCAGCGTATCGAAGAAGAGGAAGAATAGATAGTGAGCAGCGAACGAAGAAGATGAGGAATCGAAATCTTTTTGTTTGAAGAGTATGTTTCGTGCGTGCTTTGAATAAATTAGAAGGGTAAAAGGGTCATTTGGAACCCGCTTTGGATAAGTTTCTCTAATTCTGGCGCGTGATGAAAGTTTTTTTAGCGGTGGATTTTTCATGAAACTGTTTTAGTTTTTGGGCATCTCATAAATTTCCCCTTGTCTAAATTGTTTCTAATTTTTTTAAAACTTTCTAACTACCATCGTGTGTGGGTGTTGTGTGTGTGTGTGTGTGTGTGTGTGTATATATATATATATATATATATATATATATATATATATATTAGCCTATAAAATAATTATAAAATCCTTCTGAAATCATGTAAACATATTAAAAAATTTAAATTAACATATATTTAAAATAAATATATGTTATTATCTAAATATATATCTAAAGTTCTAAATATATATCTATAACTAATTTTAAATAATATATTAAAATATATTGAAATTATTTTAGTATAATTTAAATTTTCTAATTATTTTCAGTAAAATTAGATTTTCTTTTTCTTTTTTGTACATGTATAGCACGTGAAAATGACTAGTATAATATAAATATTATTTAGTTTTGGAGTCTCGTATCATATTAAAAATTTGCGTTAGATTTTCATATTGTTCAGAAGATGGTTCATATCGTCTTAACGATTGACTTAGGATGATCGTCCAAAATAGAGACACAATCGTAAATTTTGAATATTATACTGATCCTAAGGGGACGTTTGGTTCAAATTTTGGAGCCTTGAGAATGAATTTTGAATTCATTACCCATATTTGGTATGTGTAGGATTGGAAATTAGGAGAGAATTCGAGGGGGTTCATATTTTCATTGATACGAGAAAGCTATTCTCAAGCCCCCAGAATAGTTTTCTTTTCAAATGTTTTTTGAATATTTTGTTTGGACGGTAATACCCCCTTTACATTCAAAATTTTAACTTATATTCCAAATATGTGAATTTAGGTAATAGTAGTATCATTAAATTAATGAAAGAATATTTATGAAAAACTAAGCAAACTAAGATTCGTATCCTTATATGAACCAAACATGGGTATGGAAATGAATAGAAAATAAATTCCTAAGAATACAAAAACTTCATACAAACGGTCCTAGAACTAAACAAAATATGTGAAAGTTTTGTGACTTAGGTTATCTAGTTTTGCATTGTGAGGTTTGTATTTGGATTATTTAGTTTTTGAATTTTGTTAACATGTGCTATAAAGACATATGTTAATATATATAAATGTGTAATTTACATGGTACTCCTACCAGCACATTTATTAATACACCTTAACTTAAAATATGTATTGATATATGTAAGATGTACATTGGTAAATGTGTTGGTAGAAATACACATGTAAAATATACATTTATCATTGTATTAAGGGCACATGTTAACAAAACCTTAGTTGTCGTAAGATGTACATTGGTAAATGTGTTGGTAGAAATACACATGTAAAATATACATTTATCATTGTATTAAAGGCACATGTTAACAAAATCTTAGTTGTTTTTACGACAAATCGATTTTTTTTGTTTCTATCTTGATATTAGCATCCACACAACCCTTCGGACACTTGAGTTACAAACATTCAACAATGTGACCGAGACGAAAGACATCTGACGATACACGATGTCGACCATGAAGTCATCCCCATTGAAACTACCGTCAAGAATATTGTGGCTGTTGAGATCACGATAGAGTGTCACAAGTCTCATTTTTTATTGGTCATGACAAAGCTAAATAATTTAAGTAACAGAATCCTCATCATGTAAAATTAAATAACTAAGCCACACCTCACATAACAATTCTCACCATGCTAAATTAAATACATCGCTTCTTCCCAGACTGTCAGGGAAACCATCACGTGAACTGACGCCATGTGGCGTTGTCACTAATGCAATTTAATTAAATTGCATTAGTGACAACGCCACATGACTAGCTTACATTTTCATTTATAAATTTGTTTCTCATGTGGCGTTGTCACTAATGCAATTTAATTTCTTCGCTGCTGAGAAACAAATTTATAAATGATTTCTTTCCATGTCTGGTTAGCAAGTCCACTATTTCTTTCTTTCTCCTGATAGTTTAGTTTGCGAGTCCAATACTGTTGGAACTTGTATGCGTTGAGTTTGCATTTTCAGGTTGACGCAAGCTGATACTGACAGAAGCTTGCCAACTAGGACTTTCCGAAGAGAATTTTTTTTCACTTCTTTTGTCAAGTTCAAGCAAAAGATGGACTGCATGTTGAAAAATCTACAGGTTTGTTGCCTGCTATATATATTTTTTGGTATGATAATAATATATAACCAAATCTAGTTTTCAGTATTTGTCGACAGAACAATGACAAACACCTAACTTTTGACGAAACACGTTGATTTAATTTTCTTTTTCTTTTCAAATGGAAATCAAAATGACCATATTGAGATACTTCTCGCAAACATATATAGTTAAGAGTAATTGGAAAGAATTAAGATAGGATAACGTTTTTTCGTGTATGCTCTATTATATCTGTTGTATAGTTCTATAATTATTTATCAGTTATGGAGAGATTGTCCTCTGATATAATTTAATTAGACTTATTTATAATTTGATATATTCAACTATTTAGTTTTTCAACTTAATTGTCAATAGAAGATATGTCTCATTTGTGGAGTGAAATTATACATATTTTAACAATCACTTCTAGTCCATATAGCTCTGAGATAGAAGATATAGATCTATCTCATTTGTTCGGATTCGAGTCGGAGTACGAGTATATTGTTGTTTTTATTTAATAAATGACGAAAGTGGAGGCAGTGGGTCCAAACAAAAAGTTGCCATGTAGCATAAAAATTGCGAACACTTAGGATGGACAAAAAAAATTCTAAAATTCATTTTAACATGACCTTTTGTTTAAGTGCAACTTTAGTCAACTACTCATCTGGAGTTTGATTGATTAATAATGTGCTATCTTTTTCCATGGTTGTACTGATGATTTTTCGGATGTACTTTCTAACAGGAATAATGAGGAGGTCGATAGCCACTCTCGTACGTCTACTTTGGAATAATTCCGACTCTTCTTCACTTGATGAAGCATCTGAGAGAGAGAGAGAGAGAGAGAGAGTTTGGAGAGAGAGAGAGAGAGAGAGAGATAAAATGAAGTTTGGGGTCTCGAGGGAAAAAGGTGATCAAGTTTTGAGAATGGCCATTGGCCACTTATTTTATTTTTTTGCTCTTGGGTTGGTGTAGATAATTCAAAGTTCAAAGCATACCATTATATACTTTGATCCCTTGGTGAAACTTTTTCAAAGGCAAAACTTTTCCGAGGCAATGTGGATATAAAAGTCCATTATCCAAGGAAGTTCCATCCTTGCCTTCTTTTAAGGACTTTTTTTTACAGCAGTAACTTCTCCAAAGTATAAAAGTGATATTTATTGTAGTGTTCTACTCTACAAAAATACTATATAGATAGAGAGATCGGTGCTGGCTCAAGAGAAAACCTTCACGACGACGATTAATCTAGACGAGTGGACATGGACTTCACTTTCTGATTCTTTTATGCTAATAACGAATCTCTAAGTTTTTGAATAAATGCTTATTGCTAAGAAGAAGTTCTTGATAATTGAGAATGTTAGTACAACGATCCAGTATGCTTTAATAAGAGAAATTGCATGTTGCTCAATTATAGAACCTTGCTATGCTAAGTCAAAATAAGATGATTGCATGCTAAAAGTAGACTGTCCACAATTGTAAGAATCTTTGCCATGCTTAATAAGAAGGAAAAAAAATGATTACATGTCCCTATCGTATACTATCAAGAGTAGAGTTCCTGCTTGATGATTTAGAACTATTGTTATGCTTGCGTAAGTAAAGATTATTCATATGTTCCTTTATCGTATATTGAAATGATAGACCTGTATAGAAGGCACTTGTGCTGTTAAAAGATATGATACAACTTGTCTGTATAGAGAAAAGAGATGATGATACGGCATGTCCGTATAAATAAAAAAGATGATACGACTTGTCTGTATAGAGAATAAAGATGTGAATAGATGAAAATGTTTACTTATCGATAAATTGTTATATCATATAGATTTATATGATAGAGTTGCATTCATGCATTGGTCTCAGATAACTTGTGCACAAGAAAAATTTTACGATCAATTTCGGGACACCGAGATCGCTCGGACTAGGAGAATTAGAGGAACACCTTGAGGTAAAGAGACATCGCGATCATTGTAGTGCCCCGTCCTACATCGTGTCCCGTACTTGTCTACGGGGTGCGCGAGAAAGGAACACTGTCGCTATCGATTCGGTCGGGACCGATAGGTTGGGATCGACCGAGTCGATCGAACGGGAACGGTTGAATTAAGATCCATTCCTCGTTATGGAATGTCTTCTTCGGAACCAAGTCCCACATTCAGCGGGTTGCGCCTCGAGGATTGACTCTGCGGCTGAGGGGAGAGACCTCTCGTTGCTTTGCTTTTCACGCCGCTTGCGTTGGTTTTGGCTTTATTTCTGAATGCGTTTTCGTGGATGTTTTGATGGTTTTTATGGCTTTATTTCGAACTCGTATTTCCTATCGAAACTTGAATAATGCAGTGTTTTAATCGGTTGCTTGTGCGATTTCAGGTAATCGCGTAGGCGACGTCTAGCGCGACCAACAAGTTCTCTCGTCGAAGTAAACTCAAGGTGAGTGGCTGACCCTTCTCTTCTCGACCCCTTTTAAGTAAATCGATAGTGTTGTGGAGGAAAGATTGAATGCAGAGGCACGGGCACGGTAAAAATGGTCAAGATTCAAAGTGAACGTAGGCAATACCTTAACAACTGAATAATGTCTTAACTCGGTCATTGGACAACTTGTCGACAAGGAAGAGTTTCCTCGAGCGACAACCGCGGCCACGGGACCGACTCGGCCTAGGAGAAAACACGGTATAGCTGTGCTGGATGATAGCACGGGTTAAGCGGGGACTTGCAGCGGGGCTCGCTACTTGCGCTGCAAGGGCCCCGGCTAACAAAGCTATAGTCCATGATGGTTGTCATGCCAGTGGCCAATCACATGCAATATTGCACTTGGTATGTAAATGATAACAATTGACATGGAAGAACATGGTAAGTTTCATAAGGCACGGCGCGGCCCGCCGGAGGTAAGTTTCAACGCAAATTACATTATGCTTGTCATTTCTCGCTTGAAATTCATTAGGATGGTTAGAAACATTCATGAACTAAGTCATATAAACTCATTCAACCAAATGAGAGCTTGGAACTTAACTTGCCACGCACCAGTACAAGTGTAATGTACTGATCCTTGCTCTCCACGCAGGTACCCCGAACCACGAAGGGCGTCCACCTAAAATCTCAAGGCGGCGTGGACACTTTTGAAGCCTCGTCCGTGTAAAGGCTTGTTTCTGAATTCCTTTTGAAGACTCCGCATTCAGTGCAAAAGAAGACCAATGGCGGCTCGGCTTCCCTCGATCGCAGGTAAAAATGTGTAATAGTTTTTGCTTGTAAAAAGGGATGTAATGTATGGAACGACTATCTCATCGGCGTTCATTTTGTAAGTCGAGTCATATTGTAGCCCACGCGGCAATGAATGTAATGAAGTTTTATCAATGAAAAAGTCTACTTCTATTTCAAATGTGTCATTCAATTTCTCTGCGTACTCTAACTTGATGTTGTGTTTTGGATAACCTTATGACTATGCCTTGTGCGATCGCAACTTAGGTTCGCACGGCATCACGTCCGGGGGACGACTATCGATTCTACAGAATCGGGACATGACATAATGGTATCAGAGCACGGCTTTACATCCTTTGACCTCGTATCGATTAGATAAGTTGTTCCAAAAATTGAGTCCGTAATATTTTGTGACTGATGCGTTTACCTTCATATCGCAGAAGTGACGGAACCCACGGCCGAGCGAGAGCAGAGCGCTTCTAGCGGCTCTAGTAGTTCGCATCGTTCGCGGGGCGGACCTTCTAACGATACCATCGAAAGGATGCTGCGCATGATGGAGGCGCAGCGGAATCAGTCCGAGAACCGACATCAACAGACGGAGGAACGACAGGCCCAGTTCGAAGCTCGCTTCAAAGCTCGTTTCGACACACATGCCAAACTTTAACAAAAGCAGTTGGATACCCTGCAGCAGATCATCCAGACAATGGCGGCCAACGGAAATTCTGTGACTGCGTCGACCGTTACCGCACATACTGCCACCGTACCGACGATCCAACCCATTGAAGTCGACACGACGGAGCTCGAGCATAAACCAGCGGCACCGAAAAAGTACAACTTTGAAGTGTCAGAATTCAAAAAGGCGTGTCGCACTTCCTTCAGCGGTACCGAGGGTCCTTCCATGGCAATCGACTGGTTGGAAGAGCTGGAAGATCACTTCGAGCTTCTCGGCATTGAAGAATCAAAGCAAGTCGCCTGCGCACAACTTCAACTACGGTTGAACGTGCACGACTGGTGGGCCATGCGCAAGCGAGCGATCCGACCGGACACACCACCGTGCCGATCTCTTGGGCCACGTTTCGCAAAGCTTTTGAAGTCCAGTACCTTCCATCAGTCGTTCGTCAAGCGAAGGAAAATGAATTCATGCAGTTGAAGCAAGGGAGACGGACAGTGGAACAGTACGCCGCAGAATTCAACAAGTTGTCTAAGTTTGCTGGTCAGTTTTTGCCTACTGAAGAGTGCCGTGTGCGACGGTTCGACGTGGGTCTGCGACACTCTATCGGTGCGTATGTCAGGGTCACGGAATACAAGACCGTGGGCGAGGCTCTGAATCACGTGCTCCGCCTTGAGAACCTGCATCCTTCCAGTGCTGACGACGTTGTGCGCCACGCCAATCACAAACGTCCTAGCTATATGGAAGGAAATAACTACGCGTCAAAGCATCCAAATAATGGCAGCAACAGAGGGCGAACCCCTCCGATTCCTTGCAGCAAATGTCACAACCCTGGCCACCATCTGTAGTGACCCGCTCCGCCCTAGCGGAACGCCGATTCCAAACGGCAAGTACAACGACTCAAACGAGCCGTCGACCCGAAGAGTTGCTTCGTCCCGATAAAGTATCGATGCGAATCGATGCAAGGCTTATATTGGCCCGACAGGATGAATCCAGACTTAGACTTTCAAAGGCGCGCTCGGAATATCGCTCGGCCGATGCGAACATCGCTAAGGTGGGTGGCTCCGATGAACCCGTCTTTGCTTAGCCTATGCACATAAAAATGCGGACACAAACACGAGAATCGCTAGGCGATAACATCTTGCATGCTAATAAATGACCCAACGCACCTAGCTAAGGGAATAATCCCAACTTGTATGCTTGTATAGAATATGGAAAGTAACATGGAAAATACGAGAACTCTCGCCCGCGCTCCATGCTCGTGCTACGGCACAAGCCTACGTTGATGCTCCCTATACGTCCAAACAATCAAACAATGAATGGGTTACAACAATGAAACGGAAAGACTATCAATATAGTCGCACCGTGTAGATTATAGCAACATTGAAAGGCTATGGGACCGATGGGTCGCCAAGGCGACTCCCATACGAGGAGTCGTGTAATGTATAAATGAAAGAGCAAACGAATAAATGAATCAACGAATGAATACGTGAATGAATCGATGAACTAATGAACAAGTGAAAGAAAGAAAGAAAAGGAAAGGAAACTTGAAAAGATAAGAAAAGAAAGAAGGATTAGCGACAGGTGTGACGGGCACGTGCATCGGGGCTCGCTACCCGCGCTGCACGGACGCCAACCTGGTCGATAACGTAAGAAGGCTAAGGGTTAGCCTAAGGCTCAAAGACAGCCATTAAGTTAAAATGATAAAAAATACGAAATGGTCGTGGACAACGGCACGAGCGAGGGGTGGCGTATGCTGTGACCGTGAAAGGGGATTCCGCGGCATGATCAAAGGGGGGATATGCCGGCCTAGGCGGATCCAAAAGGGGCTTACGGGCTTAACTGGGGGAGGCTTGGCCCAGGAGACGTAAGTGCGGGGTATTTTTCAAGAGACTATCAGGGTGTACCAGCCGCACGCCATGATAGGTGCGAAAATGCCAAGGAGAAAGTCCAGGATGGCTTGTGGTGCCAGCGACCGATGCATATAGATTAAGTGGGCTTTGCTGGTGGCAATCCACGTGCAAGTTCTTGCATTGAAATCAGATAGTCTAAGTTAAAAGTTAAATGAACAAGTGCCTACTGAATGACTTGAAATGTGCCACTCCAAAATGATAATGAGTACAAATGAGTTAAAGAATGTCTACGTTATGTTATTACACATGAACTGTTGTCTAACTTGGTTTGCTCTGAACAGGGAAGGCCGGACGGTAAGTATGGGTAAGTTGTGCATGTATTTCCATGCGACACTTGAAATCGGTAACACGGGATAGGTTATATCACATGCCATGTAAATGACCCTAAGGCAAGATTAGAAAGACAATGAATGATAGAGATGCACACAAGTAAATGGAACGTGTTCGGTAATGATAGTGATTATGGGCGAGCTAGCCTCCCCACCAGTGCATAACAATGTACTGATAACCCCACAGTCTACTTGCAGGATGCAGGAGACGCCGGCGGGTGCGGAGCTTCAATCGAACGTGCCAAGGAGCTGGAGCACCATATACGGGACATAATGTATCGGAACATCGCCATGAATCATTCCATCTTGTAAGCCACTTGGCACGCCTTTTATGTTTAGAGAGAGAGAGAGAGCTTGAGCGACTTGTAATATCGCCTAGCGCCGCTTATAAACTTGTTGAATATCAATAAAGAATTGGTTTCGCTTCAATTGTGTTCATTTATATTCCGCTGCAAATGGGGACACTCTGTGCGACTCTGTGGCCTAGAACTCAAATCGGCCGTTTCTGGACTTGGCCTTGCACGGGCGCAACCTAGGCCCGTGCGGCATCACGCCTTAGCGAGGACGATCGCTCCTACGGGAGCGGGGCGTGACAGATTGGTATCAGAGCACGGCTTTACGTCCTTGGACTTCATTTCGATTCTCTCAGTTTTGAAAGCTCGCATTGGAAACAAAAGAAGTGTATGCTCTCTCTCGTTGTGCATTGGGATGTTCCATACAATAAGTCTAATATTGCGAAAGCTGTACGAGTACTCGGTTGCACAGAACCGATAGGCGATGGCCTTTGTGCCGAACCACGACGGACTCGAGTCGGACGAAAACTAAATGCTAAGAGTTAGCAAACGCAAGGCATGCTTGAATAGGCTTACGTTGACGATAGCAAACGGGTACACGAGACCGGAGTATTATTCGAACGGATGGTTTTGCACGCAGCCTTTTGGCTAAGTTGTGCGGAGTATCGCGCACCTAGACCCTTTGGTGCAAACGAGTTGCGAACGAGAATAAGTGAGCGTGCAAACTTGAATGTGGTCCGAACGGGATGGTTAAGCGGTACAACTTAGTCCGCGTGTGCGCACCTCGACTCTTGGGTGCCATCGGGTTGCGAGCGATATCAACGTATCGCTCGATCGAGAACGGAGATACACTTTGAGTGTGTATCGATAGGAACGTTATCGAGTTAACGCTTAGGCGCACTCGAAGGATCGATTTGGACCTTGAGGATTATTGCGAACGACTTAATGCGTCGCAACGGCACGAACGACTACGCTAGCGATTCGTTGAACGAATCGATAAGACGTCTTAGCGCTGGCGCAAACGTGATTGAGGATTAGACCGTATGGCTTGAACCCGAGTGGTGTATGTGATAGGTTCGGAGAAGAAAAAGAATGTGATTGAGGACTAGATCAGATGGCTCGAATCCGAGTGGTGTATGGACGTCTTGGAAATAGTTCGAGCGAAATCGAGGATTACGAGTATGTCGGCGAGGCGATGCGGTCGCGCAAAGCCTTAGAACGCGTCACACTTAGTTGGTTGTGACTTCGATTGTCCCGAGCGAGATATCGCTCGGAAACTTGTCGTTAGACAATGTGAGTTAGAAAACGACTCAGAACGACAGAGGTAAATGAATGGTCTTGATCGAGGAAACTTAGCGGATTGCGCGTACGATCTCGGATTGATTCAAATGAATCGCGACTTGAGTTTGAACAACGATCTTGACCCTAGCTGGAGAGATAGCGGTCGAACTTGATCTTGAATATCGAGGAAATTGTGGAATATCCAACTCGGACAATAGCATCAATGCATGACTCGAAAATCGGTTGCAAAGGAAGATCGTCAGGTTACGCATATCGTCGATGGTATTGAGGCGTATCAAAGATCGATATGCGATAACTCGGGGGCACTCCGACTCGGCGAATGACGATCATGCGAATGTCATTGTTCCGTTGGATGCTATACTTGGGTCGTTAAGGATGTGTCGAGGAAAAGATAAACTTGGCTCGAGGATGAATGACGGTCGGACTATCAAATATAGACTTGGCTTGGATGAAAACGGAGTGCTTGGATTTACTTCGTTGTCAACCACAACGTAGACGTTCTTGCCTTATGCGAGCGCAACCCCAGCCTCGCACATGCGTCGCGCCGACTAGGACTATCACTCCGCGTGAGCGCTGGTATGGTGATTCATACAGCGGGAGTGATCGGTACTCGCCTGGCGTGGCAACTGTATGCTTCGACTTGTGGTTTGACACGAAGGAGACTTGAGGATGAATTGTGTTTTGAAGAGTTGAACTTGAGGATTGAGTAGGTCCAATCTGCGTATCGAGAATGAGTTAGTCTAAACTCAAACAAGAGTTACGCCCCGATGAGAATGATTATTCCGCGGGAGCGTTGCATGGTGATTCATGAACCGTCGTGGATAATCGGACTCGCGTGAGATTGGGGCAGAACGTATTGTCGAGCTGGATGACCTCGTGATCGAATACATGAATTGGTTTAGAATTGGTGATTGAACAGATTTGGATGTTGCAAAACGAATGCATCTATGCGAACTAAGTGATCGTGCTCGATGTTTAGGAATCTGAGTGACACGAGCTTGGGTAGAAAAATCCCGCACCACCGACTTTGGTTTGACCCTAGGATTGGGGTCAGTGTTGCATTATTGTTGGGGAACTATGATTCCAATCCTGACATTGACTTAGCCTTGAGAATTGGCCTAGCGGATAGGCGAGACGCCCCTGTTGCAAGAGTTGCAAATAAAGGATTGAGCTTGAGGATTGACATGGATTGAAAGAGTGGATCAAGAGTAGGAAACCCTGCTCACGAGACTCGGCTGATATGCATATATCTCAGGAACGCTTGAGTATGTGCACGATGCGACTCGAGTGAGAATGACAAACTCACTATCCTGCGGCTTGGCTGAATGCATGTATTTTGGGGACGCCTGAAATGCGTGCACGATCCAACCAAGTGATACGCTGAGTTCTAGCACGACTTGGGGAGTGAACGAGTGTCGTGAACGTAAAATGTGCTAGTTAAAAGTTGGTGCAACGAATTGAACCATCGATAGGAAGTTATGCTCGACGATGGTGTCGTTCTTGGTCTTGAATCGGACGGAAATTTCGTAGACTTGGTGGACTCCGCTAAGAAGAAGTCATAATGATTTCATAGACGAAAACGCTTGAGAAGCGAATCGAGTGATCCCGATAATTGAGGTAAACGAAAGTGAGTTGCCTCAATTACGACCCACGCATTTGGCAAAATCCAGCGTGCCTTGTGCAACCACTCCAGTCCCATGACACGAAGAAATAGAAACCAATACGAAGAAACGCTTGAATTGAAAAGATAACATCAAGTCTAAAATGAACGAGAAGCTATTCAATAAAAATCGACCAAAACGTATACGACACGGAACTTAGAAAGAAACCGAGTGTCGTTCGATGCCATCGAACGACGATGCATAGGAAATTGTCTAAGGTATGTACACGGTCCGAGTTAAGGAATGGTAGGATGACCTGCACTCAGGAAGTCTCGAGGACGAGACTTGTTTTGAGTGGTGTATTATGTAGTGACCCGCTCCGCCCTAGCGGAACGCCGATTCCAAACGGCAAGTGCAACGACTCAAACGAGCCGTCGACCCGAAGAGTTGCTTCGTCCCGATGAAGTATCGATGCGAATCGATGCAAGGCTTACATTGGCCCGACAGGATGAATCCAGACTTAGACTTTCAAAGGCGCGCTCGGAATATCGCTCGGCCGATGCGAACATCGCTAAGGTGGGTGGCTCCGATGAACCCGTCTTTGCTTAGCCTATGCACATAAAATGCGGACACAAACACGAGAATCGCTAGGCGATAACATCTTGCATGCTAATAAATGACCCAACGCACCTAGCTAAGGGAATAATCCCAACTTGTATGCTTGTATAGAATATGGAAAGTAACATGGAAAATACGAGAACTCTCGCCCGCGCTCCATGCTCGTGCTACGGCACAAGCCTACGTTGATGCTCCCTATACGTCCAAACAATCAAACAATGAATGGGTTACAACAATGAAACGGAAAGACTATCAATATAGTCGCACCGTGTAGATTATAGCAACATTGAAAGGCTATGGGACCGATGGGTCGCCAAGGCGACTCCCATACGAGGAGTCGTGTAATGTATAAATGAAAGAGCAAACGAATAAGTGAATCAACGAATGAATACGTGAATGAATCGATGAACTAATGAACAAGTGAAAGAAAGAAAGAAAAGGAAAGGAAACTTGAAAAGAAGAAAAGAAAGAAGGATTAGCGACAGGTGTGACGGGCACGTGCATCGGGGCTCGCTACCCGCGCTGCACGGACGCCAACCTGGTCGATAACGTAAGAAGGCTAAGGGTTAGCCTAAGGCTCAAAGACAGCCATTAAGTTAAAATGATAATAAAATACGAAATGGTCGTGGACAACGGCACGAGCGAGGGGTGGCGTATGCTGTGACCGTGAAAGGGGATTCCGCGGCATGATCAAAGGGGGGATATGCCGGCCTAGGCGGATCCAAAAGGGGCTTACGGGCTTAACTGGGGGAGGCTTGGCCCCAGGAGACGTAAGTGCGGGGTATTTTCAAGAGACTATCAGGGTGTACCAGCCGCACGCCATGATAGGTGCGAAATGCCAAGGGAAAGTCCAGATGGCTTGTGGTGCCAGCGACCGATGCATATAGATTAAGTGGGCTTTGCTGGTGGCAATCCACTGCAAGTTCTTGCATTGAAATCAGAATAGTCTAAGTTAAGTTAAATCAAGTGCCTACTGAATGACTTGAAATGTGCCACTACCAATGATAATGAGTACAAATGAGTTAAGAATGTGTCTACGTTATGTTATTACACATGAACTGTTGTCTACTTGGTTTGCTCTGAACAGGAAGCCGGACGTAAGTATGGGTAGTTGTATGCATTATTCCATGCGACACTTGAAATCGGTAACGGATAGGTTATCACATGCCATGTAAATGACCCTAAGGCAAGATTAGAAAGACAATGAATGATAGAGATGCACACAAGTAATGGAACGTGTTCGTAATGATAGTGATTTGGGCGAGCTAGCCTCCCCACCAGTGCATAACAATGTACTGATAACCCCACAGTCTACTTGCAGGATGCAGGAGACGCCGGCGGGTGCGAGCTTCAATCGAACGTGCCAAGGGCTGGAGCACCATATACGGGACATAATGTATCGGAACATCGCCATGAATCATTCCATCTTGTAAGCCACTTGGCACGCCTTTTATGTTTCAGAGAGAGAGAGAGCTTGAGCGACTTGTAATATCGACCTAGCGCCGCTTATAAACTTGTTGAATATCAATAAAGAATTGGTTTCGCTTCAATGTGTTCATTTATATTCCGCTGCAAATGGGGACACTCTGTGCGACTCTGTGGCCTAGAACTCAAATCGGTCGTTTCTGGACTTGTCCTTGCACGGCGCAACCTAGGCCCGTGCGGCATCACGCCTTAGCGAGGACGATCGCTCCTACGGGAGCGGGCGTGACACCATCCCAATGATTGTCTCGTTCACGAAGGAGGATTTTCTTTTGCGGACAAAGGAGGCACCAATTCCGAGAATGCCCGGTTCGGAAACCAAATCATCCCAACGCACCACCACAACACAGTTAGAGAATCGAGGACAGGCGCCCCGACCCCCTCAGTCCGCTCAACCCGACAACCAAGCCCGACGCCCTAATGTACAGGGGCGTGTCTTTGCCATGACTCGAGACGAGGCATATACTTTCGACACTGTTGTGACAGATATATTAATTTTAATAATGTACCTGCTCATGTGTTATTTGATTCAGCGCCTCGCATACTTTCATATCGGCGAACTTCGCCGTCGAGCACAAATTTCCTGTAATATCATTAGATCTCGACCTTAGCGTAAGCACACCTTCGGGCGCTCCAATTCTCACAAACTTAACCTGCGCTGGCGGGATTATCTGTATCGGCGGTCAAAGATCGGTCTTGATGCGATAGTTCTAGATATGAAGGCTTCGACATCATACTGGGCATGGATTGGCTCGGTCCGTGCAACGCAACCATAGACTGTGCTAAAAAGAAGGTCACATTTCGTATACCTGGATGCTTAAATTCTGCTACTAGTGTGGTGAGGCGTCGTCGACCTGCATGGTGATCTCCGCAATATCTGCTCGACGGATGCTGTATTTCGGGTACGAAGGCTATCTAGCTTCCGTTTGAGACATGCAACAGGATGGTAAAATGTGGGTCAGACCGACGTTGTGGTAGAATTCCCAGACGTATTCCCGGACGAGCTATCCGGCATGTCGCCCGATCGAGAAATAGAGTTCACCATCGACACATTCTCCGACACCCGGCCAATCTCGAAAGCCCCATACGAATGGCCCCTGCAGAATTGAAGGAATTGAAGGCAAAACTTCAGGAATTACTTAATAAAGGGTTTATTCCGTCCAAGTGTCTCACCGTGGGTACGCCCGTGCTATTCGTGAAGAGAAGGATGGATCGATGCGGATCGCATCGACTATCAGGAATTGAACAGCCATCGTCCGAAACAATACCCCCTGCCCCGCATCGACGACTTGTTCGACCAGCTCCAAGGTGCAACGGTATTTTCGAAGATTGATCTGCGATTGGGTTATCACCAACTCAAAGTCAAGCCAATGACGTGCCGAATCTGCCTTCCGTACTCGTTATGGCCACTACGAGTTCTTGGTAATGCCGTTCGGTGACAACGCCCCTGCCGTCTTCATGGATCTAATGAATCAGGTGTTCCGTCCGTTCGTTGACAAGTTCGTAGTAGTCTTTATCGACGACATCCTCGTCTACTCGAAGGATCGAGCGCAACATGCAGAGCATCTGCGGACGGTACTCCAAATCCTTCGAGAGAATCAGTTGTACTGTCACTACCATATTCTAGAGTGAGGTATTTTTGACATTTTTGGGATAATTTAAATTTATTAGAATTTATTTGAATTTATGGGAATTTTTAGGAATTATTTTTTGTTTGGACTAGGTTGACTTTGACTAGTGTTGACCCTTGTAGACCAACCTAGGAGCTAACCCTAGTTAGTATGGACTGGTTAGTATATGACTCTAGTCTAACCTAGCCTAATCCTTGTTTGGTCATTAAAACTTAATTAGCAATAGAAATTAGAAGTCATAAGTCATGACTTATGGTTTGAACCAATTAATATACAACTTAGCCATAGCCTATGTAACTTGGCCCAAAGCCCAAACTACCAAACCCTAATCCCAAGAAGATGTGGCCGGCCACCCCTATCCCCATTAGGATTCCCCCACTATAAAACCCCTCCTAAAATCTAGGGCTAGCCTCTTTCCCTAGGAAATTATTTCAAGAAAGAAAGAGGTGAGTCTCATGTTTAAAAAACTATAGAAAATCCATTGTAGGTCCTTTTTCCCCCAAATAAGTTGCATTAGATTCTAATATTATTGTTCTTGCTGTTATTGGAGATTTGTTTCAGTTTAAGGTTGTTTTGATTGGATTGGGATACCAAGAAAGGAGCTCACAAAGGGGATTTTTCATTGGAAGTTCATCAATAGGTAACTTTGTCATTCCTCCATGGATTTTATTTTGTCTTCATGATTAGGAAGCCCTAAGGGTCCCCTAAGTGTCTGTATAGGCTTCGTGTCGAGTTTTTGGATTTCATGTCCGTTCTGGACACGTATCAGTCCCTGACCTAGACTGTTTGTCGAAATGCCCCAGTAGACCCTTCGACCTAGTTTCCAGGATATTTTGAATAGGAATATTAGTTTTAATCTTGCTCATTGTGTCCTGTTCTCATGTGGTAGTGTTCGTGTCGTTTCGTGTCGGATTCATCGTTTGGACACGCGCGTGCACACGCTCGCGCGTGAGCTACAGTGTTTCCCTGCTACACGGGGTCTGTAGCGGACACGACACGGGGTTTCAGGACACGAAATTCAAGGGAAACCTAGGAGCAATGTCTGTCATGACATTCCTAAGTTTCATTGGATTTGTATCTTGTCGAAGGAGGAATCAATCGTGCACGGGGAATAGCCTGTGCAGTGCACTGTTGATTTTTGCCACTGATACGGGCCTCGTGTCCGACACTAACACGTTGTGGGCATTGGCCAATGGGTCTATGAGGCAGCCCTATAGGTGGGCTACCTATGTGGATGACCACGAGACTCGCGTGAGTCTTGTGTCGTGCACACGACACAAGTGCACGTGTGCACGAGACAATGCACTGACAGTGCACTGTGGTGTTGTTTTTTTGAGTTTCTTGTATTGGACACGCCGTGTCAGGCCTTGGGTGACACGAAATGGATGTGTGGGGTTTGTGCACATGGGTTGTTTTCAATTACCAACCTTTAGGTTCATGATTAGCTTAATTTTCCTATTCAATTTCTCATTAACCCATGTTACTGATATTTGCATTTCTGAATTACCTTTCCAGTTTTCAAACTTAAGTTTGCCTGATTAGATTAACCTGTTAATCACTGATTAATGTATATTTTATAAGCTCTAGTCTAATCTCCTACATGTTTTCCAACTGTGGCTCAGTTTTTGGTTTGTTTGGTGGTGTGTGGGATTCAAATGAGGATTTATAAAAACTGGAAAACTGGGTATTCAGTTTTCCCATTCCCAGTTATTTTTAGATTCTAAATGTTGTACTTGGCCATCATTTTAGACCCTTTAGTATTGTTAACATGTAGGTTTAAGTCCCTAAACCATTTCTCCTATATGTGTACTATCTGTAGTTAAGTTTTTGGTTGATTTGGTGGTGTAATGCATTCGAATGGGGGTTGGAATTGTGGGGACTGAACATTGGTTCAGTTGGTAACACTGTTCCCTTATTTCCTTCACAGTTTAGTATTTGTGTATTGATTGAGTGTGTTCTTATACTCTTAAACCTGAGATTAGGATTTTATATTCAGTTTTGTCTGAACCTGAGGATTACACTACACACATTCACCTACACAATCTAAACCATGTTAATTCCTCACACACAGTCCTCCCCTCTCTCTTTCCTGTACACACATGTATGACACACCATACACACACTCTAGCACACAGGTTAGTCCTAACACCTACATCAGTCACTCACTGCACACACAAGTCCAGACTACACACACACACTTTTCCTCTTTTTTACTGTTTTATAATTCTTGCACACTGTTTTTACTATTACACACACACACAACATTTTCTCCTCTTGACAGTTTACACTTGTACACACACTCTCTATATAAATCCCCTAGTCTCATATAGTTAAGTTTTGTGTATAATATGTATACATATAATATAAGTATGTGAGTGTAATGAATAGGGATGTATACCTATATATGCAATGTATTATGTATATATGAGGATACATATATATGGGAATCATATATATGATGTTATGTGTGGTGTACCTATAGGTAGCCATATGTATATATATATTACTATGTGATTTCTAGGCCTAGATGTTATATAAGTTGTGTGAAGTTGGTTTGACTTGTGTTATATAGGTTGTAAGGACTTGGTATGCTAGCATAGGCTAGTTTAGCCTTGTTTAGACTAGTATGGACTAGTTAGGCCTAGAATAGACTATTTAGACTTGGTTGACCTAGTTTGACTTCTAGGGTTGACCAGAGTTGACCAAGAGTTGACTTTGGCCTAGATTGACCTAGAATCATGTAGAATGCATAGTAGGACTTCATTATACTATTTTAGACTTGTTGTGACTTGTGCTGTTCTGATTAGGAGCCAGACACCACTCCTCGGACAGTACCTTTCATATTTGATACTCAGATACAGGCGAGTACATTCTCTGATCATTTCATATCCTGCTTAGAACTATTTCCTGCAGTAGATTACTTTACTTGTACTATCACGTTGGTCACACGGATTGGTACTATATGGATCCCTTCTTGAGATGTTATCCTTAGGGAGCATCGGATACTCTATATTCTGTGCGTTTCACTTACATAGCGTATCACTATGCTTCGTTGATTCTTCGATCACTTGTGACATATACTCTTATGATCACAGAGTCTTCCTGGAATCCTTATCCCATTTATGGGTCTACTATGTATCACCCTTCGGGGGCTTATCACCTTTCGAAGGCTTACCACCCTTCGGGGGCTTATCACCCTTCGGGGGCATTACATAGTATCATAACATAACCTGGTTGGATCCTTGTGTACTGATTGGGGATACGGGAGAGTAGAAATAGACATGTGAATACTATCCAAGTAGTGTAGTATCAGAATCTCTTCCATAGTGTAACATCAGAATCTCCTATACCATTTACATGTCTATATTGTACTCTGACTCACTAGTCACATGTTAGCTCTTTATTTATAGTAGATATTTCTATTACAGCTTTTCTCTCTGTTTACATACTGCACTTCTTTCAGTACTTGTATCTTACTTTACTACATGATTATATCTTCTAACCTGCTATGAACTGTTGAGATATACTGTACTTGCTCATGTCCTGACTGAACCTGTTGAAATATTACAGAGGACGAGGAGGAGGCTTGCCTGGATACCTACTACGGGACAGCCTTAGATGACACCTGCGAGCTGGACCCTCAGGAAGATCCAGCTCTAGCTGGGGATATCACCCCGATTGCCTAGACTAGATTATTTAGGCTTATCTATCTTTTATGCAGTCTTGAGACATGTTTAGCTAGACTTTATTTGGAGTTCAGAGTTGTATATATTCTTTCATTCTGTATCTGAGATCATGTACTTCTGGATATTGTTGGGATTATCTTAGACTACTTTTCATCTATTTATTTTCTTGAGTTCTATTTTATATCGTGTTATCTCTTCCTTAGTTGTGATTGAGTTATTACTGCTATGTCACCCCCATTCGGGGAGTATAAACTGTTTAGAGATATATTGCTAGTTGGTTGTTGACCTAGGACAGCGTTCTACCGTCGACACTGTAACATCCATATCTCAGAACACGTATTTGATTAAG
>JANAVB010001406.1:0-73137 GCA_029216955.1 Iris pallida
TTTAAAGCTGTGACAGTCTTTTCAACTAGGAATCTACAATTTGTAAATTTCTTACTGCATAAAGCTCCAAGAGTGTAATGGGTAAACATATGCATCAGGTTAAAAAAGTGAAACCTCATGTGCTTTTAGGATTGTCTGGAGTTGGCGGTGTCTTCAATGAGCAGGTAAACTGACCATATAATAATTCAAAATACTTATTATTCTTCTGTATATGACATGATTGGAACTGAATTCAACAATGTCTTTGGCAATTGACGAGCATGTTGTCAACCATCTTGCTGAATGTAACCTCATCCATAATTACCTAAAGGATCCAGATTTGCTAGAACATTTTCCATCTAACGAAGATTGGTACTGCGAGATTCTCTTTCTTTATAGAAACTGTCTTTGCTTTATCAACTTCAGAATATCTGGTTAACTTTTCGAATATATGCCTTGGAAGATGGTGAAAGCTTCCCCATGTCTCAGTTATGACTGAAGCAGTAGGTTGAATAAAGGAGGATGTTTTTATGTCAGTATTACTTGTTACAGGAGTCTGCTTAGCTAGTTCACCATATTAGCCCATCCAATAAGCTTCTAAATTCTAATCAATGTCATTATGCGTGTCCCACTGCTATTTAAACTTAATCAGATCACACTGCCGATTAATCACAATTAAGTGTCCACCTGGAAATTTTTATTAATCAACCACTAATAAATTTGATTAATCATTTAATTACAAAGTCTATTAGTCATCACATAATCTGAAATCTAGAACACTGAACATACAACAGTTCCCCCCCCAACTTATCTAAGATGAATGAGAGTAGAAGAAAGAAATACTATTAATATGGAATTTAGCGCAGTCGTTTCCAGATTCTCCATCTACTGCACCAACATTTCTTTTTGTCAACAGTATCTATAATGGCTGCTTGTTTTAACTCTTATGGGCTATGCTCATTGTAGATGAGCATTAGTATTCAGGCACTGACACATCTGGTTTTGTTGAAACATATATGAAAATCTAAAATCTAACTTGAAACTTCATGATAATGAGGTACCTACTCCTTTGTGTATCGCATTTGTGTGAATTCTACCATTTGGTTTCATAAAAGATGCACCTGATAAACTAACATTTGCTTCAAACTCACAGGAACTATGTCAGAAATTCTGGTAAAGTCAAAGTATATGTTGGTACTATTTTCCTGGATGAGTCAGGAATTACTTATTATACTCAATACGTACAACATGCTGACATAGCTGGTAAAATGGCTGTATGTCAGGCACCTTCCATATGTTTTACACTGGTTGTCATAACGGAGAGGTCGGAAACTAGTGAATAGCTACACTCGTGTCTGAGAGGAAGTGCTTCAACAGTATGTAACTTCAAGGATATATGAACTAGCACATACGAGATCATAAGTAGAGAGAGATATGCTATGTTTTCTCTCACTCAGTCAAGCGTTGAGATTTCTAGAAGATGGAGCTAGAACACTAAGCAGTGGCAGGGATTCAATATGTTAGGTAATTGGTGGAGGTTTTTCTTTGTAGAAGGTTCTCCTAGGCAAGTTGCTTCTTTGACTTCAACAGCCTGTGGCTGATCAGATTCACCACAATCCAATACAAGTTTTTTTTTTTCCCGAAGGAAGACTCATCAGACCAATTGTGCACATAATAGTAGTCCGAAAACTAACCACAGGCTCCCAGCTTTGCTTGTATCATATTTACCTTAAATGGTATTCTTTTTGTCAGGATGCTGAAAATAGTTTTGGTGTTTTTGCCTTTGGACTAGTGTAAAATAGTCCCACATCGGCTACACCATCAAGTGGGTATCTCAATATAATGCTTTGCATGTGTTGAGGTGTGCACATGAGGTGTGGTGGGGCACATGTGGGTACCATGTGGGGGTGTTTTCCTAGAAAGAAAAATGATTGACTCCTCAAGGAAGCATGTTTTTTTGTCGCGCGATCGGACTCGGATTCGGACTCGGGCGCAAAGTGGCGCGTCGTGCATGCACGGGCGTGTGCGTGGGAGTAGGCGCAGACTGACGCACAACTTCGCTGATTGCGAGATTTATCTAAAATATCAAACTCATTTTTTGAGTATTGATATTTTAGCCCCACATCGGATATGAGAAGAGGTGAAGTCTCTTTTCTCTTTATAAATAGAGCCCTTGGCCTCCTTTTGGACAGACAAAAATATTACAGAAAAGAGAGCCCGTTGAGTCCAGGGAGCTCGTCAGAGTTACAAAAAGTTGACTATGAGCGTTCCAGAAGTTCTTTGAGAAGAGCAGATCGCGGTAGGCGAATATTGCTTTGAGCAACGGTGGTCTTTACCATCCCAACAAGAATACTAATTTATTATATCTTCTCTCTTTTCTTCTTCTATTTTGTAATACGTTCTGTCCTAATTGCAACACATTTGCAAGAAGAACGCTCTCTTTCTATCAGTTTGTATTGGAGAGAGGAAGTTGTAATATGAAAGGATAGTAGAATTCAGTGGCTTCAGGATCTTTTGCGGAGCAAACTTGTTTGTCGGAATCTCCTTTTGGAGACACAAAAATATTAAAAAAGGGGAGCCCGTTGAGTCCAGGGAGCCCGTCAGAGTTACAAAAAGTTGACTATAAGCGTTCCAGAAGTTCTTTGAGAACTTGCTAGTTCCTGGGAGTAGATCGCGGTAGGTGAATCTTGCTTTGGGCAACAATGTTCTTTATCACCTCAACAAGAATAATAATTTATTATATCTTCTCTTTTCTTCTATTTTGTAATACTTTCTGTCCCAATTGCAACACGTTTGCAAGAAAAACACTCTTTCTATCAGTTTGTATTGGAGAGAGGAAGTTGTAGTCTGAAAGGATAGTAGTATTCAGTGGTTTCATGATCTTTTGAAGATTTGCTTGTTTATTAGAATCTCCAAAATTCTAAGAATCTTTTGGAACGCAAACGTGTTTCCCGGAATCTCCAAAATCCTAAAACTCAGAACAGAGAGCAAACATGTTTGCAAGAATTCTCTGCTTCTGATCGTTCTACTCAGAACAGAGAGCAAACTTGTTTGCAAGAAGTCCGTTCTTCTGATCGTTATACTCAGAACAAAGAGCAAACTTGTTTGCGAGAAGTCTGCTTTTGATCGTTCTAACCAGAACAGAGAGCAAACTTGTTTGCGGGATGTCTATGCTTTCTGATCGTTCTTCCATCTAGTTCTGTTTCGGGAATAACAATCTCAAAGCAAGATCCAGATCAGATGGAGAACTGTCGTACAATCCTTTTCGATACAAGTTTTAACAAACTTGAGAAGATTGACGGGTATCACTTCCAACATTTGGATGAGAAAAAGTTCTTTGTCAAATGGTTGGATGAATGTTGGACCTTACTATCCAAGGAGGAGGATGCATATTACATGACAGATTGGATATGCCGATAATAATTTATGCTAGAGAGGACGAGGAGGTTCTCAAGGAGCATCTCAAGTCAGTTGAGAAGAAAATCAAGGTATTGTGCGCATGGCTTAGTAATGCGCATAAGTTATATTCATATTATGCATATGTATGCGCATGGGTCTGCTCAGATGATGCACACAGGTTTTATTCAGATCATGCGTATGCGTGCATATGGATTCTGTTCGGCTTGGTGCATGAGTTTTGCTCCAACCACGAGCATGGAAGTGCATGGTGATCTCGGCACATGACTGCATATGCGTATGGTGGAGTGCGCATGACTACATATGCGCTATCTGTATATGTATGTAGGGTGCTACATATCTTGGCGCATGGGTCTGCTCAGATGCGGCGCATGGATATGCCCGAATGATGTGCATGGATTGACGCATAGGTTTTGCTCGAATATGCGCTTGGTTTCAACTGTATAAGCGCAAAAATTCTCCAGGAGTGTAATAACCCTACATGATGACAGTTTCATCTTGGTGGGGTTAGTTACGACTGTGACTTGGAGGGTCATTTGAAGGAGAATTACAGATCCAATCTAAAACCAAAATAGCAAGGTAAAGTTAAACTTGATTGTTTTGATTACTTAACTTAGGTTGCTATATATGCATAAGTTGAGTCATCTAGTGTGGTAGCTGACTAGTGGGTGGATACTGGTCCATCTGGCCACACAAGGTAGTCAAAGGCGCAAGACGCACTTGAGGCGCAAAGGGTCCATATCGCCCGAGGTGCAAGGCGTGCGCCCGAGCGAAGCGAGGCACAAAAAATAATTTTATATATATATATATATATATATATATATATATATATATATATATATATATATATATATATATAAAATTCACATCAGATTTCTGTATTGATAAACATGTGTGCTTCCAATTTATTCCTTGTGTAGGTTAACATGCAATCATTTTGAATTGATTTTTTAAGATATTCTTCAAGTGCTTTGCAAGGAAAATTCAAATTAACATGACTTGATTTTATCAAAAGATGGAATATATATATATATATATATATATATATATATATAAACTATATTACTAATGTAAGTAATAAAACAAACATATTAAATGAAGTTAAAAAACAATATTATGGAGTGAACAAAAAATATATTCTGTAACAAAGAATGAAGTTAAAAAAACAGTATACAGACTAAACAGGTTCAAAACATTATTTAAAGTTAAAAACAGTAAAAAAAAACCCCTAAGAGGGAAAAAAAAAGTAACAAACAACAGTTCAAAAAAATAGCAGCTTAAAAAATAGTCAAACCCCCGCCTGGAGTGCCCTGAGGTCAAGGCGTGCCTAGGCGCGCCTTAGCTATTCCAAGGCGCCTCGGGTAATGCGCGACTTAAGAACTGCGCCTCGTCTGGAGTGGCCTGAGGCGCTACTCGTGCGCCTAGGAGCAAGACGCGTTGACTACACTGGCCACACGTGCTCTAGAAGGAGCTATTCACCTAGGATGAGCCTAACTGTGATGAAGGTCTCTATGGTGAACATTTTTTGGCAGAAGATCTGAGGATCAGGACAGTGGTTCGGAACCACCGGCATGTCAAGGACAATGGAGTGCGAGTAGCATGTTATAGAGATTTCCTAGCATGATATCAGGAAGTCTATTGTTCGATACAGACTTGAAGATGGACATTTGTACAAGCCAGATGGTGAATTTTTGGCGAGTAACATGCTTCAAATAGGTGTTCAGTATTGAAGGGATGTTCGAACTTCTGCTTATGTCAATAGAGTTTTCTTATTGAGTTGTGAAAGAGTGGACTGAGAGTTGTGCTATGTAATAACAGTCTCAAGATGTCTAGTCTAGGCCTTATTTCCAGTATGTGGGGGTAAGGAGGTGGAGGGATATGAAGTCTGTGCAGGGACAAAGACTGTCAGGAAGCTGCTCAGACGATTGAACCAAAGTATAGATTTTCTGGAGTTGGTACACTCATATATTCGTGACTTTTATCAATTCTCCATAGAGGTCGGGTTGAAGTGTTTCTCGAAGTACACGTTCGCATGTCTCCTCAAGTCGAAGGACGGAACGTTCGAGAAGTTTAGGGACTTCAGGGCTGAAGCTGAACGTATAGCCGGTCGATAACTCAAGAGACTTAGAAGTGATTGAGACGGAGAGTATTGTTTTCTTGGATTTACATCGTTCTGCAACGAACATGGAATTGGCTATGAAACAACTGCTCCATAGTCTCGTTATATACTCAGCATTGATCAAGGCGGAGAGTATCGTTTTCTTGGATTCGCATCGTTCTGCTACAAATATGGAATTGGCTATGAAACGACTGCTCCGTAATATCTCTAATCCAAAAAGTTTCAGAAAGGAAGATTATGATGCTGCCATAGATGGTGATATCTATACTGCGGATCTTCCAATATGCTTTTGGGGATAGATTGCGTGTACGGCTACATTTGTTGCTGAATAAAGTATCATTCGCATATCTGACTATGATTCTCATTAACACTGGTTCAAGATCAGACCTGACTTGAATATCATTCGAGTGTGGGGGTGTCTGGTGTACGTGAAGTTTTCGGATATCAAGATTCAGAAGCCAGGGACGAAGACCAAAAAGACCGTATATCTGGATAAGCTCTTGAAAGCTACGCTTTGAGATCCTTTGATATTGTATCATTCATATCATTGAGTCTCGCGACGCAAAATTCTTTGAAGACAAGTTTGCTAGGGACAAGAATATTTTTCTCGCGAATGTTAGGAGAACATTGTTGGTGCCGAAGAAACAAGTACTTCCAAAGGAGTAATCCAGAAGGTGGTTGTCGTTGATGAGACAACACTTGAACTACTAGTCGCTAAACAGTTAGCAAAGCGAGTGAGAAGGCCGAAAGACTTCAGAGATAACTTTACTACCTATCACATGTTGCCTGATGAGGCGATGACGACCAAAGACGTAATCTTCTGGGGGAAGTGAGCCAATGGCAATATTGACTCTATTGCATCCAATTACAAGTGGGTGTTAGTTAATCTGCCTGAAGGAGCTAAACCTATCGAATCTTCGAGAAGAAGAAGACGAATGTCGAAGGAACTGATGATGAGTTCGAGACTAGGCTGGTTGCCAGGAGGGTTTGCTCAAGAACAGGAGATTAGTGAGAAATGACATGAGAGATTCACATACAACAACCAGATCTGTCGTTCAGGATCTTGAAGACAAAGTCTGCAAGTTGGTAAATTCTATGTACGGCTTGGAGTAAGCTTCCAATCTGTGGCTCGAGGAGTTTGACCTGGTTATTAGGTCAAAAGGTTACAGGGTCAGCGAGACTGTTAAGTGTGATTACACGAAGTTCGCTAATGATAGAGGAGTCATCGTTTGCCTCTATGTGGACGACATACTGATGTGTCACTAGAACAAAGATGTTTTTCACTTCCAGATTCTATATGAAGGACATGGGAGATGCGGATATCATCATGATGATTTAGATAATCCGGACGGAAGTTGAACTTGCTCTGTCACAAGATTATTACGTAGAAAGTTGCTCACATGCTATGGATATCAGGATCTTTTAGGGATCGATACTCCTTACAGGTGTGATCAAAAGCTGAAGCGAGATCCTGGAGAAGCGTCAGACGGTTGGTGTACTCGAGCATCATCTGGAGTTTGATGTAGGCTACAAGTACTACCAGGCTTGACATACCTTTTGTTGTAGGCATGCCGAGTCGGTTCATGAGCAATCCAAGTGTTGATCTTTGGAAAGTTGTGAAGAGAGTGATAGGATATCTCTCAGGGACTCAGAAGGATGAATTACATCGATTACCCTATAGGGGTAGAAGGCTTCAGTGATGCCAATTGGTTCTCAGAAGGAGAGAAAGAAGAGATTACATCTTCTATATGAGTGGATCTGCTATATCGAGGAAGTCGAAGTAGATCCATGGGTAGTGCTGCTATATGGAGGAAGTCGAAGAGGCAGACATTTATCTCACTGTGGAATTTGAGTTCTGTCAGCTGCAGGGGATGAAGCAGAATTGCTTCGGGTATGAAGCAGAATGACTTCAGGAGCCCAAGAACGATATTTCTGTGGTTGGTGCACAAATCCGGGTGATACCGATGTATTGCGACAACCAGGCTTGATCTTCCTATGGTTGGTGCATAAACCTGGGTGATCCTAATGTATTGCGACAACCAGGTGGCTGCAATAGTGGCATCAGCTGAACTCTTCAATGATAAGAAAAGAATTGTGTGTTTAGGGCACAAGGCACTGAATGAGCGTATCAAGTGTGGATCATTACAGTAGGTGGTGTTCGAGTTAGAAGAATCTGACAGATCCGTTCATCACGGTCTCAAGTGCCAACTGGTCAAGGACTCAACAAAAAAATGGGCTTGACGAACCTCTGATATTGTCTCTGCAATCCTACCATAAAGTTTTATGGTATTGGTTCAAATAGAAATCTATCAGGCATCTAGTTTTTGGCTCAAGGGAGGACCATTGACTGGGAGAATATCAGGAACAATGGGTAGTCCTTTGAGACATTGAGGGATTACGGACTCGGACTACTATTGTCTACTATTTGTCTTTGTATTGAACAACGTTATGTGGAAGGATGGCTTGGAAGCCTTGAGTTCTTGGGCATTTTGAGTGTCCGACGTGCTTTACAGGAAGCACGAGTAGCACAACACTACAAAGGAGCGTAGTACTCCATGATACAGTAGGGTAGCACCACCAAGAGGTACCTCGTGAGGGTAAAGCCTCGACTTCGGGCCATATCACAGCGATGTAGCACTGTATATAGGCAAGTGGCCTAATGTTGTAGAATGGAGAGTGATAGACAGCACTACAAAGAGGCCGATGACCTTATGTTATAGTGGCTACAGTGGCGTGACACCAACAAGAGGTGCCTAGAAAGGGTAAAGCCGCGGCTTCGCTAGCCATGTCACAACGACGTAACACCGCAAGGAAGCGAAAGGCTTCATGCTGGGTAGGTTGGCACTACAAAGAGACTGGGTCCTCATGCTACAGTGGTATGCCACTATGATGAGGTATAGCCTCGACTTTTGGACCATGTCATAGCGGCGTAGCACCGCAAGGAAGCGAAAGACTTCATGTCAAGACTCTTTAAAAGAACTCACCTAGAGTGTATGGAAAGCGATATAAACCATCTCTTGAGGGTAAGTTTGTAAACACCCAATATACATACACCGAAACCAGGTGGACACATGATCTTTAATGTGCAACCGGAAGCACAATTGATGTCATTGTGTGAGTGGAAAGAATTGCAGCTTTTGTGCAAAATTCAAGGCTTATAGTCTATTCTTGTATCATACTGTTGTTTAACCCATGCGGAAAGATTCAAGTTGAAATGACATCTATCCTAATGCATGATGGATAGTCACTGTAGGGAACTCTCAACCCATGTAAAGAGATATGTGGAGAATTGTTGGTGTTTTTGCCTTTGGACGTGTCACGACCCGCACCCTAGAGTAAGGGCACGAGACGTGGGTACGTCCAGCCTACGCCGCAGTGTCGGCGGTAGAACGCTGTCCTAGGTCACAACATCTAACAGTTGAAGGTAATAACAGTTATACTCCCCGAATGGGGGTGACATAACAGAATATAACTCAATCACAGTTAAGGTAGAACATGAAAGGAAGATAGATAATAAAAGATGCAAGATCCAAAACCACAGAAAATACAGTAGAGAGAAGCTAAGTGTCTATGATAAACTCCACAACATCCAGACATAATACAGATCCCAAATGTATATACAACTCAACTCCAAATACTAAGATATAAGATAAACTAACTATGGAGCAACTGTCTCTACTGCTAAGGGATCCGACTGGAAGTCCGGATCGCAAGTGTCCTCTAAGGCTGTCCCATAGTAAGTGTCTAAGCAGGCCTCCTCCTCGTCCTCTGTAAAATTTTCAACAGGTCCAATCAGGACGGGAACGAGCACATATCTCTCAAACAGTTCATAGCAGGTTAGGAGTATAAATCATGCAATAGAGTAAAATACAGGAAGTGCTGAATGGAAGTACGAGTAAACAAGAGATATTTTGTAACTGAAAGTAAATACATGATAATAGAGACTGTAAGTGACTACGTGATTTAGAGTACAATATGGTTATGTAAACGGCTTAGGGGCACATGAATACAAATAAGGAGGCACATTTATACAGCTACTGGGGATAATGATCACATAACCAATTCTACTCACCCCGCCCCAATCAATACACAAGGATCCATTCAAGTTACGTTATAAGCACATGAATACAACTAAAGATACGTGACTCATGTAATGAGTAGTACATGAGGCACATGAAAGCACATGAGAACATGTAAAAACATGAACTAGTACGAGTACAAGGAGTACCTGATGCACATGATAAAGTACATGAACATAAAATACCCGATGCACCCGTAGAGGGATAACATCTCAGGAAAGGATCCATATAGTACTAATCCGTGAAGATACGTGTCAGCATCATGTAGAGTAATCTAGAGCAAGAATATAGTCCAGACAGGTATGAAAAGATCAGAGAATGTACTCGCCTGCTAACTGAATGTCCAAGATGAAAGTACTGTCCGAGGAGTGGTGTCTGGCTCCTATTTAGAACAGTACAAGTCACAACAAGTCCAGAATAGTAATGAAATGCACTACAATGCGTACTACATGAATCTAGGTCAATCTAGACCAAAGTCAACTCTTGGTCAACTCTGGTCAACCCTAGAAGTCAAACGAGGTCAACCAAGTCAAACCTAAGTCAAACTAGTCTAACTAGTCTATTCTAGGTCTAACAAGCCATTCTAGGTTCTATCAAGACTAATCTAGGCTTACTAGGCAATAACATGCCCTAACAATCAACCCATAACATATATCTACATGTCATATATATCTAACCTATATTACACACATTAATATATCATGCAATCTAAAATAGGATTATACCTAACATGTAGGCTACCTATATTCATATTACACCTACATTTCATATATCCAATATATATTATAATCTAATATAGGATACACACATTAACATATAAATACACATATCAACCATACACTATATCGTATATATACATTAGCACACACACATATATATAGAAACCTATATATATGTCTCAATTCATATATATATATATACATATTAAAAGAGAGAGGGGGACACATGTTATCAAGTGTGTGTGTGTGTGTGTGGGTGTGAGGGTGTTTGTGTCCTGAGACAGTGTGGGTGATCCTGAAAACAGTGATGTGCTAGTGAGACATGGGAGTACATGACAGTGTATATATACTTGAATAAAACAGGGAAAACAGTCCAGGAAAACAGGAAATCAGTTTACAACAGTGGCTATGAACAGACATTCATTCCAGTTCAGCATTGAACAAAATCTCAGATTTGAATGGAAGGGAAACCATTCCTCAGCTATCAATTCAATTAAAAAGAAGATGGGAAATCAATAACTCAGCTAACAGTTTACAGTTAATCATTTGATTAGAAAAGGAAAGGAATTCAGTCCATAACAATCTAAACTTCATTTCAGTCCCTACCCAATCTCAGGAAAACAGGAAAACCTATTGCTAAACAGTGAAACAAACTCATGATACCAACACAGTTAATAAGAGAATGGGAAATCAATTCATAACTCAGGTTTTGAAATGAGGAACCCAATTCTCAGGTTAAGACAACCATCAATTCAGTCCACAGTTTTACCTGGAATTCAATCTCAGGTTAATGGGGAAAACTGGAAAAACAGTGAGGAAGGAATGGAATCAAATGACAGTTACATGAACTCAAACAAACCAATATAATCATTCAATTTCAGTTATCAGGAAATAATCCCAGGTTTTTAAGAAAAACAAACATTGCAGTAAAATGAAAAGGAACTCAGTGAAAAGTTTAGAGATTGCATTCACAGTTGCTATCAAACCTATATCATTCGACCAACACATGTGTTAACTCCTCATTCTCAGGTTTATAGGAAAACCATATCAGTCATTCATTTGAAACTCAACCAAATGCCTAGATTCTCATTAACACATCAAAAAGCCAATTCGAATGTAAAAAAAAATTGAACTAATATGAACAACCAATCATGTGGGGATATTAATCAGTTGAAAACATAAATTTAAACAGGGGATTTAGGTTAGGAAAATATCTGGAATAACCAGTATCAGAAAGTATCAGCCATATGTTGTTCGAACCCCATTCGAAACCAAATTCCCACATTAAACCCAATCCAAACAATGTAAACTAATCTAATATAGTTATACATTATAATTAGGGGCTAAACAACAATTAAAATCATGATTTAAACTAAATTAAACTGAAACAAATCACAGAGAACCAACACATACACAGCACTGTCCTGGACTGTACAGTGACGAACCCATGCACACACGAATACGTGTCCGACACGACACGAGGACTCGTGCAACTCGAGGAACCTCGTGTCAGTCATGGACACAGCGTGTGTGTTGAGTTTCAAGAGCCAAAGTGGCGTGTGCACTGCACAGCAAGCCCCGAGTAGCAGGGGAAGCTCCCTGCCCCCGCGCGCGCGTGCACGACCGCGTGTCCACGTGTCCGTGCGACTCGACACGATGCTAAATCGTGCTCAGTGCAGTGAAAACGCATAAGCAAGGTCAAGATCTATTTTCCTATTCGAACACAATCCAGAAATTAGGTCGAAATGTCCTTTGAGGCATTTCGTCGAACACGTTCCTATACACGCTGATACGTGTCCGATACGGACACGTAATGGGCTCAAAATCTAGGGTTTGCCTATCCTACTGTTAGGTTAGGGCTAGGGCATCCTAGTAATGAAATAAAACAGTAAATTCATGGATTAGAATAGATTATACCTATTGATGTGCAAAGCTCACAAAAGCCCCAAATGGAATGGTTCTCCAAGCTTCAAAAACTCCCACAAATTGTCCCTACTCTGAAATATTCTTACACAAACAGAAAGAACAGAAGAATTAGGTCCTAATGCAATTGATTTGGAGGAAAATGGAGTTGAAATAGATTTTCTATGGATTAGGGAAGATGGAGACTCACCTCTTTCTAAACTTGCACAAATCCCAATGGAGGCTAGCCCTAATTTCTAGGAGCATTTAAATAGGGGGGGGGAGGACCTAATGTGGCCGGCCAAGTGGCTGAAATGGGCTAGGGTTTGGGTTGGTTCATGGTATGGGCCTATGGGCTATTAAGGCTTTAAGTCATATAATGACTTGTGATTTCACAAGCCATTCCTTAATCAATCTAACTCCAAATTTTCCCAAACTAATTCTAATGAATTAAAAGCCACTAACTTAGGTCAAGCTAGGGTTACTTAACCTAACCAAGTAGTCATGACCTAGGTTAGCCTATAGGACAGTCTCCTAAGTCAACATTAGTCAAAGTCAACTATAGGACCAAAATCAATTATACTAAAAATCACTAAAAATCATATTAATTCTAATAAATCTATATAATACATAATAATTCCAAATTAATTCCAAAATTTTGAAAATGACCAAAATAGCCTCAAGCTAGAAAAGTGGTAGTGACAAATCTACCCCCCTTAAAATAATTTCGTTCTCGAAATTAAAGGCGAAACTAAACTGCTGAGAAGGATAGAAAAGTATACCTCAAGGTCCAAAAAGATAGGGGTACCGCTCGCGCATCTCATCCTCCCGCTCTCAGGTAGACTCTCCTGGAGAATGATGCCTCCATGCGACGCGTACCAAGGGTATCACCTGGTTCCTCAATACCTTCTCTCGGCGATCCAGAATCTCCACAGGCTGCTCTGGATAACTGAGAGTAGGTCCAACCTCAATCTCCGAATGATCGAGCACATGGCTGGGGTCAGCCACGTACCGTCTCAACTGTGATACGTGGAATACGTTGTGAACTCCCACTAGTGCAGGTGGCAAGTCTAGCCTGTATGCCACGTCACCGACTCTCCCGCTGATAACGAAAGGGCCGATGAAGCGCGGGCTAAGCTTCCCACCTCCACCAAAACGTATCGTACCACGAGTCGGATATATCCGCAGAAAAACCATGTCTCCAACCTAATCACAAGCAAGGTCTCAAGTTACTAAAAATCAAACACGATCAATCATACAAAACACAAAAATACAACCTACTTCTAATCCTATCTCTAAATCTGTACCTCAAACTCCAACGGCCTCCGGTGGCCATCGGTCCAGTGCCGATGTCTGTCTTGCACCACGCGAAGTCTGTCCCTGATGAGCTTCACCTTCTCGGCTGCGTCAACAACTATCTCTGGTCCCAGTAAAGCTCGCTCTCCAACATCATCCCAAGATAAGGGTGTACGACACCTACGCCCGTACAGAGCCTCAAACGGTGACATCTCAATGCTGGCCTGATAACTGTTGTTGTAAGCAAACTCCACCAAATTTAGATGATCCTCCCAGGAACCTCCAAAATCCAGGACGCACGTCCGCATCATATCCTCAAGTGTCTGAATAGTCCTCTTTGACTGTCCGTCCGTCTGGGGGTGGTATGCAGTACTAAACTTGAGCTGAGTGCCCAAACTAGTCTGCAGACTCCTCCAGAAATGGGAAGTAAAGCGACTATCCCGATCTGAGACTATGCTGACGGGAACTCCGTGAATCCTGACTATCTGCCTCGTATACAACTCCGCAAGCCTCTCTGTAGACGTACCCACCTTGAATGGCAAGAAGTGGGCCGATTTGGTCAACCTGTCAACGATGACCCAAATTGCGTCTTTCCCTCCTGGTGTACGCGGCAACCCTGATACGAAATCCATGGTGATATGTTCCCACTTCCACTCTGGAATGGGCAACGGCTGCAATAATCCTCCGGGCCTCTGCCTCTCTGCCTTGACCTGCTGACAGATCAAGCATCTAGCTACGAAGTGGGACACCTCCCGCTTCATCCCGTACCACCAGACATGCTCTCGCAGATCCCTGTACATCTTGTTGGCACCAGGATGTATAGAGTACTGCGATCTGTGAGCCTCCTGCATGATCTGCTCTCTGAGCTCCCCGCTAGGCACACATAACCTGGAACCGTGCCTCAGGGCACCATCCTCTGCAAGTGAAAACTCGTCATCCGCCAATCCTGCACGAACCTGCTCTCGGATACACCGCAGAGCCACATCCTCGAACTGTGTCGCCTTGATCCTGTCTATCAAGTCCGACTGTATCTGAAGGCCCCATAACTGCATCTGCATTCCGGGAACAATCACCTCAATCCCAAGGCTCTCCAAGTCTGCAAGCAAGTGCCGATCCATAGTCAAACACATGGCTGTCGGATACCTACTCAAGGCATCGGCAACTACGTTGGCCTTCCCCGGGTGATACTGAAGTGAGATGTCAAAGTCCTTCATCAACTCTAGCCATCTGCGCTGCCTCATGTTGAGCTCTTTCTGTGTAAACACATACTTCAAGCTCTTGTGATCTGTGAAAATTTTCACCCTCTCGCCATACAGATAGTGCTTTCACAACTTCAAAGCAAAAATCACCGCTGCCAGCTCCAGGTCATGGGTAGGGTAATTCTTCTCATGGGGACGTAATTGCCTGGAAGCATAGGCAATCACCTTCCCATGCTGCTGCAAGACACAACCCAGCCCCTTCCCTGAAGCATCACTATAAATAGTGAATCCATCTGATCCTGAAGGCAATGTCAGAATCGGATCTGTCGTAAGCCGCTTCTTCAACTCATCAAAAGCTGCCTGACACTCCTCTGACCAAACAAACTCAGTATCCTTTCGGGTCAACCGTGTCAACGGCTCTGCAACCCGGGAGAAATCCTGCACAAATCTCCTATAGTATCCTGCCAGTCCCAGGAAACTCCTGATCTCTGCCACTGAAGTCGGCGCTGTCCAAGCCTCAATTGCTACAATCTTCTTGGGGTCAACTGAGATACCATCTCCAGTCACCACATGCCCCAAGAAGTCCACCCGGTCCAAGAAAAACTCACACTTGGAGAGTTTTTCATAAAGCTGCTCCCTCATGAGAGTCTCTAGCACTATCCGCAGATGCTCCTCGTGCTCCTCCTCTGTCTTGGAATATACCAAGATATCATCAATGAACACCACCACGAACTTGTCCAAGTACTGGTGGAACACCTTGTTCATTAGATTCATAAACACTGCTGGTGCATTGGTTAGCCCAAACGGCATAACCAAAAACTCAAACTGCCCGTACCGCGTCCTGAAAGCGGTCTTGGGAATATCCTCCCTCTTCACCTTCACCTGGTGATAACCTGACCTCAAATCAATCTTGGAGAACACCCGAGCTCCGCTCAACTGATCAAAGAGATCATCGATCCGCGGCAGTGGGTATCTGTTCTTGATCGTCAGGTTGTTAAGTGTCCTGTAGTCGATACACATCCGTACCGACCCATCCTTCTTGGGTACGAAGAGTACCGGTGCACCCCAAGGTGAAGAACTCGAACGGATGAAGCCCTTGTCCTGCAGCTCATCCACCTGCTTCTTCAGCTCCACCAATTCACTGTTGTTCACTCGATAGACATGCTGGGAGATCGGTTCCGCGCCGGGAACCAAGTCTATCGAGAACTCTACATCTCTGTCCGATGGAAGCCCTGGCAACTTCTCTGGAAATACGTCCATAAACTCTGCGATCAAGGGATGCGGAGCCACCTGCTCCTCGACTGATGCTCCACAGAAGACTCCGCCGTCCTGCTCTGCCTGCCGCCTGGTGTACTCAAACTCTGGCTCTCCTGGCGCCCCGAACAAAACTCTACCCCCTTGGCAATCAATGCGGGCGTGTTGTCTACTCAGCCAGTCCATACCTAATACTATATCGTAGTTCGGTAATGGCATGACGAGTAAACTCACTCCCAACTCTCGGCCTCCCAATAAGACGCTCCGCCCTCTGCAAACATCACTCACGAGGATGACCCCACCCCCGGTCGTGATCTTGCAGGTCCTAGGCAATGGTTCAGAAACCGGACTGTGTCTAATAGCATACGATACTGACACAAAGCTGTGGGAAGCCCCGGAATCAAAGAGTGCAAATGCTGGAAGGGAATCTAGGAGAACCGAACCTGCTATCAGCTCTCCGATGGCCTCGGCATCATCAGCTGCCATGGCGAAAGCTCGCCCCTGCTGTCCACCTCGTGCCTGCTGCTGGTGCTGCTGGAACCTCTGCTGCTGGGTCTGTAGTGGCCCCCTCTGCTGGCCTGCTGGAGCCTTGGCTCCACCTCCCTGAGCTCCTCGCCCAAAAGTCCCAGGGCAATCCCTCAACTGGTGATCTCCCGCACCACAAAGAAGGCACTTGCCTAGCTTCTTCCTGCACTCATGGATCATGTGCCCCGGCTTCTTGCAGAAGGCACAAACGACTACCTGCTGCTGACGGGGTGCCTGCTGCTGATGCCTCTGCTGCTGCTGCACCTGCTGAAAAGGTGCACGACCCTGCTGCTGATACTGCTGAGCTGGCCTCTGCTGCTGATACTGCTGCTGGAAGTGAGGCCTCTTGGCCTGTCCCTGACTGCTGCTGCCACCCTGGAAGTCACGACCCCTCTTCTGCTTCAGCCCTAGGTCGTCCTCCGCCGCCATGGCCCCAGAAAATATCTCAGCAAATGTGGCGTTCCGGTCGCTCTTAGTCAGCGACCGAACCTCTCTAATCAGACCTCGACGAAACTTTCTCGCCTTCGTCTTCTCAGTCAAGTCATCAATAAAACGAGCCAGTCTACAAAACTCCGTAGCATACTCAGCTACCGTCTGGTTCCCCTGAACCAGAGCCTCGAACTGTGCCTCGATACCTCCCAAGGCCACATCAGGAAAGAACTGCTCCTTAAACAGCTCCTTGAACTGGGCCCAAGTCTGGCCCTCAACTCCCACCCTGGGATCTGTCTGATACCACGCACGGGCCAAATCCTGCATCTGGCTGCCCGCCGCCTCGATCTGGAGTCGAGCTGGTATCTCTGCTAGTCGGAAGATCTCCTCAATGTGCTCTATCCAGTCGTCTGCAACATTGATGCCCTCTGTGCCGAAGAACTCCCGAGGGTGCATCTTCTGGAAGTCCTGAATGTCCTTCTCCCTCCGACGGGGCTACAGCTGGGTCCCCTGAGCTGTAATCATCTCGACTCAAGTTGTGAATCGGGCCGGGCCGGGCCGGCCCGCAGCCCACATTGGGCGGTTCGAACCGGGCTCGGGCCAAGCCCGGACCGGACCGGAGCTGACAGCGGGCCGGGCCTGGCCCGGCCCGGTCGGGAAAATCCAAGCCCAGCCCGGCCCACAGGACCGGCGGAGGAGGGGCTGGGCCGGGCCGGTTCGGGCCAGCGGGCCGGGCCGGGTCCGGGCTTCGGTCGGGCCGGTCCGGGCTTGGGTTGGGTTTTGAATGTTTTTTTTTTTTTTTTTGAAAAATTTGATAAAAAGTTTATGTTAAAATTTCATAGTAAATAATTGATGTTAAAATATATTGTAAGTGTATTAAGTGTTAAAATTTCATTATAAATTATTTATCCTAATATATTATTTTAGTTTACATTTATGTATAAATATATTGTAAGTGTATTAAGTGTTTTAAAGTTTACAAATTTATTTTACATTTTTTTAAAGTATAAATTTATAAAGTTTAAATTTATAAAGTTTAAATTTATAAAGTTTATTAAATTTTATATAAAATTTATAAAGTATATAAAATTATTTATAAAGTTTATTCTAAGTGTATAAAGTTTTTTTAAAGTTTAAATTTAGTAATATTTGTATAAATTTTAAACATTTTTCCCTCCTTCTTTTTCCGGGCTTGGGACCGGCATAGGCGAAGTTAAAAAATGTTTTTTTTATATTTTTAATTTATTTAGTTTGTTTTAGTTGTTAATTTAAATTATTTATATTTTACTTACTTTCTTTTAAGTAATAAAATTTATAATTTATTTTAGTTGTTAATTTAAATTATTTATATTTTACTTACTTTCTTTTAATTAATATGATTTATAATTTATTTAGTTTTTTAAATTATTTATATTTTACTTACTTTCTTGTAAAATATTTACTTTCTTTGTTTGTTTTTTTTGAAAGTATAATTTTTTAAAGTATAAATTATTTACTTTTAAAAATTATTTACTTACTTTCTTTGTTTGTTAAAATATACATTGAAAGTATAAATTAGAAAATTTTAAAGTATACATTGAAAGTATAAATTTTTAAAGTACAAATTCCGAAAGTGTAAATATCAAAGTTTTTTTTTTTTTTTTTTTTTTTTTTTTTTGGAGAAAAAAATATCAAAGTTAGTATTCATACCTTTGCCTCATTCATCTTGCACCGCTCTAGATGATTCACCAATTCTAAGCGATTCGAAGTCTAGCTCGTTGATGTCGGCACTTTCATCTACTTTGTCTTGAGTTCTTTTCTCGGCATGGACCCAGTCTTGGACACATACACATGCTTCCAAGATATCTGGCAGCAACCGGCTTCTCTTCTTGCTCAAAATTCTTGAACCTGAACTAAAACATGACTCCGATGCTACCGTGGACACCGGAACCATTAGTAGATCACGTGCTATCATAGAAAGTACAGGATATCTTTTCTCGTGTTTTTTCCACCATTCTAAAATGGTGAAGTGAGTGGAAGAATCGTCTTCTTCCTCATAAGAACTAAGGTATAAAGACAACTCTTGGGTCGGTTGGGAAGATTGTCTTTGTTTCTTCCGTTGTAGTATACGTTTGGCGTGTGTCAACTTAGACACCAAACCAGAGCTACTACTACCACTAGGCCCTTGAGTTGGGCGGGGAGTTGGTGCTTTGTCTTCATAATGAATAACTAATCTATCCAAAGTTGCCTTAACTTCTACTTTTATGCCACTAACATCAACATTCATGTTCTGTCCAAAGTCATCTAACAATGTATCTACACCATCTAATTTAATTCTAGGATCAAAAATTGAAGACAAGCAATACAATAAAGGTACATCGCCCCAATATTTTTTGAATTTTGCTTCCATTTTCTGTACAACATAAGCAAAATTGTGGTCAGTTCTATATTTAGAAAATAAGAAAGAAATGTTACAAAGTTCTTGTAAAGCTAGGCAAGAAGTTGGATAGTAAACACCGGAAAGAGTACGTGTAGCATTGTAAAAAGTTTCTAAAAAATCATAAATTGAACTAGCAACTTCCCAATCATCCTCAGTTACTTGAAATTCAAAATTGAGATCCGTGTTACAATAATATGTAATAGGATCTTTAAAGGGAATTGCGGACTTCAACATTAAGTAAGTTGAGTTCCATCTATGTGGAACATCCTTTACAAATCTTCTAAAACGAATACTAAAATGTAAGCATGTGGCCTTGAACTGTTGTTGCCGTGCAGGAGACGTGTTTAAACTGTGTAAACATTGTCTAAGAGTATCTAAATGTGAGCTAAAATAATCAAGACATTCTTTTACTACTAAGTTAATAATATGACAAGCACATCTAACATGCATTAATCTACCTTCTAAAATGGGTTGAAATAATAGTTGTAATGAAGAGATGGCAGAAGTATTATTACTAGCATTATCAAAAGAAACAGAAAATATTTTTTGGTGAATATCATATTCACGCACGTGTTCTATAATAGCGCTTGCTATTATGGAGCCTGTGTGTGGAAATTCTAATATCTTTAGACAGATGATGCGTTTTTGCAACACCCATTGTGAATCTATGTAATGTGTTGTGATACAAATGTAAGCATAATTTTGCTTACTTGTCCAAATATCAGAAGTAATGGCTATTTGACTAACATGCAAAAAACTTTCTTTTAAAGCCTCTTTTTTTTCATGAAAAAGTCTAATAGCCTCTTTTCTAGCGGCGCCTCTAGGCACTTTACTAAAACAAGGATTTAAAGAAGATGTGACATAATCATATAAATTATCACTTTCACCCGCAGTGAAAGGAAGTTCATCAGAAATCAAATATTTTGTAAACTCAGTTTTATGCCGAGCGGCAGAATAAGAAAACGTACCCATGTTCGATCCCGTGCTACCTCCACCAAAATTTATTTGAGTTTGAGATGCAGAAATTGTGTCCCTCCCGTAACAGGTCTCGTAGTGTCTTGAAATTGTACCCGTGCCACCTCCAGTCTTCCATTTGTATATGTTGGCACATTTCTTGCACTGTGCCGCGTACGCAATTGGATTTCCTTTCGGATCTAAAACAAGAGAATTATCGGGATTAGTTTGATAAAGAATAGTAAAAAATTCCCAATACTTTGATTTCTTCTTTCTTTTTGGCACATTCTGATTGGAACTCGCAATTTCTGGAGGGGATCCTACTAAATCTTCAGGAATATCATCAGGAATAGGATTTTGCTCAAAATAAGTATGAAAATATTCATAAGAATTTCCGGCATCACCGGTAGGTGGGTTAGAACCTTCTCCGGCCATTATAAAAAATTAATATAAAAGAGAGGGAGAGAAGAAAAATACACCGGAAAAAAAATTCCCGAAAAAAAAAGAGCAAGTAAAAGAGAGGGAGAGAGAGTAAGAAAATACAAACAAATTTTGTTCAAACAATATAAATTTTTTTTGAATTTTTAAGAGAGAAAGAGAAGAAAAAATATTAAATCGGACGCCGGATTTCGGAGTTGAGCCTTGAGCGGGGTTGGGAGCTTCTTCGCAAATTGATGGAAATTTAATGAAAATTGTATGAAGATTGAATGAGTGAGTTGTGTTAGAAATATGGATTTTATGGGCTATTTATAGAATTTTTTTTCATGCCAAATGACCCCCTCTACCCTCAAAATATAGTTGTTGGAGTGGTTTTTTGGTCATTTTCTTGAAAAATGACCAAAATACCCCTCTAACGTTATTATAACAGCTATATTATGGGGGTATTTTGGTAAAATACCCCCCTGAAATTCAAAAAAAAAAAAAAAAAAAAAAAATCAGTCAGCCGGTTCAGACCGGGCCAGACCGGGCCGGGCCGGTTCGGGCCAACCGGGCCGGGCCAACCGGGCCGACCGTTAAAAAAAAAAAAAAAAAAAAAATTCCAGCCGGTCCGGGCCGGGCCGGGCTTGGGCTCGAAGGGGGGGGCCCGACCCGGACCACTTGGCTCTTCGGGCTGGGCCGGTCCGGGTTTTTGGGCGGGCCGGGCCGGGCTAACAGGAGGTCGGGCCGGGCGGGCTCGGGCCGGGCACCGGGCCGCCCGGCCCATTTTACACCTTGAATCTCGACTGTAGTGCGAACCAGCTGGTGTGCCTCATCGATCCCCTGACGGAAATCTGCAGTCTGCCTCGTCTGCTGCTGCTGGTGGGACTCAAGAATCCTCTCCACGAAGGAGAAGAGATGTGCAGCATCTACCATCCCCGTAGGCGGAGGCTGCTGCGGTGGAAGGATCTCAGGAATCACAACTGGCCTCCTGACTGGTGGAGGTGCTCCTCCAAAAGCTGCAGAGACACCGACTCCTGAGGGCTGCACTGGCCCTGTGGCACTGGGAGCTGGCTGCTGGACACGAGAGGTGGCAGACCCCTCTCCAGCATCTCCCGTCACGGGGCGATCGCGTCTCAACCATCCTGGAGACACAGATCAAACAAGAAACAATTACTGAGAATGAATCGAAATATCAAAGGAGGACAGTTAAAATTTCTAAGGAGACAATAAGCAGCAAAATAGATATACGGAATCTGATAAGGAGTTTTCCTAGTGTGATTGAGTACCTTCAAAAATATACTAATTCCTACTGCAGGCTGCAGTGATATTCTAGTTCGAATACCACTACATTTTCAACCTAGACCTGCATGGGCCACCACTAAAAACGTGTCACGACCCGCACCCTAGAGTAAGGGCACGAGACGTGGGTACGTCCAGCCTACGCCGCAATGTCGGCGGTAGAACGCTGTCCTAGGTCACAACATCTAACAGTTGAAGGTAATAACAGTTATACTCCCCGAATGGGGGTGACATAACAGAATATAACTCAATCACAGTTAAGGTAGAACATGAAAGGAAGATAGATAGATAATAAAAGATGCAAGATCCAAAACCACAGAAAATACAGTAGAGAGAAGCTAAGTGTCTATGGTAAACTCCACAACATCCAGACATAATACAGATCCCAAATGTATATACAACTCAACTCCAAATACTAAGATATAAGATAAACTAACTATGGAGCAACTGTCTCTACTGCTAAGGGATCCGACTGGAAGTCCGGATCGCAAGTGTCCTCTAAGGCTGTCCCATAGTAAGTGTCTAAGCAGGCCTCCTCCTCGTCCTCTGTAAAATTTTCAACAGGTCCAATCAGGACGGGAACGAGCACATATCTCTCAAACAGTTCATAGCAGGTTAGGAGTATAAATCATGCAATAGAGTAAAATACAGGAAGTGCTGAATGGAAGTACGAGTAAACAGGAGATATTTTGTAACTGAAAGTAAATACATGATAATAGAGACTGTAAGTGACTACGTGATTTAGAGTACAATATGGTTATGTAAACGGCTTAGGGGCACATGAATACAAATAAGGAGGCACATTTATACAGCTACTGGGGATAATGATCACATAACCAATTCTACTCACCCCGTCCCAATCAATACACAAGGATCCGTTCAAGTTACGTTATAAGCACATGAATACAGCTAAAGATACGTGACTCATGTAATGAGTAGTACATGAGGCACATGAAAGTACATGAGAACATGTAAAAACATGAACTAGTACGAGTACAAGGAGTACCTGGTGCACATGATAAAGTACATGAACATAAAATACCCGATGCACCCGTAGAGGGATAACATCTCAGGAAAGGATCCATATAGTACTAATCCGTGAAGATACGTGTCAGCATCATGTAGAGTAATCTAGAGCAAGAATATAGTCCAGACAGGTATGAAAAGATCAGAGAATGTACTCGCCTGCTAACTGAATGTCCAAGATGAAAGTACTGTTCGAGGAGTGGTGTCTGGCTCCTATTTAGAACAGTACAAGTCACAACAAGTCCAGAATAGTAATGAAATGCACTACAATGCGTACTACATGAATCTAGGTCAATCTAGACCAAAGTCAACTCTTGGTCAACTCTGGTCAACCCTAGAAGTCAAACTAGGTCAACCAAGTCAAACCTAAGTCAAACTAGTCTAACTAGTCTATTCTAGGTCTAACAAGCCATTCTAGGTTCTATCAAGACTAATCTAGGCTTACTAGGGAATAACATGCCCTAACAATCAACCCATAACATATATCTACATGTCATATATATCTAACCTATATTACACACATTAATATATCATGCAATCTAATATAGGATTATACCTAACATGTAGGCTACCTATATTCATATTACACCTACATTTCATATATCCAATATATATTATAATCTAATATAGGATACACACATTAACATATAAATACACATATCAACCATACACTATATCGTATATATACATTAGCACACACACATATATATAGGAACCTATATATATGTCTCAATTCATATATATATATACATATTAAAAGAGAGAGGGGGGACACATGTTATATTGTTATCAAGTGTGTGTGTGTGTGAGAGTGAGGGTGTGAGGGTGTTTGTGTCCTGAGACAGTGTGGGTGATCCTGAAAACAGTGATGTGCTAGTGAGACATGGGAGTACATGACAGTGTATATATACTTGAATAAAACAGGGAAACAGTCCAGGAAAACAGGAAATCAGTTTACAACAGTGGCTATGAACAGACATTCATTCCAGTTCAGCATTGAACAAAATCTCAGATTTGAATGGAAGGGAAACCATTCCTCAGCTATCAATTCAATTAAAAAGAAGATGGGAAATCAATAACTCAGCTAACAGTTTACAGTTAATCATTTGATTAGAAAAGGAAAGGAATTCAGTCCATAACAATCTAAACTTCATTTCAGTCCCTACCCAATCTCAGGAAAACAGGAAAACCTATTGCTAAACAGTGAAACAAACTCATGATACCAACACAGTTAATAAGAGAATGGGAAATCAATTCATAACTCAGGTTTTGAAATGAGGAACCCAATTCTCAGGTTAAGACAACCATCAATTCAGTCCACAGTTTTACCTGGAATTCAATCTCAGGTTAATGGGGAAAACTGGAAAAACAGTGAGGAAGGAATGGAATCAAATGACAGTTACATGAACTCAAACAAACCAATATAATCATTCAATTTCAGTTATCAGGAAATAATCCCAGGTTTTTAAGAAAAACAAACATTGCAGTAAATGAAAAGGAACTCAGTGAAAAGTTTAGAGATTGCATTCACAGTTGCTATCAAACCTATATCATTCGACCAACACATGTGTTAACTCCTCATTCTCAGGTTTATAGGAAAACCATATCAGTCATTCATTTGAAACTCAACCAAATGCCTAGATTCTCATTAACACATCAAAAAGCCAATTCGAATGTAAAAAAAAATTGAACTAATATGAACAACCAATCATGTGGGGATATTAATCAGTTGAAAACATAAATTTAAACAGGGGATTTAGGTTAGGAAAATATCTGGAATAACCAGTATCAGAAAGTATCAGCCATATGTTGTTCGAACCCCATTCGAAACCAAATTCCCACATTAAACCCAATCCAAACAATGTAAACTAATCTAATATAGTTATACATTATAATTAGGGGCTAAACAACAATTAAAATCATGATTTAAACTAAATTAAACTGAAACAAATCACAGAGAACCAACACATACACAGCACTGTCCTGGACTGTACAGTGACGAACCCATGCACACACGAATACGTGTTCGACACGACACGAGGACTCGTGCAACTCGAGGAACCTCGTGTCAGTCATGGACACAGCGTGTGTGTTGAGTTTCAAGAGCCAAAGTGGCGTGTGCACTGCACAGCAAGCCCCGAGTAGCAGGGGAAGCTCCCTGCCCCCGCGCGCGCGTGCACGACCGCGTGTCCACGTGTCCGTGCGACTCGACACGATGCTAAATCGTGCTCAGTGCAGTGAAAACGCATAAGCAAGGTCAAGATCTATTTTCCTATTCGAACACAATCCAGAAATTAGGTCGAAATGCCCTTTGAGGCATTTCGTCGAACACGTTCCTATACACGCTGATACGTGTCCGATACGGACACGTAATGGGCTCAAAATCTAGGGTTTGCCTATCCTACTGTTAGGTTAGGGCTAGGGCATCCTAGTAATGAAATAAAACAGTAAATTCATGGATTAGAATAGATTATACCTATTGATGTGCAAAGCTCACAAAAGCCCCAAATGGAATGGTTCTCCAAGCTTCAAAAACTCCCACAAATTGTCCCTACTCTGAAATATTCTTACACAAACAGAAAGAACAGAAGAATTAGGTCCTAATGCAATTGATTTGGAGGAAAATGGAGTTGAAATAGATTTTCTATGGATTAGGGAAGATGGAGACTCACCTCTTTCTAAACTTGCACAAATCCCAATGGAGGCTAGCCCTAATTTCTAGGAGCATTTAAATAGGGGGGGGGAGGACCTAATGTGGCCGGCCAAGTGGCTGAAATGGGCTAGGGTTTGGGTTGGTTCATGGTATGGGCCTATGGGCTATTAAGGCTTTAAGTCATATAATGACTTGTGATTTCACAAGCCATTCCTTAATCAATCTAACTCCAAATTTTCCCAAACTAATTCTAATGAATTAAAAGCCACTAACTTAGGTCAAGCTAGGGTTACTTAACCTAACCAAGTAGTCATGACCTAGGTTAGCCTATAGGACAGTCTCCTAAGTCAACATTAGTCAAAGTCAACTATAGGACCAAAATCAATTATACTAAAAATCACTAAAAATCATATTAATTCTAATAAATCTATATAATACATAATAATTCCAAATTAATTCCAAAATTTTGAAAATGACCAAAATAGCCTCAAGCTAGAAAAGTGGTAGTGACAAATCTACCCCCCTTAAAATAATTTCGTTCTCGAAATTAAAGGCGAAACTAAACTGCTGAGAAGGATAGAAAAGTATACCTCAAGGTCCAAAAAGATAGGGGTACCGCTCGCGCATCTCATCCTCCCGCTCTCAGGTAGACTCTCCTGGAGAATGATGCCTCCATGCGACGCGTACCAAGGGTATCACCTGGTTCCTCAATACCTTCTCTCGGCGATCCAGAATCTCCACAGGCTGCTTTGGATAACTGAGAGTAGGTCCAACCTCAATCTCCGAATGATCGAGCACATGGCTGGGGTCAGCCACGTACCGTCTCAACTGTGATACGTGGAATACGTTGTGAACTCCCACTAGTGCAGGTGGCAAGTCTAGCCTGTATGCCACGTCACCGACTCTCCCGCTGATAACGAAAGGGCCGATGAAGCGCGGGCTAAGCTTCCCACCTCCACCAAAACGTATCGTACCACGAGTCGGATATATCCGCAGAAAAACCATGTCTCCAACCTAATCACAAGCAAGGTCTCAAGTTACTAAAAATCAAACACGATCAATCATACAAAACACAAAAATACAACCTACTTCTAATCCTATCTCTAAATCTGTACCTCAAACTCCAACGGCCTCCGGTGGCCATCGGTCCAGTACCGATGTCTGTCCTGCACCACGCGAAGTCTGTCCCTGATGAGCTTCACCTTCTCGGCTGCGTCAACAACTATCTCTGGTCCCAGTAAAGCTCGCTCTCCAACATCATCCCAAGATAAGGGTGTACGACACCTACGCCCGTACAGAGCCTCAAACGGTGACATCTCAATGCTGGCCTGATAACTGTTGTTGTAAGCAAACTCCACCAAATGTAGATGATCCTCCCAGGAACCTCCAAAATCCAGGACGTACGTCCGCATCATATCCTCAAGTGTCTGAATAGTCCTCTTTGACTGTCCGTCCGTCTGGGGGTGGTATGCAGTACTAAACTTGAGCTGAGTGCCCAGACTAGTCTGCAGACTCCTCCAGAAATGGGAAGTAAAGCGACTATCCCGATCTGAGACTATGCTGACGGGAACTCCGTGAATCCTGACTATCTGCCTCATATACAACTCCGCAAGCCTCTCTGTAGACGTACCCACCTTGAATGGCAAGAAGTGGGCCGATTTGGTCAACCTGTCAACGATGACCCAAATCGCGTCTTTCCCTCCTGGTGTACGCGGCAACCCTGATACGAAATCCATGGTGATATGTTCCCACTTCCACTCTGGAATGGGCAACGGCTGCAATAATCCTCCGGGCCTCTGCCTCTCTGCCTTGACCTGCTGACAGATCAAGCATCTAGCTACGAAGTGGGACACCTCCCGCTTCATCCCGTACCACCAGACATGCTCTCGCAGATCCCTGTACATCTTGTTGGCACCAGGATGTATAGAGTACTGTGATCTGTGAGCCTCCTGCATGATCTGCTCTCTGAGCTCCCCGCTAGGCACACATAACCTGGAACCGTGTCTCAGGGCACCATCCTCTGCAAGTGAAAACTCGTCATCCGCCAATCCTGCACGAACCTGCTCTCGGATACACCGCAGAGCCACATCCTCGAACTGTGTCGCCTTGATCCTGTCTATCAAGTCCGACTGTATCTGAAGGCCCCATAACTGCATATGCATTCCGGGAACAATCACCTCAATCCCAAGGCTCTCCAAGTCTGCAAGCAAGTGCCGATCCATAGTCAAACACATGGCTGTCGGATACCTACTCAAGGCATCGGCAACTACGTTGGCCTTCTCCGGGTGATACTGAAGTGAGATGTCAAAGTCCTTCATCAACTCTAGCCATCTGCGCTGCCTCATGTTGAGCTCTTTCTGTGTAAACACATACTTCAAGCTCTTGTGATCTGTGAAAATTTTCACCCTCTCGCCATACAGATAGTGCTTCCACAACTTCAAAGCAAAAATCACCGCTGCCAGCTCCAGGTCATGGGTAGGGTAATTCTTCTCATGGGGACGTAATTGCCTGGAAGCATAGGCAATCACCTTCCCATGCTGCTGCAAGACACAACCCAGCCCCTTCCCTGAAGCATCACTATAAATAGTGAATCCATCTGATCCTGAAGGCAATGTCAGAATCGGATCTGTCGTAAGCCGCTTCTTCAACTCATCAAAAGCTGCCTGACACTCCTCTGACCAAACAAACTCAGTATCCTTTCGGGTCAACCGTGTCAACGGCTCTGCAACCCGGGAGAAATCCTGCACAAATCTCCTATAGTATCCTGCCAGTCCCAGGAAACTCCTGATTTCTGCCACTGAAGTCGGCGCTGTCCAAGCCTCAATTGCTACAATCTTCTTGGGGTCAACTGAGATACCATCTCCAGTCACCACATGCCCCAAGAAGTCCACCCGGTCCAAGAAAAACTCACACTTGGAGAGTTTTTCATAAAGCTGCTCCCTCATGAGAGTCTCTAGCACTATCCGCAGATGCTCCTCGTGCTCCTCCTCTGTCTTGGAATATACCAAGATATCATCAATGAACACCACCACGAACTTGTCCAAGTACTGGTGGAACACCTTGTTCATTAGATTCATAAACACTGCTGGTGCATTGGTTAGCCCAAACTGCATAACCAAAAACTCAAACTGCCCATACCGCGTCCTGAAAGCGGTCTTGGGAATATCCTCCCTCTTCACCTTCACCTGGTGATAACCTGACCTCAAATCAATCTTGGAGAACACCCGAGCTCCGCTCAACTGATCAAAGAGATCATCGATCCGCGGCAGTGGGTATCTGTTCTTGATCGTCAGGTTGTTAAGTGCCCTGTAGTCGATACACATCCGTACCGACCCATCCTTCTTGGGTACGAAGAGTACCGGTGCACCCCAAGGTGAAGAACTCGAACGGATGAAGCCCTTGTCCTGCAGCTCATCCACCTGCTTCTTCAGCTCCACCAATTCACTGTTGTTCACTCGATAGACATGCTGGGAGATCGGTTCCGCGCCGGGAACCAAGTCTATCGAGAACTCTACATCTCTGTCCGATGGAAGCCCTGACAACTTCTCTGGAAATACGTCCATAAACTCTGCGATCAAGGGATGCGGAGCCACCTGCTCCTCGACTGATGCTCCACAGAAGACTCCGTCGTCCTGCTCTGCCTGCCGCCTGGTGTACTCAAACTCTGGCTCTCCTGGCGCCCCGAACAAAACTCTACCCCCTTGGCAATCAATGCGGGCGTGTTGTCTACTCAGCCAGTCCATACCTAATACTATATCGTAGTTCGGTAATGGCATGACGAGTAAACTCACTCCCAACTCTCGGCCTCCCAATAAGACGCTCCGCCCTCTGCAAACATCACTCACGAGGATGACCCCACCCCCGGTCGTGATCTTGCAGGTCCTAGGCAATGGTTCAGAAACCGGACTGTGTCTAATAGCATACGATACTGACACAAAGCTGTGGGAAGCCCCGGAATCAAAGAGTGCAAATGCTGGAAGGGAATCTAGGAGAACCGAACCTGCTATCAGCTCTCCGATGGCCTCGGCATCATCAGCTGCCATGGCGAAAGCTCGCCCCTGCTGTCCACCTCGTGCCTGCTGCTGGTGCTGCTGGAACCTCTGCTGCTGGGTCTGTAGTGGCCCTCTCTGCTGGCCTGCTGGAGCCTTGGCTCCACCTCCCTGAGCTCCTCGCCCAAAAGTCCCAGGGCAATCCCTCAACTGGTGATCTCCCGCACCACAAAGAAGGCACTTGCCTAGCTTCTTCCTGCACTCATGGATCATGTGCCCCGGCTTCTTGCAGAAGGCACAAACGACTACCTGCTGCTGACGGGGTGCCTGCTGCTGATGCCTCTGCTGCTGCTGCACCTGCTGAAAAGGTGCACGACCCTGCTGCTGATACTGCTGAGCTGGCCTCTGCTGCTGATACTGCTGCTGGAAGTGAGGCCTCTTGGCCTGCCCCTGACTGCTGCTGCCACCCTGGAAGTCACGACCCCTCTTCTGCTTCAGCCCTAGGTCGTCCTCCGCCGCCATGGCCCCAGAAAATATCTCAGCAAATGTGGCGTTCCGGTCGCTCTTAGTCAGCGACCGAGCCTCTCTAATCAGACCTCGGCGAAACTTTCTCGCCTTCGTCTTCTCAGTCAAGTCATCAATAAAACGAGCCAGTCTACAAAACTCCGTAGCATACTCAGCTACCGTCTGGTTCCCCTGAACCAGAGCCTCGAACTGTGCCTCGATACCTCCCAAGGCCACATCAGGAAAGAACTGCTCCTTAAACAGCTCCTTGAACTGGGCCCAAGTCTGGCCCTCAACTCCCACCCTGGGATCTGTCTGATACCACGCACGGGCCAAATCCTGCATCTGGCTGCCCGCCGCCTCGATCTGGAGTCGAGCTGGTATCTCTGCTAGTCGGAAGATCTCCTCAATGTGCTCTATCCAGTCGTCTGCAACATTGATGCCCTCTGTGCCGAAGAACTCCCGAGGGTGCATCTTCTGGAAGTCCTGAATGTCCTTCTCCCTCCGACGGGGCTACAGCTGGGTCCCCTGAGCTGTAATCATCTCGACTGTAGTGCGAACCAGCTGGTGTGCCTCATCGATCCCCTGACGGAAATCTGCAGTCTGCCTCGTCTGCTGCTGCTGGTGGGACTCAAGGATCCTCTCCACGAAGGAGAAGAGATGTGCAGCATCTACCATCCCCGTAGGCGGAGGCTGCTGCGGTGGAAGGATCTCAGGAATCACAACTGGCCTCCTGACTGGTGGAGGTGCTCCTCCAAAAGCTGCAGAGACACCGACTCCTGAGGGCTGCACTGGCCCTGTGGCACTGGGAGCTGGCTGCTGGATACGAGAGGTGGCAGACCCCTCTCCAGCATCTCCCGTCACGGGGCGATCGCGTCTCAACCATCCTGGAGACACAGATCAAACAAGAAACAATTACTGAGAATGAATCGAAATATCAAAGGAGGACAGTTAAAATTTCTAAGGAGACAATAAGCAGCAAAATAGATATACGGAATCTGATAAGGAGTTTTTCTAGTGTGATTGAGTACCTTCAAAAATATACTAATTCCTACTGCAGGCTGCAGTGATATTCTAGTTCGAATACCACTACATTTTCAACCTAGACCTGCATGGGCCACCACTAAAAACGTGTCACGACCCGCACCCTAGAGTAAGTGCACGAGACGTGGGTACGTCCAGCCTACGCCGCAATGTCGGCGGTAGAACGCTGTCCTAGGTCACAACATCTAACAGTTGAAGGTAATAACAGTTATACTCCCCGAATGGGGGTGACATAACAGAATATAACTCAATCACAGTTAAGGTAGAACATGAAAGGAAGATAGATAGATAATAAAAGATGCAAGATCCAAAACCACAGAAAATACAGTAGAGAGAAGCTAAGTGTCTATGATAAACTCCACAACATCCAGACATAATACAGATCCCAAATGTATATACAACTCAACTCCAAATACTAAGATATAAGATAAACTAACTATGGAGCAACTGTCTCTACTGCTAAGGGATCTGACTGGAAGTCCGGATCGCAAGTGTCCTCTAAGGTTGTCCCATAGTAAGTGTCTAAGCAGGCCTCCTCCTCGTCCTCTGTAAAATTTTCAACAGGTCCAATCAGGACGGGAACGAGCACATATCTCTCAAACAGTTCATAGCAGGTTAGGAGTATAAATCATGCAATAGAGTAAAATACAGGAAGTGCTGAATGGAAGTACGAGTAAACAGGAGATATTTTGTAACTGAAAGTAAATACATGATAATAGAGACTGTAAGTGACTACGTGATTTAGAGTACAATATGGTTATGTAAACGGCTTAGGGGCACATGAATACAAATAATGAGGCACATTTATACAGCTACTGGGGATAATGATCACATAACCAATTCTACTCACCCCGTCCCAATCAATACACAAGGATCCGTTCAAGTTACGTTATAAGCACATGAATACAGCTAAAGATATGTGACTCATGTAATGAGTAGTACATGAGGCACATGAAAGTACATGAGAACATGTAAAAACATGAACTAGTACGAGTACAAGGAGTACCTGATGCACATGATAAAGTACATGAACATAAAATACCCGATGCACCCGTAGAGGGATAACATCTCAGGAAAGGATCCATATAGTACTAATCCGTGAAGATACGTGTCAGCATCATGTAGAGTAATCTAGAGCAAGAATATAGTCCAGACAGGTATGAAAAGATCAGAGAATGTACTCGCCTGCTAACTGAATGTCCAAGATGAAAGTACTGTTCGAGGAGTGGTGTCTGGCTCCTATTTAGAACAGTACAAGTCACAACAAGTCCAGAATAGTAATGAAATGCACTACAATGCGTACTACATGAATCTAGGTCAATCTAGACCAAAGTCAACTCTTGGTCAACTCTGGTCAACCCTAGAAGTCAAACTAGGTCAACCAAGTCAAACCTAAGTCAAACTAGTCTAACTAGTCTATTCTAGGTCTAACAAGCCATTCTAGGTTCTATCAAGACTAATCTAGGCTTACTAGGGAATAACATGCCCTAACAATCAACCCATAACATATATCTACATGTCATATATATCTAACCTATATTACACACATTAATATATCATGCAATCTAATATAGGATTATACCTAACATGTAGGCTACCTATATTCATATTACACCTACATTTCATATATCCAATATATATTATAATCTAATATAGGATACACACATTAACATATAAATACACATATCAACCATACACTATATCGTATATATACATTAGCACACACACATATATATAGGAACCTATATATATGTCTCAATTCATATATATATATATACATATTAAAAGAGAGAGGGGGACACATGTTATATTGTTATCAAGTGTGTGTGTGTGTGAGAGTGAGGGTGTGAGGGTGTTTGTGTCCTGAGACAGTGTGGGTGATCCTGAAAACAGTGATGTGCTAGTGAGACATGGGAGTACATGACAGTGTATATATACTTGAATAAAACAGGGAAAACAGTCCAGGAAAACAGGAAATCAGTTTACAACAGTGGCTATGAACAGACATTCATTCCAGTTCAGCATTGAACAAAATCTCAGATTTGAATGGAAGGGAAACCATTCCTCAGCTATCAATTCAATTAAAAAGAAGATGGGAAATCAATAACTCAGCTAACAGTTTACAGTTAATCATTTGATTAGAAAAGGAAAGGAATTCAGTCCATAACAATCTAAACTTCATTTCAGTCCCTACCCAATCTCAGGAAAACAGGAAAACCTATTGCTAAACAGTGAAACAAACTCATGATACCAACACAGTTAATAAGAGAATGGGAAATCAATTCATAACTCAGGTTTTGAAATGAGGAACCCAATTCTCAGGTTAAGACAACCATCAATTCAGTCCACAGTTTTACCTGGAATTCAATCTCAGGTTAATGGGGAAAACTGGAAAAACAGTGAGGAAGGAATGGAATCAAATGACAGTTACATGAACTCAAACAAACCAATATAATCATTCAATTTCAGTTATCAGGAAATAATCCCAGGTTTTTAAGAAAAACAAACATTGCAGTAAAATGAAAAGGAACTCAGTGAAAAGTTTAGAGATTGCATTCACAGTTGCTATCAAACCTATATCATTCGACCAACACATGTGTTAACTCCTCATTCTCAGGTTTATAGGAAAACCATATCAGTCATTCATTTGAAACTCAACCAAATGCCTAGATTCTCATTAACACATCAAAAAGCCAATTCGAATGTAAAAAAAAATTGAACTAATATGAACAACCAATCATGTGGGGATATTAATCAGTTGAAAACATAAATTTAAACAGGGGATTTAGGTTAGGAAAATATCTGGAATAACCAGTATCAGAAAGTATCAGCCATATGTTGTTCGAACCCCATTCGAAACCAAATTCCCACATTAAACCCAATCCAAACAATGTAAACTAATCTAATATAGTTATACATTATAATTAGGGGCTAAACAACAATTAAAATCATGATTTAAACTAAATTAAACTGAAACAAATCACAGAGAACCAACACATACACAGCACTGTCCTGGACTGTACAGTGACGAACCCATGCACACACGAATACGTGTCCGACACGACACGAGGACTCGTGCAACTCGAGGAACCTCGTGTCAGTCATGGTCACAGCATGTGTGTTGAGTTTCAAGAGCCAAAGTGGCGTGTGCACTGCACAGCAAGCCCCGAGTAGCAGGGGAAGCTCCCTGCCCCCGCGCGCGCGTGCACGACCGCGTGTCCACGTGTCCGTACGACTCGACACGATGCTAAATCGTGCTCAGTGCAGTGAAAACGCATAAGCAAGGTCAAGATCTATTTTCCTATTCGAACACAATCCAGAAATTAGGTCGAAATGCCCTTTGAGGCATTTCGTCGAACACGTTCCTATACACGCTGATACGTGTCCGATACGGACACGTAATGGGCTCAAAATCTAGGGTTTGCCTATCCTACTGTTAGGTTAGGGCTAGGGCATCCTAGTAATGAAATAAAACAGTAAATTCATGGATTAGAATAGATTATACCTATTGATGTGCAAAGCTCACAAAAGCCCCAAATGGAATGGTTCTCCAAGCTTCAAAAACTTCCACAAATTGTCCCTACTCTGAAATATTCTTACACAAACAGAAAGAACAAAAGAATTAGGTCCTAATGCAATTGATTTGGAGGAAAATGGAGTTGAAATGGATTTTCTATGGATTAGGGAAGATGGAGACTCACCTCTTTCTAAACTTGCACAAATCCCAATGGAGGCTAGTCCTAATTTCTAGGAGCATTTAAATAGGGGGGGGGGGGAGGACCTAATGTGGCCGGCCAAGTGGCTGAAATGGGCTAGGGTTTGGGTTGGTTCATGGTATGGGCCTATGGGCTATTAAGGCTTTAAGTCATATAATGACTTGTGATTTCACAAGCCATTCCTTAATCAATCTAACTCCAAATTTTCCCAAACTAATTCTAATGAATTAAAAGCCACTAACTTAGGTCAAGCTAGGGTTACTTAACCTAACCAAGTAGTCATGACCTAGGTTAGCCTATAGGACAGTCTCCTAAGTCAACATTAGTCAAAGTCAACTATAGGACCAAAATCAATTATACTAAAAATCACTAAAAATCATATTAATTTTAATAAATCTATATAATACATAATAATTCCAAATTAATTCCAAAATTTTGAAAATGACCAAAATACCCTCAAGCTAGAAAAGTGGTAGTGACAGGACTAATGCAAAATGTTCCTACATCGGCTACACCACCAAGTGGGTATCTCAATAGAATGCTTTGCATGTGTTGAGGTGTGCACATGGGGTGTGGTGAGACACATGTGGGTGCCATGTGGGGGTGTTTCCTAGAAGGGAAAATGATTGACTCCTCAAGGAAATATGTTGCTTTTGGTCGCGCTGATGCGGACTCGGGCACGAGCTCACGGGCGCAAAGTGGTGCGTCGTGCATGCACGGGCGTGTGTGCGGGAGTGGGCGCGGACTGGTGCATACTCCGCTGATTGCGGGATGATCTAAAATATCAAACTTATTTTTTGAGTGTTAGTATTTTAGTCCCACATCGGATAGGAGAAGATGTAAAGTCTCTTTCCTCTCTATAAATAGAGCCCCTGGTCTTCTTTTGGAGACACAAAAATATTAAAGAAAATGGAGCCCGTTGAGTTAGGGTGCCCGTCAGAGTTACAAAAAGTTGACTACGAGCGTTCCAGAAGTTCTTTGAGAACTTGATGGTTCCTGGGAGCAGATCGCGGTGGGCGAATCTTTTTTTGAGCAACAATGGTCTTTACCACCCAGCAAGAATAATAATTTATTATATCTTCTTCTCCTTTCTTCTTCTATTTTGTAATACGTGATGTCCCAATTGCAACACGTTTGCAAAGAAGAACGCTCTTTCTAGTAGTTTGTATTGGAGAGAGGAAATTGTAATCTGAAAGGATAGTAGTATTCAGTGGCTTTAGGATCTTTTGGAGAGCAAACTTGTTTACCAGAATCTCCAAAATTCTAAGGATCTTTTGGAGAGCTAACTTGTTTGCCAGAATCTTCAAAATCCTAAAGCTCAGAACAGAGAGCAAACTTGTTTGCAAGAAGTCTCTGCTTATGATCGTTCAACTCAGAACATAGAGCAAACTTGTGTGCAAGAAGTCTTTGCTGATCGTTCTAATCAGAACAGAGAGCAAACCTGTTAATGAGAAGTCTCAGTTTCTGATCGTTCTATTCAAAACAGAGAGCAAACTTATTTGCGAAAAGTCTCTGCTTTTGATTGTTCTACTCAGAACAAAGAGCAAACTTGTTTGCGAATTTTTTTTGCTTCTGATCGTTCTAATTTGAACATAGAGCAAACTTGTTTGCAGGATGTCTCTGTTTTCTGATCGTTCTTCCATCTAGATCTGTTTCAGGGAATAACAAATAGTTCAAGGCTATTTTTGTTTAATTGAAAGGATTACCTTAGTTTTGTCCTTGAAGGTTCTAATACTCCGATAACAATACCCACATGTTTAGGATGGTCTGCACTATTCGGTAAATGAAACCTGAAACCTAGATCGAACCTCTAACTAGAGGGTGCTTGCTTATTTTCTTTATTTGAATTTGACAATTTGTAGATCTTTTGAACATTTTTTATTTTGCTCCTTTTGTTGACACTTTAGCTGGTTTGTTTTTAAATTTTCAGTACTCACTTGAGAGGTGCATTTATTTCAAGTGTGATAAATTTCGGCCTAGGTGGCCGCCGGCCGCACCGAAAACCCCCTTGGCGGCGGTCCTATGCGGATTTCGTCCCTAGGCGGTATTCGGCTGATTTTTTTGAAAATTTTCAAAAAAAATTCGAAAAAAATATCATATTTAAAATTTCAAAAAAATAAATAAAAATTCAAAAAATTCAAAAAAAATACAAATTGTACCTGTTGTTGTTGCTGTTGTTACTGTTGTTGCTGCCAGTGTTCTAAAAATCGGCCTAGGCGCCCGCCTAGGCGCTAGGTGCCGGCCCACCGCACCGAAAACCTCATAGGCGGCGGGCTAGGCGGGCCCTAGGCGGCCGTGTTTTTTGATTTTTTTGATTTTGATTTTTAGATTTTGTTTATTCTTAGTTGTATTTTTGATATTTGTTTGGGTTTTAAGATAATATTTGGATTTTAGAACATTGAAATTTCAAATTTCAAAATTTCTAAAATTTTTAAAAAAAATCTAGGCGGCCGCCTAGACAGCGCCTAGGCGGGCTAGGCACTAGGCGGACCTCCGCCTAGCAATTTTTAGAACACTGGCTGCTGCTGTTGTTGCTGTTGCGGAGGCATGTCGTGTTGCGGAGGCATGTCGTATGAGGTGGAGAGGAGATGAGAGGAGAGGAGAGGAGGTGGAGGACCTGGAGATGGGAGACTCTCCCTCCTCTCCTCCCCTTAAATTTTAGGTTAGGTAAGAAAAAAAACTGAAAAAACGAATCCTTTGATAGGGATTCGAACTCTTAACCACCGACAACCACAACAACTTAAGCCCAACCCTCTAGCCACAAGAGCACATAAGCTTTTGTGTCATTATAATACATACAAACTATTTACATCTATACATGTTAAAAAAAATAAAAAGCGCCTAAGGCAGCCCTCCGGCGCACCAATTCCACATAGTGAAATTTAGAACATTGTTTATTTCACAATTGTAGAACCATTTGGTTCTGTTTTGGGTTCGACTCATTGACATTTGTATCTTGCAAAGATGCAACCCCCTTCATAATAAATTGGGCATATAACCACAACATGATATGTTGCATCTGACCTTCACAAGATGATTTACGAACTGACTGAATATCTACTATACTCTCACTCGTATTAGGGGAACTCTGTCAGTATTTTACGTTATACCACATCATAATCCTAAACTAAACCTATTTATGTGAACTTTTGATGCACTTATGATGTTACTAATCAACATAGCAATTGCTTTACAATTTTCTTGCAGGTGCTTAGGGCTATGCAACAGTCTGATTCCTGTCGGCCTGCAATTTTTGCAATGTCAAACCCTACGATGAATGGTTGCCTTACTTAGTGCCTAGCATTTCCCCACAACTTAAGCATAATCAATCATATTCTTCCATAGCATTTGTATTAAGTGCAATTTTGTTCTTTCGTTGAAACAGCTGAATGCACGGCTGCGGATGCATTCAAACATGCAGGAGAAAATATAATATTTGCCAGTGGGAGTCCATTTGAAGATGTTCCTTTGGGTCAGCAGTGTCTTTTTTTGTATATTTGTTATCTTTAAGAATAACTAGAAATCTCATGTGGTTTGTGGATTTTTGTTTTTTTCAGGAAATGGAAAAGTAGGATATGTTAACCAAGCAAATAACATGTATTTATTTCCTGGGTATGACCACTATGTCTATCTTTTATATAATATTATAATATTATCATCATTATCAACATTTCTAACGTTATTTTACTGATCAAGTTAATATAAAATCAGGATTGGATTAGGAGCTCTACTTTCTGGTGCTCGCCTGATTTCAGATGGGATGCTTCAAGCTGCAGCAGAATGGTAAATAATATTCCTGGGATATTCATAACAAAATGCTGATTTAGATATGCTTATGATGTATAACTTAGAGTCTGGTAATAATGGACACAAATGTAAGGCATCCCATTTACCAAGTGTTATAAGTCAAAGTTGCTGGAGGGTGAAGAAATAAATTAAAAAAAGTGAATTAAATAAAGGGTCTCCCATTGCCATGAGGCTCTGGCTAATCAAGGGTCTAAGGAGGGTCAAGATGTAGAAAACCTTACATGTGATTTTAAAGAGGCTATTTTTCAGACTTTGAACATATCTAAAAATTGGATAAGTAAAACGATTCCAGCATACCGGCATGCATATTCTGGAAAATCAGATATGGTGCATGCTTGGAAAATAACTGATTAGTAAAGGTTCTGCTACACCTACTTATTCTTTCACTGGTTTAAAACCAGCATATATTTTTGTGGAACCACGACTGACATTTGCTTTTATGAACTATATACACTACTGAGAGGACGAATGAAGCCTTAATTCTACAAGTTAGAAAGCATAGCAACCACTTATAAGCATAGCTTGCCTTGAGAAACTTCCATCTATACTCCTTCCACTGAGTTCTATTTTATTTCCATGATTGAAGCTCCTCCTCCCTTAGTTAAGCATGGACTTAGAGCTTCCTCTACACTCTCCATGCCCTACCATATGTACATTGTTCTGGCCAACACTTATCACAATATCCAGTCAGCGGTGTCACATTTGATGCGCTGGAAGTTCAACCGAGATCACAGAGCTTCAGGTCTTGTTTGACATGATATCAACCTGATAGCATCTTGGACTTGGTTCCTGGATTTGACATGCTAGAACAACAACAGCAACAAAGCCTATATTTGGCAATTTTGTTTCTTTTTCTTCCATTCTTCTCCTTTAGAGCCTGTTTATTCTCTACAAAACACCATTACTTAAATATAGTTTGTTTAGACATACCCATGTTCAAACATCTCCTTTGCCTAATATCTGGCCACTCCTAACATATGCATCTATTGGTCTCTGTTAGCTGTCTGAACTACCCAGACTATTTTTTATCATCTTATCCTCAATTCACACCATCTCCAACTAAACAAGAATATCCTCATTTCATCTCTTATTTTTCAATGTATTGCCAATCGTCCATTTTAACGTTCTCCTGGATTTGACATGCTGTTAGCAGAAAACATTGACAACTTGGAAGGATGTCTTAATTATATCTGATTTAACTGCTTTTTAGGCTGGTTGTTGAATTGGTTTAATGTCATCTTGAATGTTAGAGATTCAGAGTTCTCATCTTCAGCCAAGGGTGAGAATCAGAGTTAAAATTTACAGTTACTATTCTTCTATGGGTAAAAGATGGTATTCCAATATTTTTGTTAGAGGTTGTTTATTCTCTATAAAACACCATTACTTCCTTAATTATAGTTGGTTTAGACATACCTAAGTTCAAACAGCTCCTTTGCCTAGTATTTGGCCACTCGTAATATATGCATCCATTGGTCTGCCCGTCTCAACTGCCATTTTTTCTCATCTCTTCAATCGCACCATCTCCAACTAAACAAGGATACCCTCATTTCATATCTTATTTTTTAGTGTATTGCCAATCGTCCATTTTAACATTCTCCTGGATTTTACATTATTTTAGCAGAAAAACTTGACATCTTGGAAAGATGTCTTAATTATCTCTGATTTAACTGCTTTTTAGGCTGGTTAATCGGTTTAAAGACATTAAGTGCTAGAGATCTGGAGTTCTCATCTTCAGCCAAGGGTGAGAATCAGAATTCAAATTTGCAGTTACTATTCTTCTATGGATAAAGATGGTATTCCAATATTTTTGTTAAATCCTTTAACCAGGTGATGTAGTCATTGCCAGTGCATTATGCAACATGATTTCATTAGCTAGAAGGATGGAATGACGAAAATAGTGCTTTTGTCTAGTAGTTTTCAATCTGAATGGGGCCTCGCACCTCTGTGATGTTATTGAATTTACATAGCTTGTAACACAAGTTCATTTAACATAATGTCATTTAAACTTACATGCGTTATGATGTTATTCTGTTGTCAATTTGGAGATTATGAATTTCTATTTTACTTTTCTAAATTTCTAATTATGTTATTTGTTAAATCTCTGACTAATTACTTTGTTAAAAACAGCCTGGCATCTTATATGACAGAGGAAGATATTGCCAAAGGTGTTCTTTTCCCTTCCATCTCAAGGTAAATGTCATATTGGTTCAAAGCTTTGCTTCCTTTACCGCATTCTCTTGGGAGTGTGATTCTTTCTTTCATTTTCTTCACTTTCTGTTTCCGTGTTTGCTTTTTCTTTTTGCTCTTCTTCTTATTCTATTTAAAATATTTGTAACTGTACGAAATAATTATCTGCTGCAAATATTTGAAACTTGATTCTCATGCTCTATGCCGATGAACTTGCAAGGCATAATATGAGCCCAGAGGAACAATATTGAACTTGTCAAACTGCTGACTTATTTCAAATGCAACTCTTTTATTTATCTATTATGCGGATGCCTACTTATATTACATGCAATGCCATCATTATCTATCAGCTTTTAGCTAAAACTCCTTCCATGCCCATCATGACAGAGCCAATATTCTTTGGATGTTTATTTAATCTAACTTCAGTATGTTTATTTAAGATGCAAGTATCCCCTACTAACTTGAGATGTTGCTACTAAATGCATTCACACTATGCAGCATCAGGCACATCACAACTCAAGTTGGAGCAGCTGTTGTGGAAGCTGCCGTTGCTGAAGAGCTTGCTGAAGGACATGGTGATGTTGATCCCAAAGAGCTGTCACACATGTCAAAGGTACTCCCCGTTGTCATTTATTATTCAGATGTCCGTACAATTTGTTTCATGAAATCCTCAGTTGTAGGAGAGGGTGAGGCCAGTAACTAAATGTCAAGTGACTTAATAACCCTGTTTACTTATTTTCTTTCTTTCAGGAAGATAAAGTGGATTATGTGGCTCGTAACATGTGGTACCCTATCTACAGTCCACTTGTTCATGAGAAGTGAAGCTGGTATTTTATCGGTCACCAGTCTTCCCTCGTTTTTCTATGTATTAGCCATATGGGATGCTATCGAGGTAGAGAGCTTACTATTAGCTCATCAATGTGTTAATTCATCAAATACCATAAGTACTTAGCTAGAATAATTATTTTGTGGCAACTGTTCGTGTCAGATGCACCGACACAGTGATCAACTGAGTGCATGTTCGAATTCAGAAGGTTTTGAAGTTAAACTCTTGATTGTGTGTATAAGGGATGTTTTGAGGTGATTTTGCTGGTCTGTTACAACTGCTATTGATTTATGGAGGTTTCTAACGTCTGCCTTGTTAGCAAGATGAGTTATTGATAGGTGGCATGTGTTGTGCAACTTGTGTTACTTTTTCTCGTCATTTACTTCATTTGGTGCTTTGAATTGTCTTGGAAATCGAACGGAGATAGGCCTACGATCTCGTCTCCCACTTTGATCTTTCCATTTACTTGGCATGGAACAGTTGGTATTCTTTCTAGAGAAATATTGACATGTGAGCCATGAGTGTGCCACATTGTATGAACCATGGCTGGCCACATTACAGTGAGCCAGAGGCACATGAGTACCTAACCAAGTACAGTGTGACATGTGAATCGACATTGCTGCATGTTCACAAGAGGCTCTATTTGGTTACTCGAGAATGAAACGAAGTACTAGATATAAAAGTAGCAGTATTTGGGGTTAATTAGACGAGAGCAGAGTTGCTGTCCCATTTATCTTATTCCAATTCTATTCCCTTCCTATTACATGTGGGCCATGGGATGTGGGTCATGGGAGTAGATAAGTGGATGTGATCCAGTAATAGTGAGGATGGCATAATTGTGATAGAATAAATGAGACAACAGATCTGCTCCTAATTAAACTTGGGTCTCATAAATATTTGAAAATTAGTGTCCTAAATGTTCAACTTAGAATTTGGGTTCTAAAATGATGGATGTATGCTGATCATCAAAATCTGTTAATAAATAAATTGAATTAGAATTCATGGGCAAGAATGTTTCTACGATTCTAGTCAGGATCCAAATTTGGGTCAACCATTTTCAGAACCGACACTAATTTTCGAATATTTTGTGACCTAGTATTATTATACGCAAATTTTGCTGCAAGCCCACACTCCACAAAAACAAAATGCCTTTCTGTACCGCACATTCCCACTTCCAAATCCCTCTCTAGTATTCAAAACTCACCAAAGAAAGAAGATAAAAGCAAAGTAGCATTTCCAGCAGCAACAGCAGCAGTACCAGAGCCAACCACTCTTCCCAGAATACCCCTCCCTTTTCCCAAAATGCCCTCCTCCATCCCCTCCCTTCCCATCACCTCTCCTTCCCGTCAACCCCTCGCCCGTCCTCCTCCCTCCTCTCTCCAAGAGCTTCCCTCTCTCCAGTTGCGGCTTCCTCGATCGGTCTTCCAATGGTGAGCTCTTCTCTGCAACTTCGTAAAGTCCGCAACTTTGTTGGTTAATTGTTGGGTTCAGTTGATGCAGTGAAGACTAAGAGCATTGGCTTTGGTTGGAGGAATCGAGGATGGAGCTGTTTGTCGAGTATCAATGGCGTGGTCTCCATTTTGATCCGTCGGAGAGTGGAAATGTGAAGAAAAGGTGCAATTTTTTTTTTTCCCTCTATTTACTAAGTAGTGAAGCTCTGGGCAACAAGAATGTGAACATTTTATTGAATATGAAGAACTCAAGTGTCTGCTTGCTCTCTGTTGGAACAATTTTCTGTATAGGAAATGAGTTTTTATTGTTTGCGAAATGTTCTCATGTTATCGATGGATAGGAAAGTTTGAAGACTGATTGATCACTTTTGGTTACTTAGGCCATCTCCAATGGTGATTTCTAAAATTGAGTTTCTATCCTACTTGGCATTGTACTTTGAGGAGATTTCTATGTAAGAATTTCTATATAGAAATTGTACAAACAAAAATAATACTTCCAATGGTTCTCCATTTCTATCCTAAGTGTCACAAAGTAAAATGTTCAATTTAATGGTGTGGGACCCAATAATAATTGTCATGGGAGAGGAAGAATTTCTATGAGAGTTTCTTAGAAACTCATATAAATTTCCATCCTACATCATTGCCGCCTAGGTAAAATGATGATAGAAACCACTATTGGGAGAATTTTTTCTAAAATGGATTTTTCCATAGAAATAGGAAGATAGAAACCCCCATTTGAGATGGCCTTACAAGACGGACACATTTGACTATTTCAAAGCATCGGTGGTCTTTTTTCCCCTAAAATAGTGGCACGAGTTTCATATTAGAACAACATAACTTTACATCTCTCAGATTTGCCATAACTCTGAATTTTGGTGTAGTGGCACTGTGCCAGGGACTTTAACATGGTATGAGAGGCACCTAAGTGTAGGACCGTTGAGCACCTCTAGAGGGGAGTAAATAGAGTGTGTACGTGTGCACGAAAATAATCCAATTAAAAATATTAAGCAGTTATATATTATGGCAGAAAAGACGGTAAATAAAATGCGGTAAAGTAAGAGTCAAGAATTCAAACTCGGTGAACACCACGATGTATACTGGTTTCCCTCTGAGAGGACTAGTCCAGTCGCGAGTACTCTTGCTCGCTGTTAATCTACTATGGCACAATCTTTAACTGAGCGCTTGCAACTCTTAAACACCGTGCTTGGCGATGAGTGCACGACCGACTTTACAAACACCGTGCTTGGTGACGAGCGCACGATCGACTCCAGAAGGCAATTGGAAAACTGGAACGTTTTCTGAATACAGCCTCCGATGCAAACTCTTCAACACCAAACTCTAGATTAAACAAAAACTGTACTGGCTTGGCTAAGAGTAGTAAAGGCTTAGATATGAAAGTAAAAAGCTCAGAATACTTTAATAGAGAAGAGGAGATGAAATTGGATGATTGAAATGAATGGTAATCTCTCTATTTATAGTATTTTTGGGGGACCGAACTCGGGCATAGTTCGGATGCTAGAATTTCGCATACGAATGTTGGATGCAGATTGGTGGGAACTAAAATTCAAATAACCCAGACCGAACTCGGGCCGAACTCGGGCCGAACTCGGACCAAACTCGGTCAGAGTTCTGTCAGAGTTCTGCTGGGTCAAAACAGTAAGGAATGGACCAAATTTGCATAGTTTTGGGCTTTTTGGAATTGTGAATTTTTGGAATAAGTAGGTAGACTTATTTTTGTTTGTGGACTGAGGAAAACCTAAGCCAGTACCGATCCGATCAATCTCACATTTTTTCTATACTCAATAAAAGGAAATACGGAATAAATATGAAAACTAATAGCCCATTTGATGACGTCTTTCTTCTGACATTTGAGCAGACTCATTTTTCCTTGACGGCAATCGTCCAAAGATAAACAGATCTGGAAATCTTCTTGTATTATGTCATCTTTGGCCCATTAATAATTTTTCGTTGCATATGTCCTGGTTTGAGCATGCTTACTGCTTGTCTGCAAGTATGTAAGACGAAACAAAACAATATGATGCAGTATGATACAAGCATAGCAATATAATATAGACATTTAGGACAATGCTAAGTTTAAGTAGCAATATGATAGTGATTACATGAATATTAGTGACATCACTAGTTAAACTTAATTGATTAGCCATATTCAAAAATATGATATAATCATTGGGCTAACAATCTCTCCTTTTTTATTATGGCAAATCGGTTAAGTTAAAGATAGATACAATAGATACATATATCACTATAAACACATATTACTAAAAAATTCTTTGATAACTTAAACTTATTTATCTCCTCCTTTGATATGATCAAAAAATAAGCTCCCCGTAATAAGCTATAAAATGAAATCAATCATCAAAGAAGGAAGGCAGAAATAATCATGAACAACGATCAGGGTAGAAATTGAAACAAACCATTCAAAATACAGTCTAAGAAAGAATATAACTATAGTTTTGAAGGAAACCAATATAGTAGAAATCAATCATTGGTCATAAATAATCCATGAGAGAAAAAATTCACAGATCTAGTATAACAATATAAAATACCAAATATAGAATATTTAGAAGATATAATACGACTTTTAACAGTGATAAAAAAATATGATTCACACTTTGCCCATACAAAATAGTGAATCATTTCTATAAAGAATATAATCATTGAAAAGAAATCAAAGCAGATATACTAGAATCTATACAAAATCTATACCAAAGTTCATGCATTTGAACTCAATTACCGTAACATGATATATGAATATTCATTAGATAAACAAGAAGGTATGGAGACAAAATACTTGAGAAGGAAAATTCAGTCGACTTGAATGCTACCCCGCAAAGTATGTTCAGTCTAAATAAGATAATCATGAACTTTGAGATAAAATCTCAATAAGAAAAGCCAAATCAATTTAAACTCAACGAATCATCAAAAAAATATATTTGGCAAGATAATTTAAAAAAAACTCGTAAAATGAGAGAATCAAGAAGAAAAATAATAATCATATATTCTCTCATAAAAATATCGAACACAATCGATAAGAATTAAAAAAATAGACAGTAGGTCCATGATTGAACTAGGTATACCACATATTAAGAGTAAATAAATTGAAACAATTGATTTGCTCCCCCTTAAAATATGCGTATCTAGTTCAAAAATGATTTATATGCAAAAAAATAAATAATCACAATATCTGAGGAATATCCAAGATATGCATCTTTCTTTCGTTGATCAAATGCATACAAAGTTCCAAACTTGAAACAAATATCATCTTTAGGCAAGTAAAAGAAATATCCAATAAATAAATGCGATGAACAAACAAAATATGTCTACAGTAATAAAAATAATTTCAAGACAGTAAAGAATTTTTGAAAACTGTCTTAACGCGAATAACATACAGATTCAAAACATCAGAGAGAAATCAAAATTTTGAAGATTGAATTTATTATGAAAAGTTGTCTTAATAAAATGTTTTTAGTCCTCAGACTGAAAACTAACGATTCTCGAATTTTTGTATCACGAAAACAACTTTAATAAAAGATCCATAGCCCATTTTAAGAATAAAAACAATACTAGATAAATGTCCAGAATAAATAGTATTCTAGATATATGGCATGTTAGGAGAATAATTGATTTGAAACAATTAACTGGTCCCCATTTTCATGGCTATATCCAAAATTAATAAATTTAAATTCCAGAGAAATATTTCCAGAAGTAGAAAACTAATTCATCAAAATATTAGGTCTTCTTATCAAAGTTCATTTCTTCCCTTTTAAAGCCGTAGCACGGTATCAATCGTATGCTTAAAGAAAAGAAACGCTTTGAGAGAGAGAAATTAAACTGACATCTCCCCAACAAAGAATTACTGCTATAGGCAGTTAGTAACTTGAATAAGAAGAGAATAATAAAATCTTAAAAATATCATGAATACGAAAAACAATCATCTTTAGACAAAAGAGATAATATGCATTAAATGAACACTTATAATGAAACAATCAAAAAGATATTTCAATTTAGCATATATAAACTAAAATACAATGAATAATCATATAAGTCAAAAGATGACATAACTTGATCTATGCAATAAAATCTCACAATAGAAAAGTTAGATTAACACATGTTACCTTTTGTGAAAATATAAAAAGATAATATTGTCCATCAAAATGAAAGTCCAAATCTAAAGATGAAATCCATATCTCTTTGCTTAGAGTTGAGATCAATCCAAGATTGTAGATCATTTTAGAGAATACAAAAATAAGTGCATCTACTAAATCGAAAGATCTCAAACAACAACAAAAGAATCAAATCATTTGTAGCTATAAGCATAAGATGTATCCATTACTTATATCCTTATATGTGCTACAAAATCATTGGATAACAATATAAAGCATTTATAAATCAAAATATAGGGCCTAGATATGCTGATGTATTCTGGAACCTAGGGGACTGGGTTCAGTGCCTTGGAACCAGAACTACATAATTGTTCCAAGTAGACCTTAATAAATCTTAAGTCTAAAGTATTGATCACTTTGGGTTAGCTGTAGTGGCCGATTCCCAGCTAGCGGTAGTCCGAAAACTAGTACACCGTGTCGTTTCATGCTATTTACACCTGTATGACAGAAGGACCCTTTCGGCTTGTACCCAAAATAATCTATACTTTTAAGAACTTAGATTTAAAAGAATATACAGTATCATCAATCAGCATCGAAATCCAGAATTCCTAAATAAGATAAGTAAATCTCCAAAGAATAAACAAGGAATGATCATCAAGATTAAGATACTAAAAACTAGTTTTCAAAAAGTTTTCATAGTGCACAATAGAGATAAATATATAGTATAAGTGTGCACCAATAAACATATCAAGATAAAACAAACGATCTTAAAAGAACACTCACAAATAATCATGAGCAAGACATTAATAATTATTTCTTCTCAAAATCCCAACTTAAAGATATAAACTAAATAAATATCGAAAATTAGGAGACTACTATAATATATATATATATATATAATATATATATATATATATATAATTGCATACATGAAATAATTCAAATACGAGTCATGTATCCAAAATGTCAACCAAAAAGCCAAGAAAAATGTCATTTAAGAGAGGCTTTGAAGAAGAAGCTAATAAAGAAAAGAACACAAATTTGTTCAAAGAAATCAATAGCTAAAGTATGAGGTAAGCACAAGTTTAAAAATAACAAGTATAATTAAATACTTTTCAAAATAATATAGAACTTGAGCTAAACTCAATATCCCCCATAAAGATATTTATACAAAAGTATATATCAATAGAATATATGAGCAATATATGAATGACAATATATGAAGTACTCATGTATCGTTAATAAACCTTGAAAAATTATCACAAGATCAAGAACATGTATAAATATGCTTTATTGGGCAAAGATGTAATTGATTCATAAGAAGTTACTCAAAATAAGATATAAGAATCAATAATGAAATATTATGTAAGCACAAGGTTAACATAAAATATATGTATATATGTTTCGAGTAAAAAGAGACTTGTACTAAACAACATACTCACAAAATACCGATTAAAGTAAATATGACATGTTAAAGACAAATCTGTAAGAAGTGACCATTTGAGAAATATTAAAGACAGAGAGTCAAAAATACATTAACTCTAGCTCCTATAGACTAGAGTGGTATGCATGCTTCATAGATAAAGACTAAGAGTAAAGAGCATACATAGATAAATATGACGTCACATAAATAAAAAATGAGTAAAAGACTATATAGTGTGAAATAATCATTTAAGCTAAACAACTAGTCATGCTAGGATTATAACTCACATAAATGATAAACAATTAAAAGATATCAATGAGAGCTAATAGCAAGACATCAATAAGAACATGCTAGATATTAAAAACTATTTAGGAAGCATGTTACCAAAGTGGTTCTAGTGACCACACATATGTTGGTGCAATTGCGTGGAAGATGACTGTTGTAGCTTTGCAATCACCAACATGCTCCATGGTTCTATGGTTTATCATAAGTAGCTCCACCTGAAATATTAGGTGAAGACTTTGGTATCCAGTACTTGGATCCACATTTCTTAGCTTTGGAAATCCATTTGCACAAGTTCATATCAACTAGCTTTCTAATCTGACAATGATTAGAAATGTGTCCATTCATACCGCAATAATGACAGAAAGTATTAACATTAGTCCTATGTACAACAGTATGAGAACGTGCAGTGGTGTGATATGATGTGCGTGGATACTTGTAATAGAATGCATGGTTACGTGAAGCTTTAGCTTTGTTTGCTTCCTTTTTAAAAGATCTGTCGTGTGTGGCTTTGTGATATATCACGTGTCTTGTGTTAGACTGAGTCACAGGTTGTACTACCTGCATTCCCAGTCTAATATCTAACTTTTTAGAGTTAGCAAATATCATCATATTTAGCAGAAAGAGCATCAATTCTACATGAAGCAATATAATATTTCTTCTTTTCTGATTCTAATTCCTCCTTAAGTTTAGCATTTTTTGAGTGTTTCTCAATGCATTCAAGTGCCTCATGCAATCTAAACTCAAGTGTGGAAATCTCAGTAGAATTATCAGAAGTAGAAGTGTTTCTAGCATCATTCAATAAGCAAGTAAGCTTTTCATTCTCAAGCTTATAGCAGAGAATATCCTTTCTAGCTTGCTTATACTTATCTAATACTTTCTTGTGTTCTTTCAATAGATCACTGAAAGCATCAGACAACTCATCATAAGAGAATTCATTCTCTTCAAGAACAGAGTTGTCTTGTACCTCGTTGGATAATGCCATTGAGCATATATTTGTAGCTTGAAGAGGTCTCTTCTTCTTCGGAATCGCTTGCTTCACTTTCACACCATATGCTCGTGGTAGAGTACTTGTGAGATGACGACCTTCCTTTGTTTGATCGTTCATAGTGACTCTCCTTTCTAGCAGTACTACAATCTTCTTTGATGTGGCCTATCTTCTTGCAGTTGTCACATACAAGCTCTTCTTCATATATAGGATTGTGTTGAACTTAAATCTCGATGCCATCATGCACACATTTGCATCATTATAAAGACTATCCTCCTCTCTGGAGTCGCTAGCACTGCTTTCGTACCTGCAGTCATAAGTAGCTTCAAGAAGTTTCCAAATTTTATGAGATGTTATGCAAGTAGTAATGAGATTGAATACATTGAAGTCTACAGCACAATAGAAAGCATCTTTGCTTTTGCATCAAGGCTAGCTAACTTCTTCTCTTCCTCTGTATAATTATAATAAGGCTTGTTAATAATTGAGGAAGTAAGAATAGAGGTGATAATAGGCTTTTTGTAGCCATTGCAAACAATTGACCATAAATCTAGAGACTTCAGGTAGAAGCTCATCTGTGTCTTCCAAGAAGTATAGTTCATTCTATCAAATAGTGGAGGTCTATTTGTGGACTGCCTTTCACCTGTGAATATTGATTTCACGGCTGTCATATGCAAATACCTAGAGTGTTATATTTGAATATAACCTGCTCTGATATAACAATTGTGGGAGCAATTGGTATGAGCAGTAATATCTATATAACAAGTACCTGCTCTGATACCAATTGTAGGCAATTGGAATCAGAGGTTAACAATTGATAATAAGGATCTACTCTAAGGATGTTAAGCCAGATAATAGAGTCCTAGCTCTGATACCAATTGTAGGACCGTTGAGCACCTCTAGAGGGGGGTGAATAGAGTGTGTACGTGTGCAGCGAAAAATAATCACCAATTAAAAATATTAAGCAGTTATATATTATGGCAGATAAAAGAGGGTAAATAAAATGCGGTAAAGTAAGAGTCAAGAATTCAAACTCGGTGAACACCACGATGTATACTGGTTTCCCTCTGAGAGGACGAGTCCAGTCGCGAGTACTCTTGCTCGTTGTTAATCCACTATTGCAACTCTTACAACACCGTGCTTGGCGACAAGTGCACGACCGACTTTACAACACCGTGCTTGGTGACGAGCGCACGACTGACTCCAGAAGGCAATTGAAAAACTGAAACGTTTTCTGAATACAGCCTCCGATACAACTCTTCAACACCAAACTCTAGATTAAACAGAAACTGTACTGGCTTGGCTAAGAGTCGTAAAGGCTTAGATATGAAAGTAAAAAGCTCATAATACTTTAGATAGAGAAGAGAAGAGATGAAATTGGATGATTGAAATGAATGGTAATCTCAACTCTATTTATAGTGTTTTTGGGGGACCGAACTCGGACAGAGTTCGGATGCTAGAATTTCGCATACGAACGTTGGATGCAGATTTGGTGGGAACTAAAATTCAAATAACCCAGATCGAACTCGGGCTGAACTCGGACCGAACTCGGTCAGAGTTCTGCTGGGTCAGAACAGTAAGGAATGGACCAAATTTGCATAGTTTTGGAATTTTTGGAATTGTGGATTTTTGGGATAAGTAGGTAGGCTTATTTTTGTTTGTGGACTGAGAAAAACCTAAGCCAGTACCGATCCGATCAATCTCACATTTTTTCTATACTCAATAAAAGGAAATACAGAATAAATATGAAAACTAATAGCCCATTTGATGACGTCTTTCTCCTGACATTTGAGCAGACTCATTTTCCTTGACGGCAATCGTCCAAAGATAAACAGATCTGAAAATCTTCTTGTATTATGTCATCTTTGGCCCATCAATAATTCTTCGTTGCATATGTCCTGGTTTGATCATGCTTACTGCTTGTCTGCAAGTACATGTTAGACGAAACAAAATATGATGCAGTATGATACAAGCATAGCAATATGATATAGACCATTTAGGACAATGCTAAGTTTATATGACAATGCTAAGTTTAAGTAGCAATATGATAGTGATTACATGAATATTAGTGACATCACTAGTTAAACTTAATTGATTAGCCATATTCAAAATATGATATAATCATTGGGCTAACACTAAATAAAATCTCGTCTAGTATGCCGTTTTAAACATGTTACATATTTGAAATAATTATGCCACAGTGCATAATATGGCTGTTGAACCTGTGGGGGGCGTTATACATTTGAGTTTGGGTGCAGTGGCAGGACTTTTGCATGCCAGATTCTTGCCATGTATATAAATATTGTTTCTTTAGCTTATTATATTGATGAATATTCTAATTCATCAACTTTGACAGAAATGTTGTCGAGCATATTCTTCTTCTAAAAGCCAACGTAGACATAACGGATGTTGAAGAGAAAGACATGCTGGATAGTCTCTATACATCGCAATACCAGATGAGGGGAGTTATTGCAGTATCATTAGGTGAGCTGCCCATTCCTTACCATGTGCAGTATTTGACATAGTAAATGGATAATGTTGTCAACTGAACAAGGTAGATTAGATCATGGGTGGAAAATTTAAACCTGACCAGTAGTTCCTGCTAAGCTGCTTTCGCTTTGTTGTATAGTGGTCCTTAAGTACTTAGTACTTACTGGTATTAAAGTAGATATATGGTTTCATCTTCTAGCAATAGATAACATTGGAAGATCTTTTTTTTGTGTGCCTTTGAGTGGACGATACTGTATGTACCAATATTATCATGAATGGGTAATTATTTGTATCTTTGTGTTTCTTGAATTTGTGCTTAGCATGAAAAGAATATGAAACAGCACATAAAACGATACATTATCATATTAGAGTGGACATGAATTCAATTTAGTATGAGGTTGAAGAAAAGAAGTCTGCTCCTCCAATTATGACATTAATTAACAATACTGGCATTTAGTATGATTACCAAGTATCTGTTTATTATTTGACATGGTATGCTTGCAGCCTAATCACTGCTCATACTTTTCCCAACTATTTATCCAAAATTTTCTCAGAATTACATTCCATCCTAGAATCTCTCTCATGCATGCCCTTCGCTCATTTATGTGGATATGTATGTATGTGTGAGGGAGGTGGAGGACTGTAGGGATCTTTTCAGTATACCCTTAATGCATGATCCTTTATATATCAACTGGATGGATAGATAATACTCATACTCACTTGTCTATTGGAATTTATCCAAAATGAGAACAAATATGGAGCATCTTGAACTATGATGTACAGACACGATTATGACACAGTGATGTAGATGTGTCTACAGATTTTAAGTGTCCTAGTATATTTTGGAGTCTCTTTCATATCCAACATGCATCCTACATGGACACCTAGGTTGACGACATCAATTTTAGAGTGTTTGTGCTACCTAGAACATTAAAGAGAAATATATGTTGAGGAAAAGGAGTGTGTATGCACGTGATGCACAAGTGAATTCCGGAGGGGGAGAATTTTCAAAAGAAAAATATATACAGATGAAGAGCTTCTTCTTGACTTCTTATTGCCGTTATTATCATCCCTTTTTAATCTGAACTTGTAATTGTAACATGTGAGGAATTTTAAAACTCACGATGTGATACCTGGTGGTAATTAAGGTACATTGGAGTATGTTATGAAATTCAGATTTTCGTAAAGAAATTCACCACCTCTGGAAGAACTATAAGATCACTCTATAATGCAAGATAGGGGTTTTCCTACATTTACCAAAATAAATTTGTCTAATTCCAGTTATAGTATGTGGGTAATTACGTGTGCCTACTATAGAGAGGGGCCCTTTAAGACCGCCATAGTCTCACCAGAATCCACCCAATGAAAATCTTGCATGGTTTGAGGAATGTTTTAGTGGATATCAATATTGATGTGATGTGTATGTTCCAAAGTCAGTCTCTTCTTAATTTGTGATCTCAACCTCCTCGCGATCATGGATTAGGATAACTGCTCGGACACTTCGATGTCTCTTGATTGAAGGTATAATGATATTGTTCCGTGTGCCTATCATTTTGGGTGGCGATGGTAATTGCAACGGAACACAAGTTAAGACTTGATGGGAAATACTCATACTTTGATAATAATAACCTTGCAACATAGTGGAATGTCTTCCGCCGCTCTGGCTTAATATGTCATAGAGAACTAATGCAATTCCTACCAAATTGTATCATCATACCTCTTTGTTTAGAATCTTTATAGTCCAAGGGGACTTAGAGGGTACTCCTTGATTGCATGAGCTTAAACTGCCAAGCCAAAGGTAAGGTACCTACTCAGCCAAGTTGTCTTGTTTCTACGGATGGCATGACCATCATATGCTCATAGCTACATGGTTAGGAATATGTCACCAACATCGAGGGTTGACGTCAGGTGACAGAAGGTCATGAAAACCGTTTCAATTCTTTATGGAGCATCTTTATGCACCATAGCCAAATCAATTCTGAAAGGAGAAGGCTTGAATAATGATGATGATATACCCCTGCAACGCCCTTTTCAATATTTAAGTCTTAGTTAACAAATTGTTGTTGCCATGTGTTTTCTAGCATGAGGCTGACATAATGAATTGTTCTTTATCCTTGGGTTAGGTATCATACTGTTAGTGCATGCCTGTCAAAATGACTTGAAAACAATTTTTTAATCTCTTGATGCAGGGAAATAGAAAAAAATTAATCGATGTTTTTCTAACGCAGGTCGGATAGAGGAACATAATGCTGATAATTTTACTCATGCAGTTATATGCGTTTCCAGACAAAGGAAGACCTTGCCAAATTCTACATGAACCCTTACTACTCAAAAGTTCTTAAGGAGCATGTCATGCCACACTGCTATGTATGCCCTGGCATGTAATCATCCATCCAATTCCTTTCTCCATCTTCCTTCTTCATAATATATGGACTTGCTAGGACAGCATCTTACTAATAATATGTTCCATCTATCATAGGAGCTAATGTCTGTGGATTACGAATCTGAAGTGGAGGATGATATCCTGCCTATTTTTCGCAGAGGAGAGGTTAGGATGCAAAACCATTTAGTTATACATCAAAGAAGAATGTGAAGAATGTTTGATTACTTTCAAGTGTTTGATAGTTCTGTATGACACTGGCAGCACATCATTTTGGTTGCATGAATTATATATACGTTTACAGTTTTGCCAACATACCCAAGAAGGGTGTAGATTCCAAAATGGATTTCCATTGAATGACTATGTTAACTTCAAACTTTTGGTGGGAACCACAAAGGTGAGTTGTATGTGTTAACTTGACTTCTAAAATCCAACAAGATCTAATTTATTTCCCAAAATGTCCTTGACTTTAATGAGTCAACATGGATGTTTAATGGGAAGAAGTTTTGGGTAGAGTGCTGATCTACTCCGTTGTTTGAGTATGTTAACGAAACCAAAGTATTATGTATGTGTGAGTGCGTGCCTTTTTTTTTTATTTTATTTCCACCTGTGTGGTGTATGTGTGTCTTTGATTCTCTTTCAACTGTATTCTTTATTACAACTTTGGTGGTAGAAAGGTCGAGTGAGAATTTTTTACTTTTTCTTCATACACTCTTTTCTTCCGATATTTTTGCTAGTTGATAGCATGATGTCTTATTACTTTAATAAACAGGATTTCAACTATGGAGTGGAGACTGTGCTACTGTTGTCGACACACCGAGTCTGCAGTTGGAAATGCGACAGAAGATGCTCTTGCCACTCTCAAGAAGCTGATTTCAGATTTCAGATCAATTATTGTACAAGCCACACAAGGTAGTCTGAACCAAGACTTGTACTATTCTCGATTTCATATTTTACTTGTAATCTTGTTTTCATCTCTACACACTATCTATTGCTAACTTACTTCAGACTTCATGCAATGTTTAACTAAGATGAAAGGGCATATTGAGTATATGACTCATACTACATAGTTCGATTTTGTACTCAGTTCAGGACAAACTCATCTTTGTGTTTTTTGCAGGGGAAGTATTTATCAAACTCCACGCATGTTTTTCAGCCTTAGAATTTTAACTTAGATAGCATGGTTATATCGAATTCATCACCTAATTTGTTATCATCTGGTTAACAGTAGTGTCTCATGAAGATGTATTTCCTCGCAGTTGCACACCGCATTTATCCTTTGACAGATCGCTAATAGTGTACTGCTTTGGACACAACGTAAGCCACTTTATACGGAACTGTCCGATAAGCAGAATATGTCACAAAATATGTATTGCACACATTTTCATAATGCTAAGTTACAGTCAATTAACTAAGAAAAGTTGTTACAGAAATCCTTCCAAAGTCTGTTTATAGAATCTACTGCTATACTTTCTCTGTGGTTCTCCCTCAACAAAATCCCTGCATGATCAATTCTTTTATTGACTCCCTTAAGTATATCCTAAAAGCATAATATCTCCTACTGAAGATATTGATGTTCAATATCTACCCAAATGGCATTTAAGATTTAAGAATTCACACTGCAGAAAATTCTTCTGTATACTAACAAGTAATAGCATAAACACAAGCAAAAGCGTTGGAGGAAACCATGGTGAAACTAAATGCCAAAGGTTAACCTCACATTCATAAACTGTTAGTATCATGGAATCGATGAATCTATTGGCACAATGTCCGGGGTCTATAGACAAGTACAAGGGGTAGTCCCTCTCACCAATGCGGGACTATCTACAGTACCTCTAACAGAAACTCCAGAGTCCAGCCATTTATGATTTTGTTCCTTTAAAACATTTCTAAAACATTTCCCAATATATGACTAAAATTAAGTTGTCTACTTGCTTTCTGTTATTTTTCTTTTTCATTTCCCTTTTTCTTCCGACTTTCATACTGATTATACCATCAAAACATAATCCTTTGTTCATGTTTCTACTGCTTGCTAAGATGGTGAATGATGGCTGATGATCCGTTGTCCGAAAACGCTTGTCAAGAGAGGATCCAAAATTTGTAAAGGCGTCATACTGCTTCTGTAGACGTTTTTCTTTTCTTTTCCATTTGAGTTGTAGCCATACTGCACACATGATCAGAGAATAATCCCTTTTTTATGTGTTTTTTATTGTTCCATTGGTAGCACAACTTTTGATTTATATTAGACATTGTCAGCAATTGTTATACTGGGTTGGCCAACAACATTCTTTAATTCTCTATTGCCTTCACAAAGATCACTTCCTTAGCTAACCTAATGTTTTATTTGTTAAATTATCAGGTCTAAATTTCAACCTTAAAGATTACACTTACACACATGCGCAGTTATACGCTTTCCATCAGGTAAAAATGACTTAGAAGTTACGCGTTGGAAGTTCTGTTGGAAAGCTGATATAATCAGTCAATTTGATGTTTTTAGCAAATAATATCATTTAGTATTCATACAGCCGGTCCATATAGTTGCACGAGGTTTTTATTGTAGCTATTTACAGTTTGAGATTTTGTTCTTCTGCAGTTGATGCCTTTGAATTATTCAGAGAAAGCTCAGAGTACAAGGATGTAGGTGACTTTAAACCTAAATTAGATATTTTACTCAACATTTTATTTAACACTTCTCTGTGAGTATTATTTGCTTGATAAACTTGGTCTGCGTGTAACATGTGATGTACCATCATACAGTTCATACTGTTGTCTCTAGGCAGAGGTCATGACAGTCCAATGCTTGATTGTGGATTTTTCCTGTTAAGTCCATTGAAGTTTCCTCATTAGGCTCAAATTTCTGCATTTTTTTTATGATGTATAGTCATGTTATTTTGCTTTGCCCTCTGCTTCCAACAGCATATGGCGCTTCAAGGTATCATGAATAGTTGCCAAAAATTTCCTCAGTCCTCACCCATATGCTTATGTATATATAGACACAAGTAAAGTAAGCTTTTTAGTTATCGTCACTGTAGGGCTGGACTTGAACCTTGGATACCTCAATATGTTGTCTTTGATTATCAAAACTTAACAAATTGATTGTCTATTAGCTTATGTATTGAATACCCATGGTTACCATATGTATAGACTAGGAGCACGAATCAGTTACCATTGAAGATCTTATTCCTTAGTCCCAGAGGCTCGGGGAATGTTGTATAGGCTACTGTAAGCAGAAGGATGGGTTACGGACTATTGGCTAGCTTACTGCTTACACCAGTCAGAGTTAAATGAAGATTATGTCACCTAATTTGCCGAGTAGAAACATTGAGCATCCATCTACATTCTCTGATTGGTTGAATTTTTATCAGATTCTTTTGGTGTTACAAAGGACCAAATCTCTCGTAGCCTCCCTTGCTATTACAAACTAACTTGCAATTTACTATTCTTCAGTATAATGATACATAACCAGCTATGCTGTCATATACCGTCTGTTAAGAGTAGGGTTACCTAAGAGGAAGTAAATGAATGGATTAAATCAAGTCTAATGGTACTTCATTAACAAAATGCAGATGTGGAGACTCAAATTCCAGCCAATTACCAAAAAGGCTCTTCTAATACTTTTTCTGTTGATCCTGTGGGCACCGAACTAATGTAGCTTGCAGGTGATTTACGACAGGTATGAACTTAGTCAAATATTTACCGCATAGAATCATTACTGGTATAATGCGTGTGAATATGCTGGTATGAAATCGACACTATAAGTGCATCGTTTGAGGTATTTCCAAATTGGCATTTAAGTAAGAGGGTCCGAATTATGTTTCATTACGTTATTCTTTTTTTTTTTTTGGGTGTACGTCTTTTGATATATTATAACCGTCTTGTTTGCAGTTCCATGTACGCTAACGAGCAGAAGATATGATTTCCTGATCGATAAAGCCAATTAAGTTGTACTCTTTCCCGAAGAGCAACATGATCGTTTCGTGGTTACTTGTTCTCCACATCTACTTATATGCTATTTGTTCCCAATTATTTTCATCTATTTTGCTTGTTGCTACTTATGCTATTTGTCCTGTTCTTAATTTGTCTTTAAATTTCCTGAATAATTGGTGGTGTTCTACCTTTCTCTTATAGTTATAAAATGTTCCGGAAGACTAAATAGATGTCGTACCAGCTTTCTTTTAGCTGTATCTCGTATGGATCACATGCAATAAGATGCATTCACGGTTTCCTAATTGCTTAATCAGTTAACCATCACGGATCTGCTAGTTGGGATTTCCTTTGGATGGTTCAAACTGTTCACTAGAAAACATGTACATTCCATAATGGAGGATAAAATTATTACTAGCTTCGAGTGTCTAGTGTTGAGGATTATTTTAGTTTTGATTGTACAAAGACAAACTCTTCTATTTCTTTAGTGCCACATTGATTAGAGAAAAGAAAATTAGAGGCTATATAAGTGAAAGTCCACTTTGATAGTTCAAATAGAGCAGTACAAGGTGTGGAGCTGCTTATAGATGTGTGATCATGTGTGCAGGCTGCGTTTGAGTGGACGTGACACTTTGATGGCACACTTGTCACACGATTTAATCTCAACCCTACTTTTTGAATGTTTCGATCCAATGGTCCAATTTGATTAATGACTTTTTTTTGACTGTTTAAAATAGTTGCAACTATCCAATGAGATTCATTTCGACTGTTGGAGGAGTTGTACCTATTCATAAAAGGCATGCGATATTTCTATCAGATCTACAAAACACAACAAAAATATTACTAAAAAGACAAGGTCTGAAGAAGGATTCATATTTGATGTATACATTCTTTTTCTCTAGGTTTTGTTGCATCCTGGAAAAAGTATCCGTTTGAACCAATCAACAAACTCATTCTGACTAGGACGAATAATTTTTACAGAAAATGTCAGCGTATCGATACATCTCAAAGCCAACTATACATTTTTCCAACAATTTTAGAAAGTTTTTTTTGCTACAATGGAAACTGAAAAGAACATGGCCTCAATCAAAGTGATGAACCAAGATCTGATCAAACTTGATGGAAACAACTTCACTCGCTAGCAAGACAAGATTACCTTTCGGTTTACTGTCCTGGGATTCCTACATCCTAGTCCTGACTTGGCGGCCCCTTGTTGAACCAAAAGAAGACGATTCTGAAGATACAAAGAAGGTCCGTGTGAAGCGTAAAGAAGATACCATGTTGTGTCGTGGCCACATCATGAATGCTCTTTCCTATCGTTTGTATGATTTCTACAGGAAGATAAAGACGCCACTAGAATCTGGAATTATCTTCAAATAAATACAAGGTACAAGAAGAAGGTACAAACAAATTTTTGTGTTAAATTTTTAATTTTCAAATGGAATATGGGAAACCAATACTTAGCCAAGTGCATAGACTACAAAACATTGTAAATAAAATTAGTAGTATTTACACTAAACTTCCTGAGTTATTCCAATTTGGTGCTATCATTGCAAAACTTCATCTTGGAGCAACTATAGGAAGAATTTTTTTTCACAAAACATAGGATTTTACTTTGGAACATATTCAAAAACATCTTGGTATTGAAGAAAAAATCTCGTTGTAAAAAGAATGGGATTCTATCCAAAATCGATGTCCAAGTTGTGGAGAAAACCAACAAGAAGCGCACTTTTAATGGAAACTTACATTCAACAAAAAGAAGTAAATGATAAGTGCTATGATTGTGGCAAGCATGGCCATTATGCAAGAGTGTCATGCTCCAAAGTCGACTGCCGACATAGTTGAACATGATCTCGTGGCCATGGTGACTAAGATTAATACGGCAAACACCTCTGATGGGTGGTTTGATTCTGGAGCTGTTATCCATGCTTGCGAGGGCAAGTCAATGTTCAAAACCTATAAGGCTGTCAACAATGCTCAAAAGGTTCAAATGGGAGATCATAACCGCACTCAAGTTGCTAAAAAAGGAACTATTGTCCCAAATTTCACTTCTTGGAAAGTTTTTAATCTTGTTATTCTTCATGTTCCAAACATTAGGAGGAACTTGGTCTCTGTTGACCTTGTGTGCAAGAGATGATTTCGTTTTGTCATTGAGTCTGGTAAGATTACGTTAAACAAGAATAAGATGTTTACAGGAAAATGATATGGTTGTAATAGAATGTACAAGCTAAGTATCAATAATGTTGCTTCTACCTATATCGTTGAATTTTTATTTATGGCATGATAGGTTAGTATATATAAATTATAAATCCATTACAAACATGAACAAAGTTGGCTTAATTAACTTTAAGGGACTATTTGTGAAAAACGTGAAATCTGTACACATGCCAATATTATAAAGAAACCATAACATGGAGTTAAAATAAATTTATGAAATTTTAGGTTTGGTGCATTCTTATATATGTCATATGTGAAATATAATGGTGTTTGATCCGAGGTGGAAGAAGATACTTCATTATATTCATCAATGTTTTTTCAAAGTATACATGTATATTTTATGAGAAATAAGGATAATTTTTTTTAAAAGTTTTTAGAAGCAATATTGGTAAAGAAACCATAACATGGAGTTGAAATAAATTTCCGAAATTTTAGATTTGGTGCATTATGTGAAATATAATGGTGTTTTGATCCGAGGTGGAAGTAGATACTTCATTATATTCATCAATGTTTTTTCAAAGTATACTTATATATATTTTATGAGAAATAAGGATGGAGCTTTAGTAAATTTCAAATTTATAAAGCAGAGGTCGAAAACCAATTAAATAAAAGTCTAAACGAGTTTGATGAATTATGTGAATTGCATGGAATCATACATGATCGGTCTGCACCTTATAATCTACATCAAATGCACCTTATAATCTACATCAAAACGGTTTGGTCGAAAGGAAAAATTGTACTTTGGTGGAAATGATGAATTGTATGATTGTAAAGTCAATATTATCTTTAAATTTATGGGATGGAGTTTTAAATACAGCATGCTATTTACACAATAGAATTGCATTCAGAAAGACTAGTATATGTCCTTATGTATTATGGAAAGCCAGAAAATCGAATTTGTCATCTCTCAAAGTATGTGCTTGACATATTACAAGATCCCTGACCAAAAGAGGACTAAGTTGGGTGCTAGAGCGATAAGAAGTGTTTTTGTTGGATATGCTGAACATATTCAAGCATATAGGCGTCTTGACTTGGAATCTGATAAAATTATCTAATCTTGGTGTTGAATTTTTGAAAATAAATTATCTTAAGATTCGAAAGTATTAAAGAATCCTAGTGGAGACTATCCCTATATTGAGGTATATTTTAACTTAGAAATCGAATCTCAAAATAGGACACACTTGGCTCCTTCTCCTAAGGAAGAACCTAGGAGAACTAAATGACAGGAAAAAAAATTGCACCCTGATTATATCTTATCTCAAGTTATGGTTTTCTTAGTTGAGGGAGATATAGAAAAAATGACAAATAAAATTTCACTATTTTTAAACATTAAAGATCATCCAAAGACTTATAGCGAGGCTATTAATTCTGGAGATGCTGTTTTTGGAGGAAAGCAATAAATAGTGAGATGGATTCCATAGTGTCTGATAGAACTTAGAGTTTGGTTGATTTGCCTCCGGGGTCTAAACATATTGGATGAGATGGGTTTTCAAACAAAAATATGGCCCTAATAGTTATGTACAAACTTTTAAGGTCAGATTAGTGGCTAAGGGATTTAGACAAAAAGAAGGAATATATTATTTTCATACATATGCACTAGTAGCAAGGATAACCTCTATTCGAACTCTTATTGTGATACCTCAGTATATAGTTTACATATTCACCAAATGGATGTGAAACCTGCCTTTTTGAATGGTGATATGAATGCAGAATTGTATATAGCGCAACCATAAGGATTTGTTTTTCCAAAAAAAATGAAAAGAAGGTTTGTAAATTAAATAAACCCCTATATGGCTTAAAACAAGCATCAGATAGTGGCATGAAAAATTTGACACGTCTTTGATCGTTTGGGTTTATTTGATTACAAAAATACTGCAAATAGCGACAAAAGTTTCAATCACTATTATCAGATATTCCGTAGCTAAACAGTAATAGCGACAAAAAATTGACTGAATATTTTCGCCCACCATGTCATTGTTTAATAATAGTGTCGACAAGTGTATTTATTCAAAATTTATAAAAGAATATGGTGTAACACCGTGTTTGTATTTGTTATTGACGATATGCCTATTCTTGGAACAAATATGTTTGAAATTTTAGAAATTAAGAAATACTTAGCTCCAATCTTTAAGACGAAAGACTTGGGTGAAGTTGATACTAAAACAATATTTGAAATTGTTTAAGTCAGTATATTGTATTGTGCATAATACCTCTTGTTTTATTCTAAAGAGTAATTGGTTAAAAGCTAAGGCTACCAATAACTTTAATAAAATTTTGATGTATTTGTACTAATTGAAGGTTTAAGTTATAAACACTTTCTTTTATTCATTAATATCAATTATGTTGTGTTTGGCAGATTCAGGTCGGTCCTGGCCCAGGGCCCACGTATCATGAGGAGCCCAAAAAAAAAAAGTTTAAATAAATATGTTAATAATTTTGTATGTCAAATAGAGTATGTACCATGGGCCATTTAGATGTAAAGTTATTGTGGTATAGTAGTTAGTACTTTGGACTAATATAGTAAAGGTCCTAAGTTCAATCCTTAGTTAGAAATTTTTTTTCTAATATTTTTTTACATTATGTATTGGAGCCTTATTTTAAAAGTTCGTTCTGGGCCTCCATTAGCTCAGGGTTTGATTGTACAATCAAAGTGGGAGAGTTTGATGATTATTCTAGTTTGATTGTACAAAGCCAAACTCTCATATTTCTTTAGTCTCATTTGACTAGAGAAGAAAACTAGAGGCTATATAAGTGAAAGCCCGCTTTGACAGTTCAAATAGAGAAGTACAGCTGCTTCTAAGTGTGCGATCACGGAGATTGTAAGTGAAAGCCCGCTTTGGCTATGGATATCTGCAGGAACTTAAACCTTTCTCATGTCATCATTGAGGGAGATTGTAAACCTCTGATTGATTCAATTAATTCAAAAGAAGCAACTCTGCCATGGCGGGCAAGGCACACAATTGAAGATGCAAGGATCTTCAAAAACACTACAACAGAGATTTCCTTCTTGTATTCCCACAGAAATTCAAATATTGTGGCCCATGAACTTGCTACGAATACCCTTCTCCAGGGTTATTCAAATTCCATTTTCACTTATGAAGATGTTCCTAACTGTATTTCATCCCATATCAATCTTGATATGAATCATGTAATTCCTTAATCTATCAATGAAATGCTGTTCCTCAAAAGAAAAAAAAAAGTGTGCGATCACGTGCATGACGCAATAAGATTCATTTGGACTGTTGGAGGAGTTGTACCTATTCGTAAAAGGCATACAATTTTTATAAATACCCAAGTCTCTCACATGATCTAAAAAACACAACAAAAATATTACTACAAAACAACAATTTCAGAAGAAGGGATTCATATTTGCTGACTGCAATCTTTTCCTCTAGGCTTTGTAATAGTTGGGAGCATGTATCCGCTTGGACCCATCATCGATCAAACTCATTTGGAGTGGAATGAATAACTTTTCTAAACAAAATGTGGACATACTGATAGGTCTCAAAGCCTAACATCTAGTGTAGCTTTTAATCAATTTGTGCTTCTTCTCCATGGTTCTATGAACATGTGCCTCCATGGATTCACTGGTGCGTGAGCATTATCGGCTAGGTACGTAGTTGTATCATTACTCTCTCTCTATGTCGATATTCATTATTCTGCAGATGTTGTGTCAGTGTTATCGGTTTTCACTTAAGAATTAGATATGTATCATCCACTTACCATAATTGTGGACCAACCTATTTTTGTTTTCTTCATTGTTGAAAAACTTAACAGATGCGAAAGAAGGTTATACCCACCATGTGCTATAATAGAATGACCTAAGAGCTTTCCAAGCGTTATCCATGTCTACGTCACGTCACCATCACATTGCCGTCACATTTTAGTATTGAGAAATCAATCACAAATGAACCTTTTCATGATAGAATTTAAAAATCAAACTAATATATCAAAAAAAAAAATTGAAAAATACATATTATATATGTAACACTAATGCTATTGACACGTCATCGCTACGTCAGCATCACATCATCGTCATGTCATTGATGTGGTATCACCAAAAAATAAAAAAAACTTGGATGATGAATAGTATCTTTGGAAGGCATATTATCTTTGTTTAATTATTTTCCTATTAAGTAAAGTATGTTTTGTTTATTTCCTGGCTGCTCAATAGAAACAAACAATTAGCACATTGTGTCATTTTGGCTTTTGCCGAAGTCAATAATTACAAAAATATTTTTATATACCTGTGAAAACTTCATTTTTTTTAGAATTAATTACAAAAAGTATGATTTTATAAAATCTTCTTGGTTTATTAGGTGCTGCCAAACCCCTGCAAGTTCCAGAGATACATGCACATTATTATATACATGCACATTATTATGTTCTATCCTGTATTTTTGTGAATAACTCTATGTAACGGACAAACGATTTTAAGAAAGTAAAGAAGAAAAGTAAGAAAAATAAAAGATTCAATCATCTTTGTTATAATCAACTATGTACACATATATCTATGGAAAGACCATTTGAATTGTATAGACACTGCAAAACCATTGTTCTCTTTAATACTTTCTACTACTTAGAACTGACAACAGCCTTTGAAACCTGATCGTCAGTTGTGTAGCGGGTTGGGACCCTGAGGCACCAATCTCATGGACGCTCCGTAGGTTGGCTCGACGCCGTCGACGTCGTCATCGACGTGCTTCTTCGGAGCCGACGGAGACATCTTGGAGAAGTACCCGGCCGTGGACGGGGAGGAGTAGCCGCTTCCCCATCTTCCCCATACCTTGCCGGCCAATATCGCCGGCGCTAGACAGTTGCAGTTGCCCGACCAGTAGGAGGACTAGCACGAACACGCAGAAGATGGGTAGGTTTCGGAGTCCCATGGTTGGTAATGTGTGCAGAGAAAGAGGGAAGAAAGGTTGAATTGAGCTCGAGCAGAGTTGAAAGCTGGTGGGGGGAAGTGTATTAATAAATATCCCTAGTATAGGGTTATCTAGTATTAGGATCTCACATAATAATGAATTTTATAGTTTGGATATCGAAATTGTCCAATGTTATAATTTAAATATTAATGAACAGTGATTTCGAAATCCAAACTCTACTATTCACTATTATGTGAGACCCTAATATACGGGACCATTTCCTTCGGTGGTAGCGAACGAAACTACGAAATATACTTCAGAATCGATGTTGATATTACCTAATTGTCCATTGTAGTGCATGGTTTTTTTTTTTTTTTTTTTTTTATGTTTGGTTCGAGAAATCAAGATCTTGTAAAAGACAAAAAATGTTTGGATGTAAAAGAGAACAGGAAAGTAAAAAAAATTGGGAGGTAAACTCACTCATTCCATTCAAGGATTGACTTTTTCTTTCAATTTTATGTATTTAATACAAAAATTTAGGACTAAACTATTCCTGCTTAAAGATGTATACTAAATATATTTCTGATCTTTCCAAAACATTAAAAAAAATTCTGAGAAAAATTTCAAATTTTTCAGAAAAACAAAAAGAGAATTATTTATTTATTTATTTCCTTTCCTTTCTGCAAACCAAAAACGAGGTAAGGTTAGCAGGAAGTTTAGGGGACTCATATTTTTGGCATTGTTAAGGCAACTACGGAGGTTCGGAGGGACGTTGCTATCAGTATATTATGAGTGTTGACTTTAGTTCTTGCTTGGAAAATTTGAGATTCCTTTTTAATTTTTTTTTTTCCGTTTGGCTATTAGGGAGGTTCTTAGTTTTATTATACTTAATGACAGCATAGATGGATAATCATTCGTTGGTCGTGGACACGGATGCAAGTGTTGCTTGTGAGGTGTGCGTTCTTTCGGAATGGCTGTATTAACCTTAATTCCTGGATCTTAAGCTAAATCATGTCGTTGAATTTTATGTCACTTTGTTGAGCAAATTGAAGACTATTGAGATAGTCTGTTATTGGTAAGAGTGCAACTCTGACGGGCTTAATTAAATCCGAATCCGATCGGGTAAATCAATTAGTGTTAGGGTTGCTGAAACTCGGGTTCTAATTCGGTCTCGGATTAAAATATTTGAGACCGATCAAATCGGATTGGGCTCGGATTCAAGCCAATGACCCTCTAGCCTAGTGATACTGGTGAGGCACGCGGCCCGATTGGTCAGGAGATCGATTTCCGGTGTGAGCGTTCGCCACAATTATCTTCTTTCAAATATATATATATATCTCACACTTCTTAAATAAAAAATCATAAATCCTATAAATTTATTCACCCAAACTCTTTAACTCATTATCCTAAATCTCATTTCAATTTATATTTTGTAATGATTGATGATTGATTGTTATTTGATTATGTGTTTAATATTATTTGTTTAAAATTATTTTAAATGTTATATTAGAGCCTGTAAACCCGATGGACCCAACCCAACCCGATCGTCCAGGCTTGGTCTTGGACTTCATATGTTGAAACCGAGGTCGGGTCGAACTTGGGCTCGGACTAGGCTTATGATTCATCGAATTGGACTTGGATTGACCTCAAGTCCGATCCAACCCGTCCGAGTTGCACCCTTAGTTATTAGCATAAGCTAATGAATTCAAAACCTTTGACTGGAACAATGGGAACTAATTATGAGGGCTTGGTATGATAATTTTTTTAATCTATTTTCAGACAAATTTAACATGGAGAATCTATTCTTATATTTAGTTTATGTTATAACATTTTATTTTTCGGAATTGCAAATATCCTGTAAATAATTTGCAAAATATGGAATCCTGTCTTCTAAGAATAGATGAGTGTTTTTTGGACCGGATAAAAAAATTCATATTTTTTTTTCAACTTTCTTGAAGTGATAATTACAATTGGCTAAGTCATTAGCTCCGCGAAATTGAACAACTTTGTCGAATGGAGCAACTCTGCCGAATGGAGTAGCCTCGTGGTCAGGGAGAGCTCTGCCAAATGAAGTAGTTCCGCAGAACTTAGCTCTGTCGAATGAAGCAACCTCATAAAACTTAACCCCGTGGAACTTAGCTATGCCAAATGGAGCAACCCGCGAAACTTACCTCCACGGAGCAGCTTGTCTAGATTGAGCGGCCTCATGTAACTTGGCACTACAGAACTTAGCTCCATTGGATGGAGTAGCCCTGCGGAACTTAGCACTGCATTATCTAACCATGTGGCCAGAAGTTTTCTAGAAGCAAAGCTCAACAAAGGCATAGCCTTGCCAAAAAAAGTTCTGCCAGAAGAAAAGCTTCTTAGCCTCGTTATATAAGCTTTGCCAGTTGGAGATGTTGGGATTCGGATACGTCCTTCTGTGCTCCGATACTGTGTCTGAGACGTTGCCGCAGCGAAAACTTAGGCAAACCTACCTGAAATAACCAACTCCCGTCTAACGGACACCAAGCACAGATAAAGACAAGTATATGGCGGTGATTACGTCACTTGGACAAATTCCAATCTCTATAACCCCACTACCAAAATTCATCGCTTTTGCGACGGCCGTATCCGTCGCCCAACCGTCGGTAAATGGTAATACCGACGGATGGCCGACGGATTTTGGTCAAAAATATCCGTCGGAAAAAGCCTTGTCGCTAAAAACAATCCGTCGCCAAGTTGTCGTCCAGCGACGATTTTGCGACGGATTTTCGTCAACCATACTCGTATATCTCGCGACGAATGGCCAGCGGATTTCCGTCAAAGCACGTATCAGAAAGTTAATGATACATCGCCTTAGCGACGGCCGTATCTGTCGCTAAATGGTCGGTAATTGCGTATCAGAGAGTATCTGATACGCAATATCCGTCGCTAATCTATCGCTAAATGGTCGATAAACGCGTATCAGAGAGTGTCTGATACGCAATCTCCGTCGCTAACTCGTCGCTTGCAGTCGCTACTGTTCGACGACCAAGCAATGGAATAGCGGCGGTACATCCGTCGACCTGGTTCTGTGAATCTTTCATATTTTCAAAACCGTGGTGACGGATATTCTGCCGCTACTCCGTCGGGGTTTGTCGCTAATCCGTCGCCGACCAGTCGCAAATTTGGTGACGGATTATCCGTCGTCAAACCTTTACCGACTACTAGCAACTGCCTATCGACGGAAATCCATCAATCCGTTTCTGTGATTTTTTTTCATATTTTCAGAATCTTGCCGACGGATCGTCCGTCGGTGAGTAGTCGCCGTCCGTCGCTAACTTGGAATAGTTCTAGTTAGCGATGGATATTCCGTCGGATGGTAGTCATGACTACGTCGCTAACTGGAAATTTTTTAATTTTTTTGCATAAAACAGAGCATTCCCTGTTCCCACATCCACCAACATAAATAACACAAATTATCCAAACATTCAATATTATCTAATATACAATCCCAAACACCCACCAACATAAATAAAACATATCATTCCCAAACATCCACCAGCACAAACCAACATAAATAATACACCAATCATTTAAAACAGTAAACATTATCCAATATTTCAAATTGTCCACACAAAACACACAAATATTCAATATTTAAACAGTTTTCAAAATATTCGAATACAAACATCAAGGAGGAGGAGGAGGAGTTGGATCATCCGATGGTGCTGGTACTCTCTGCTGCGCCGACGTATGTATACTTCCACCAGGTATGGCGGCAATCCCTCTAAGACATGGTCTGGAAGTTGGCGTAGCTGCTCTGACGACATCAGGTCGAGAAGGGCCATCACAGCAGGAGGCGGTACGATAGGGACAGCAGGGTCAAAAGAGAGACGCCCGACGGAAGAAGGACCGACATCACCAGTAGACAGACCAGGAGCAGTAGAAGGACGCAGAAAGTACGTAGATAACTACGCCCGCAAGTCCGACACTGCCTCATTCAGATGCGCAAGCTGGGACCCACATCATCGTCTACCGGGGCCGGGGGAGGTGGAAATCTCGGAATCGTCGCGTGCAACGGCGCCAGGGAGCCGACTATGTACAGGCACCCTTTCTTAAAGTCGTCGTGGTACCTACGAACATGTCATCGTAGCGAGCGGCCATAGAAGAGGGCGTCCCGACGGGCGTTGTCTCGCCGACATCCTCGGCAGCAGATGGCTGAACCCGACAAAGGGCCTCACGATACGCAGCCTATCAAATGAACGTGTTTATACTATAAGTTTAACTAAGTTAAAATCTAAATCCTATGTTTTCCTAAGTTATAGTCTGAATCCTAAGTTTACCTAAGTTATAGTCTGAATCCTAAGTTTACCTAAGTTATAGTTTGAATACTTATAATTCTAACATAAGTCTCATAAACGTAAGTACTTACATCCGTCTCCTTGGCTCTCTCGTCGACGAAGCTCCCGTCCTTCCGTCTCTTGTGGGTATGTTGGAATACATCGTGCATGGTGACCGAGTTAGCATTTTTTTTACTTCAACGTCCGTTGGGTCTGCATAAGAAATATTCGTAGAATTTAATTAATTAAGTATATTAATAGTACCGAATTAGATAGTGGAATAAATTTGCGGTATCTCACCAATTCTGTACCGAATTAGGTAGTGGAATGAATTTGCGGTATCTCAGAAATTCTGCAAGCGTCGCTGCGTGGGGCTTTGATCCCCCGTATGTAGTACCGCGGTCCGTCGGTTCGCTTTCGCTTTTTCTAATTTCTGCTTGAAGGCAGGAGCATCCATCTTCTCCAAGAGCTGCTCATAGTAGTCCTGTCGAAACACTCCTTCTTCGAATGTGCCGTTCGAAGGTCATAAATCGTATCCCAGATCTTCTTCCCGGCGGTGCTTCTATAGGTCCTACGGATTGCCTCCTCGCGATGGGAGGCCCCCAGAAGGTCCTCTGACATACAAATTCAATTATCACGATATTAAAAAATAGTTGATTAAAGAGTAATTAATAATTAATCACAAGATATATAATTATATATATATATATATATATATTATAATAATATATATATATATATCTATTATATATATATATATATATATATACCCTCATCTCGTCGAGCCAGCGGTACTGCAAGTCTAGGGGCACCTCAGAAAAATTGAGGTAGGGGCCATGGTAGTTAGCCCGGATAATCTGTCCTAGAAGTCCGGTAGCATCCCACGGAAAAACCTACAAAGAAGCAACTACTGGATTATTAACTTGAATAAATGAAACAAATTTATTAAATTAACTCAAATTTACTTACGCTTCACCCGCGGGCCATAGCTCTCGTCGGAACTCGTCCATCGGCCTCTCTGGTGGCGTCGGAGGATCCGCGGCTCCACGCATGTACTCGCCAGTAACCGGATGTAACTGAATCTGAGGGTACTCCGGGGCCCACTGTGCAGTAACTAGTGGTACCGCTGGTGGATCTACTAGTGGATGGAGACGCCCTCGACAAAGGTGTCGATAGCCCCGTGGTAGATCGACGGCGGGATGAGTCTGTGCCCGGGGTACTCTTTGGGTCGGGATCGTTAGATGGGGTCGTCTCCCGGGAAGGATGAAGGTAACCACGACCACCACCATGACCACGCCCACCACCACCACCACCACCACCACCACCAGCACTACCAGCACCACGACAACGAGTGCTAGCCATCAGCAGGGCGACGAGTGACACCACGAAGAAAAAAACTAGGAGTGCCATCTGAAACAAGAATATGCAGAAGTTTAAATTGAATTCACTAAGTTATAAGTGTCACGACCCGCTTCCGAATAATCGGACACGAGTCGGACACGCCCAGCCTTCGTCGTTAGACACGACGAAGTAAGCTGTACCAAACTAGGAAAATCTAACAGATAAATATGAAAGTATACAATCACAGCATCTAAAACGTGTCCCAGAATGATCACCATAATCCACAATTCTATGTATGTAAATGTACGAGTCATCAAGAATGAAATGTACATGAATTTTAAAGACAATATCTAAGAGTAAAGCTAATAGTCTAAACCTGAAACATCAAGCTAAGTCATGAACCATCCTGCTCAGCTAAGATCCCGGGCTCTGGCCCATATGGTAGAATGGTATCCTGCAAGTATACTTGTAACTTATCCAGTCAGGAGCGAAGCAAAATACAATTCTAGATAATGGACAAGACATCATGATATGAAAGTACAAGGGAACATGAAAAGTACAGGAAAGAACATGATGAATAAGTATATGAAAGAACATGGTGTGTAAAGTACATGAAAGAACATGAAATGTAAGAACATGAAAGAACATGAAATGTAAGAACATGAAAGAACATGGTATCTCAGGAATCACAGGAACTAAGTACATGATATATCTCCTGAACATGTGTGTACAATATTTGAAATATAACTAAGTATATGACCGGCTAGGGATAAGCACATGAAAGCACATGAAAGCACATAAAAGGTACAACTTAGGACCCGCGTGCACGATGCGGGGTCTAAGCTAAACACACCTGAGTTGTTTCTTGGGTTTGGTCACATAAATAGTATATTTTCTCACCCCAGGTACAAGTAATAAGAACAAGGAACATGAGCACCAGAAATACATGTCATGTTGTAGTGTGTCAATCAAGAAGGCACAGGATAATGAAATGCACAAGACCATAAAATGTACTTGCCTTGCTCTAGGAAAGTACGGGTGAAGATCGGACTAGATGTCCTCCTGTATTTAATAATGATTTGGTACAAGTTGGTCAAATACCATTTAAAAGTCACTAAATTCTAATATACTTAGCTAACTAGCTCAATTATCTATTAACTAATTATTATAGGTAAAAATACTTTAAACCTTATGGAGAGTAGTATTAACTAGGTTGATACATCTACTTAGTCAACTAATATATAGAACTAATTAATAATTTAGCTAACTAACATTTATGCTTAACTTATTAATATAGAGTTAATAATATTCTCAAAAGAAATCTCTTTAGACAATAATTTATAATAACAGGATAATATTTATTTATACTTGCTAATAATAATAATTTTTAGAGATGACAATAAACTTTATGATAAAATAGTACTAATAAAGTTAAGGTAAAACAAGGAAGTCCAAGCCAAAGCCTAGCTAAAATCTCTTTATTCCAGCCCCATTATCCTGTAACCCAACAGTCACATGTTGAACCCAAAATTTCCAACTCACTGTTCTTGGTCGAACACTCAAGCAGCCCCATCAAGACTTAAACACAA
>JANAVB010001407.1:0-25828 GCA_029216955.1 Iris pallida
CGGTATTAGTTAAATATTCGGCGACGTTATAAACTTTGTGACGCTAAACGTCGCTGAACTGATAAAACTAGCGACGTTTTCCGACAAATCAACGACGTTGATTTTTATTAGACTATAGGTAGTCGCAATATGTCGCTGTATGTCGCTACCAGCGACGTATTGTGACGTTTAAATTTGGCGTCGCTAAAACCAAAAATATTGGCGACGTTTTAAGTTGGCGTCGCTAATTACGTCGCTGATATGACTTATTTTGGTAGTGACTCTCGAATGAAATTTTAAATATCATCTAGAAAACTATCCAATTGAATATTGTATCATGAGCAAGTACTTACATGATTCAGAAAGTAGTACATCTCATGAATAAGATGAATTTTTCAAAAATAAATTTACCTTTCTTATCGTACGGTGGAAGAAGGTAAAAAAAATTAACGGTACGTCGGATCGGCTAGGGAAGGAGGAAGGATGACGTCGATTCTCCTTGCTTCAGCAATCGTGCTGATAACGTGTTTGAAGGGAGACGATATATCGTAGAATAGTATTTTATTCATCTCATTCATCATATGGCAAGGGCCATATATATAGGGATAAGGGGCAACCCAAGGGTTATGAGTTACATGACCCAATGGTCATGAGTTACATGATCCCAAGGGTCATGTGTAACTCATGACATAATGGTGAATAATAAGGTTTACACAACAAAAAATATTTATTATTTTTGAAATTATTATTATTGGTATTTTGGAAAATATATTTGAAAATTATTATGGCCATTTTAAATCTTGATTTGATTTTTATGGTTTTAATTTAAAAAGTTTAAAGGTAGAATTTATATTTATATTTGAGTTTAGATGATCTAGATTTAATTGGAAATTAATTTAAATTTAGATTTGATTGATTTGAATTAAAATTTATATTATCTATTGGGGATTTAATCAAATTCCAATCCCTATCCAACTGGAAATTTCCACATCCTATAAATAGGCAGGTACTCGTCCATAATTTGCTACCATCCAAATTGTGCATCGTGTCTGTGCCTTCCTACATCCACTATATTATTTTCTTCTACATGTACAATATTTCTTCATCTGTGTCCTTCAATTCTGGACATCTATCCCTATCGTGTCGGACCCTCCCGACACGATACAACCCATCCCCAACACGACACCCTAAACTAGCCGCCAGTGTTATTCTTCTCTGGTCGCTCTCCTCCCTGTCCTCTCTATCACCTCCGACCTTGTTCGATTGACCACTTGCTGACCCGGACACCGACCCATCTCCGCCACCGCCCAGACCCGATCCAGCCCAAGTCACTCACGGTACCGCCACCGTCACCCCCGCCCGCACCATACAACAATCATCGCAGAACCACCCTTCTCTGTCTCTCATCACCAGTACACCCCAAACCTGCCATCATCAATCACCCCCAACTTTGCCTCGTCGGCCACTCCAGCCGACTGCCCCTACACCTATGCACCACCACCAAGACCACCATTGTACTCCGACCACTACACCCAGCCGCCACGACTACTAAGCATCCCCATCTCCTCCTCTCCCGACCGAAAACCCTCACAACCACCGCACCGTCAGTATCACCATTGCCACCAAATTCTTCGACCACCACCATCGTCATCATCAGTATCCCGACCGAAGCCCCCAAAATCACAAACACCAAAAACACCCGAGACAAGAAAAATCAAATCCTTACCTCCGTCGAGCCGGAGCCGAACCACCCGACCGATCCACCTCGACGTCGGCCTCCGCTAGGAGCGCGCCGCCTCACCCTTTCCCAGGCGTCCAGCCCTTGTCGAACCTCCGTCGATGAACACCGTGCATCCCCGTGCAAATGTCACCGCCCTCCGGCGAACGAGTTCGCCACCGCCGGCGCCCGGAGCCACCACGCCACACTCGGCTGTACCCGCCGACACCTCCACCACGGTGTGTGCGTCGGCCGGAACCCTAGCTTTTTTCGTCGTGCCTCCACCCAGTCCGGCCGCCGTGCCCCAGGAATCCACCACTGTCTTTCGCCCACGGCGCTGATCCGCTCCTGCCACCTGGAGCCGCCTCCTCCGACTCTGCCGTACCGGAGCTTTCCCTGCGTGCACGGGACTCCGCCGCCCCAGCACCGGCGTCGCTCCCCTTGGTTATCCCCCATCCCTTTCTTCACTTCTCACTCTCTCTCTCTCTCTCCACATATAATTTTCTTCTTTTTGGTTAGAGAACAGCATGTGCTGACAATTGTATATATTATTATATATTATTATTATTATATTATATAACTATTATTATTATTATTAATAATAATAATATTATTAGTATTATTATTATTACTGTTATTATCGTTATAATTATTATTAGTATTAACATTATTATTATTAGTATTATTATTATTAATATTATTATTATTGTTAAGGATATCATTTTCCTTATTAAAAAGGTTTAGAAATAAATATGTATAAATATGTACAAACATGGTTTCTTTTAGTATTTTTTTTGACTAAAATATATATAGTAAAATATTCCAGAAATGTAGCATCCAAATTATAAAAAGTATTCTAGTATTTTTATTATCAAATAAATAAAGATATGATTAATCTATTTTACAAACATAGAATTTTGTCTAAAACATTTTTATTTATTTCAAGTCATTACCAAAATATTTTGCCTAATCAAAAATCTAGTCTTAAGTATTAGAAATACTTTTCTAAAAATAGTAGGAGTATGTTCTTCAAAATTTCTCCTCGATTTTCACCATTGGTCACGACTGATCCCTCGTTCCTATTTTTATGCAAATTTTGGACCCTTACGCATCAAACATGTCTATCAGACAAACATGACTTGTCGAAGCATCGCACCACCCCAGGCGACCCACCAGGCAAGATACCATGCATCGTGTACTTATATTTGATTTATGATATTTTATATGTTGCTAGTGTTTTACATTAGTAAGAGTGTATCCAAGTATGACTTGGGTGCCATCGATATGTATATCGATGTTTGTGTGTGTGCATGTGTGTGGACCATATATGATAGTTGACATTTTTGACGTGTTGAAGTTATGCTTCATAACTTCTTTGACCTGTTGATACGTCTCATACACGACACATGAGTGAGGATCATAGAGTCGGCACGAACCTATGTATTCGACTTGCTACTGATACGGACGGTTCGTGTGTCGGTTCATTTATGGATTAGCGGAGTCTAGATAGCGACTTGCATAGAGATATGGATCGCCAAGCCATGGATATGGCTTGTGTGATATATGGGCGGGAAAAAGTACTGGGACGTATGAGCTAGCCCACAGCCTTCTAGTTGCCTGGTTATGGGTTCATGGTTTCCCTGTTATGGGTGTATCGCTAGATGACATATCCATTGTACGGCCCTGACCATGCGTCAGATATGGTCAGGAGGTATGCTAGCAATGCAAAGTATGGACTAGGGGATATATCCATTGTACTGCCCTGACCACGCATCAGATACGGTCAGAGACGTATACTAGTTCATGCGAAAAGCCTCTAGCGGATGCGATGCTTTATTCCTACCCACTTATACGTTTCAGTATAGTTTTCGACTTGCATTACACCTAGATGGTTAGGTTCCATTGTGTTGGAGCATGTGGTCTTCCCTTTGTCATATTTTATTTACAGTTTATTATGGTATTATTTTTATGTATCTTGTTACGTCCCTCTGAGGACCTGGTGATCTCTCCAGGTGTGTGCTTTCAAAATTTTTTGCAGGTGTTCTAGCCAAGGCCGTGATCTTCTCCATTTCTCGAAGAGGATTGCTCTTGGTTCGTTTTGACATTTTGTCGATCGCTTTCTTATACATTTATTTCATTGAGATAGTTGGTAGTGGACTTTGTCTCCGCCCAACGATTGTACCATAACTATTCAAGTTGATTCTATCTTTATTCTCTATATATTTATGGATTAGATTTAGCATGTCTTGGTTCTCTACATTTTACAGCTTATATATTTATACGAGAATTCCATACATTGGAGTATTCTTCGTATATCTACAGCTGGCATGTTTGCGTGCTTAGTCCTACGTATTTTGGGACTGGGGCATTACATATTTTGTGGTGGCCCATGCCGATCAAGTTTGCCGTTTCGGTTACATGACTGTACCGAACGGACCTGCAATCTAGGATTAGAGTCTAGAAATCTCATCCACTTGCTTGATCACCTTCTTTGATTCAAATCTCTGAACTCTCGTTCGACTTCCTTGCATCCTGCTTGATCTCTTCTACCATAAACTTTACCTCTTATTTCATGCTTACCGACCATTAGGAAGATGACTACACTAGTATATGTTCATAGGTCAAAAACCTGGCTTGGAAGATTTCATTGGCAATTAGCATGCATTAGAGATCATATTGGAGTTATAAAGACATTTTTCCTGTAAGAATCAAAGGACCATATCTTCTTGATGTATGATCTTGTAGGAAGAATTAGTTGATTCCAAGTTGGGTAGTAGCAACATTTCAAACTTATGAGATTGTTGGAATTTTATTACTACAAGGAGATAGCTAGAATCTATATACAAATGAGGAAAACAAATTGATATTTGATTTTGAGTTTTGAAAGTCTTGAGTTATGGAGTTATGATTACTTATCCTTGAAAGTCCTTGAAGAGATATAAAAATTAGTTTAAAGAGGATTTAAATATTGCAATATGATTATGAGTTTTTAAGTTTGAAGCAAAAAAAAAAAAGGTTTAAAATATTTCGAAAGATGTAAAATGGACTTGGAGAGAAATTTCAAATAGTGTTTCATGAATTATGATCTATGAATTTATTTAGAGTTACAAGTTTGATTATGAACATTAACAATCTTGGTAGATTTGATTAGTGATATGCTAAGGTTCACTTCTTGAGATTTGTTTAAAGAATTTAAGATTTAAATTCATGATGGACAAGAAACTTTTTGAGGAAAACTCGAGTTTAAAATTTTTTTTGTAGTATTCCACACTAGTTGCCATATCATGCGTGCCATGATAGTTGTATATACTCAAGTGTAGTAGTCATCTACCAAACATGTGATTATATCCCAATCTTGACTTACTCAACCTCGACTCAATTCTTTCGACCCGATGAGTGCTTGTGATCTATTAAATTCCTTAAATACTTAACTTGTGGTTTATCTCGAATGCTAGACCCAGTGCCACACCACACTACTAGCTTAACTCTTGCAAGTTGAGTAGAATGCCTCACGGTCTAGTATTTCCATTGACTTTATGACCTATTGAGGAACTTAGACTGTTTGTATTTCCTTTCTTCATTATCTAGCGTACCTATATTTTGACTAGCTTGACTAACGCCACAAATATAGCCTAGTTTTGCAAGCTCACCCTTTATCAAGCTTGTTCATGACCTATGTTATTGGAAGAGCTCCCACTAACATATTGTCTACTCAGAACCGGTGCATGATGGTCTGATCAACCTAATGCACATTGGTTCGCTTTTATCTATTATTCTACGTGGATGGAACATAATTAAACTTGACCTTTGCAGTCCCATCCACGACTGCCTTAACAATTCTTTTGAAATCATTCGGTCGTCTTTGCACCACGTATTGGATTCGATAATATCATATATTGAACTCCCTATTGCTTTCGCCTTCACCTATGTTAGAAGGACGAATGCATTATACTAGAACTCCTCTAGCCTTCCTATCGACTATGACCATTCCCACTCGATGTTGCTATGTCTTCATCCTAAACTTCTTGTCCTTATTCTCAGCCCTATATTTTCTACCATAACCTCTAATCCCTTATTTCAGGAATAAGCCTAATTCGTTCTCTTAATCGTGCCCTCAACCTACTCTCAAGAAATCATATCTTCTAGGTCTCTAATTTATCTTCTCATGATACCATACAATTTCTTATTGCAGGTTATCTTGATTAAACTTTAACCCATGATCATTTTCACTCTTGCAGTAATTAGCCATATCCATGATTATTTCGTATTTATCTAAATCACGTTTTCCTAATGCATCTTTTATTGAACGTTGTTAATTGATTTTCTCATCGCTACCACTTATGCCATCTCACCCCCCACTAATTCTTAATTTCGAGAAAGAAATTCTTTTAAGTTGGCTATGATGTAAAACTCCTAAATTTCTAATATATTTTTATCGATTTTGGTACTGATTTAAAAAATTTGGTATGGTACGTCTTAGTCGTATTGTACGTTGTGCGCAAGCGACGTATTTCATAAATTGCTCGTCGAGTGCGAATATGTGCGAGGTACATATTTTTGTAAAACATTTTTAAAAGCTTAATTTTTTATCAAATAATAAATAATAAATATTTTTGATTATTTAAACTTGTAAAATACGTCATATTGGAATTTCCAACTCTTTATTTTACATTATGAAAGGTTTTATAAATAATAATTTTGAAAACGAGGTATTATGCAAATATTTATTTCATACGAGGTACATAAATTTAAAATTATATATATAATTCCATTTTTCGAAATTATTGATATTAAAATTTTATTATTGAAAAAAATATTTAAAAATATTTATTATTTTTGAAATTATTATTATTGGTATTTTGGAAAATATATTTGAAAATTATTATGGCCATTTTAAATCTTGATTTGATTTTTATGGTTTTAATTTAAAAAGTTTAAAGGTAGAATTTAAATTTATATTTGAGTTTAGATGATCTAGATTTAATTAAAAATTAATTTAAATTTAGATTTGATTGATTTGAATTAAAATTTATATTATCTATTGGGATTTAATCAAATCCCAATCCCTATCCAACTGGGAATTCTCACATCCTATAAATAGGTAGGTACTCGTCCATAATTTGCTACCATCCAAATTGTGCATCGTGTCTGTGCCTTCCTACATCCACTATATTATTTTCTTCTACATGTACAATATTTCTTCATCCGTGTCCTTCAATTCTGGACATCCATCCCTATCGTGTCAGACCCTTCCGATACGATACAACCCATCCCCAACACGACACCCTAAACTAGCCGCCAGTGCCGTTCTTCTCTGGTCGCTCTCCTCCCTGTCCTCTCTATCACCTCCGACCTTGTTCGACTGACCACCTGCTGACCCGGACACCGACCCATCTCCGCCACCGCCCAGACCCTATCCAGCCCAAGTCACTCACGGCACCGCCGCCGTCACCCCCCGCCCGCACCATACAACAGTCACCGCAGAACCACCCTTCTTTGTCTCTCATCACCAGCACTCCCCAAACCTGCCATCACCAATCACCCCCAACTTCGCCTCGTCGGCCACTCCAGCCGACTGCCCCTACACCTATGCACCACCACCAAGACCACCATTGTACTCCGACTACTACACCCAGCCGCCACGACTACTAAGCATCCCCATCTCCTCCTCTCCCGACCGAAAACCCTCACAACCACCGCCCCATCAGTATCACCATTGCCACCAAATTCTTTGACCACCACCATCGTCATCATCAGCATCCCGACCGAAGCCCCTAAAATCACAAACACCAAAAACACCCGAGACAAGAAAAATCAAATCCTTACCTCCGCCGAGCCGAAGCCGAACCACCCGACCGATCCACCTCGACGTCGGCCTCCGCCCGGAGTGTGCCGCCTCACTTTTCCCCAGGAGTCCAGCCCTTGCCGAACCTCCATCGGCGAACACCGCGTACCCCCGTGCCAACGTCGCCGCCCTCCGGCGAACGAGTTCGCCACCGCCGTCGCTCGGAGCCACCGCGCCACACTCGGCTGTACCCGCCGACACCTCCACCACGGTGTGTGCGTCGGCCGGAACCCTAGTTTTTTCCGTTGCGCCTCCACCCAGTCCGGCCGCCGTGTCCCCGGGAATCCACCACCGCCTTCCACCCACGGCGCTGAGCCGCTCCCGCCGCCTGGAGTCGCCTCCTCCGACTCTGCCGTGCCGGAGCTTTCCCCGTGCGCACGGGACTCCGCTGCGCCAGCACCGGCGCCGCTCCCCTTGGTAATCCCCCTTCCCCTTTCTTCACTTCTCACTCTCTCTCTCCACATATAATTTTCTTTTTTTTGGTTAGAGAACAGCATGTGCTGACAATTGTATATATTATTATATTATTATTATTATATTATATAACTATTAATAATAATAATAATAATATTATTAGTATTATTATTATTACTTTTATTATCATTATAATTATTATTAGTATTAACATTATTATTATTATTAGTATTATTATTATTATTATCATTATTATTATTATTATTATTATTGTTAAGGATATCATTTTCCTTATTAAAAAGGTTTAGAAATAATTATGTATAAATATTTATAATTATGTATAAACATGGTTTCTTTTAGTATTTTTTTGACTAAAATATATATAGTAAAATATTCCAGAAATGTAGCATCCAAATTATAAAAAGTATTCTAGTATTTTTATTATCAAATAAATAAAGATATGATTAATCTATTTTACAAACAGAGAATTTTTTCTAAAACATTTTTATTTATTTCAAGTAAATACCAAAATATTTTGCCTAATCAAAAATCTAGTCTTAAGTATTAGAAATACTTTTCTAAAAATAGCAGGAGTACGTTCTTCAAAATTTCTCTTCGATTTTCACCATTGGTCACGACTGATCCCTCGTTTCTATTTTCATGCAAATTTTGGACCCTTACGCATCAAACATGGCTATCAGACAAACAGGACTTGTCGAAGCATCGTACCACCCCAGGCGACCCACCAGGCAAGATACCTTGCCATCGTGTACTTATATTTGATTCATGATATTTTATATGTTGCTAGTGTCTTACATTAGTAAGAGTGTGTCCAAGTATGACTTGGGTGCCATCGATATGTATATAGATGTTTGTGTGTGTGCGTGTGTGTGGACCATATGTGATTGTTGACATTTTCGATGTGTTGAAGTTATGCTTCATAACTTCTTTGACCTGTTGACACGTATCATACACGACACATGAGTGAGGATCATAGAGTCGGCACGAACCTACGTATTCGACTTGCTACCGATACGGGCGGTTCGTGTGTCGGTTCATTTATGGATTAGCGGAGTCTAGATAGCGACTTGCATAGAAATATGGATCGCCAAGCCATGGATATGGCTTGTGTGATACATGGGCGGGGAAAACTACTGGGACGTATGAGCTAGCCCACAGCCTTCTAGTTGCCCGGTTATGGGTTCATGGTTTCCCTGTTATGGGTGTATCGCTAGAGGATATATCCATTGCACGGCCCTGACCATGCGTCAGATACGGTCAGGAGGTGTGCTAGCGATGCAAAGTATGGACTAGGGGATATATCCATTACACGGCCCTGACCACGCGTCAGATACGGTCAGAGACGTATACTAGGTCATGCGAAAGCCTCTAGCGGATGCTATGCTTTATTCCTACCCACTTATACGTTCCAGTATAGTTTTCGACTTGCATTACACCTAGATGGTTAGGTTCCATTGTGTTGGAGCGTATGGTCTTTCCTTTGTCATGTTTCATTTATAGTTCATTATGGTATTATTTTTATGTATCTTGTTATGTCCCTCTGAGAACCTGGTGATCTCTCCAGGTGTGTGCTTTCAAAATTTTCTGTAGGTGTTCTAGCCAAGGCCGTGATCTTCTTTATTTCTCGAAGAGGATTGCTCTTGGTTCGTTTTGTCATTTTGTCGATCGCTTTCTTGTACATTTATTTCATTGAGATAGTTGGTAGTGGACTTTGTTTCCGTCCAACGATTGTACCATAACTATTCAAGTTGATTCTATCTTTATTCTCTATATATTTGTGGATGAGATTTAGCATGTCTTGGTTCTCTACATTTTACAGCTTATGTATTTATACGAGGATTCCATATATTGGAGTATTCTTCGTATATCTACAACTGGCATGTTTGCGTGCTTAGTCCTACGTATTTTGGGACTGGGGCGTTACAAGCATCGACACAGCGCCAGCCATTGGTCTCCTTCTTTCTCCTCCTCCTCTCGATCCACTCTATTTATGGACTTTTTTGAAAAAATTTAGGGTTTCTATGGGTCAGATCTGATCTCCATTTCTATTTGCTGGAGAAGAAAGGAGGAGAAGGAGAAGAAAGAAGGAGAAGGAGAAGACCAGAAGGTTTTGGGGGAGAGACGAGTTTTTTGTTGAAGCGCGGGCTATAGCAAGGATTTTGCCAACAATTAAACTTAAAAAATATTACAAGTTTAGCACCGCTCTAAAATATTAATAACGTTTTGTTTTATAAATGTTATAAAAAGTCCAGAATTACCCCAAACCGTCATGGAAAAAAGGTATTTCAAACTTTGTTAACGGTTAGGTAACAGGCGTCATCAATACGCTTTGTCGAGCGTTATTAATAGACCTTTTTGTTGTAGTACAAACAGTTATTGGGGTGAGGCTCTTCGTATAGCTGCTTATGTTATTAATTTATCTTCTAGTACTCCTTTGCAGGGTGATGTGCCTGACAAAGTATGGTACGACAAAGAGCCGTCATAAAATCACCTGCGAGTGTTTGGTTGTAAGGCTTTCGTGCATGTACTGAAGGACGAGAGGTCCAAACTTGTGCCGAAGATGAGGCGATGTGTCTTTTTCGACTACGGTCAGGATGAGTTTGGTTATAGACTCTACGATCCAGTGGAAAGAAAGCTCTACAGAAGCAGGAACGTGGTATTCGTCGAGGATCAGACCATGACCAACACTCAGGATTCCGAGACGCCTTCTGAGGCTGAGGAATTGGCTGAGTTAGAGTCATTTTGCTTCGAACAGTTTCCAGAGGACATCGCAGAGGATCCAGTTATGGGGGAGCCAGTGCATGGAGTTGCTTCCAACCTTGATCATCAGCCTGCTGATGGTGGTCATGGTGTCCCTCAGGAGGATGAGCATGCCAGAGAGGTAGTTCCTGAAGGGGAGGAGACTGTTGGTATACAGCCAGTACCAGTGGCTCCACTGAGAAGGAGCGACAGAGATCGTCGACCATCTACGAGATACTCACAGGATGAGTATGTGCTACTGACTGACGGAAGAGAGCCCAAAATTTTTACAGAGGCTATGGAAGACGAACACAGACAAGAGTAGATGCAGGCTATGCAAGAGGAGATGAGTTCCTTACACGCCAATTCCACTTATGAGCTAGTACGGTTGCCAAAGGACAAGATGGCTTTGAAGAATCGATGGGTATTTAGAGTGAAGCAGACGGATGATGCTACTCATCCTCGATACAAAGCGAGGCTGATAGTTAAAGGCTACGGTCAGCAAAAAGGCATAGATTTTGATGAGATCTTTTTGCCAGTCGTCAAACAGTCGTCTATTCGGTTGGTGCTAGCATTGGCAGCCAGTTTTGACTTGGAGGTCAAGCTGATGGACGTGAAGACGACATTCCTCCACGGTGATCTTGAGAAGGAGTTATACATGGAGTAGCCAGAGGGATTCTGTGAGAAGGGCAAGTCATATTTGGTCTACCGGTTGAGAAAGAGCTTGTATGGTCTGAAGCAGGCTCCGAGGCAGTGGTACAGGAAGTTCGAGTCGTTTATGGGAGAGCATGGTTATGCACGGACGACGTCAGACCATTGTGTATTTGTGAGGTACTTTGTCGAGGAAGATTTTATTATTTTATTGCTTTATGTTGATGACATGCTATTACTGGGTCGGAATACCACTAGGATAGTGGAGTTGAAGCGCCAACTGGGCGTGGCCTTCTCTATGAAGGATTTGGGTGTAGCGAAGACTATTCTTGGGATGAATATCAGTCGAGAGAGAGAGAGAGAGTCCAAGCTGCTATACTTGTCCCAAAAGAAGTACATTCACCGGGTACTTCAACATTTCGGGATGGACGGGTCGAAGAAAGTGAGTTGCCCCCTTGCGGCTCACTTTAAGTTCACTGAAAAGCAGTGTCCATCTACCGAGGACAAAAAAGAAGATATGGAACGGGTTCCATATGCCTCAGCTGTGGGAAGCCTTATGTATGCTATGGTGTGTACGAGGCCAGACATCGCTCATGCAGTTGGCACAGTTAGCAGGTACCTTTTAAATCCTGGAATGGTACATTAGAGTGCGGTCAAGTGGATTATACGATACCTTCAGGGCAATGCTGATTGGAGACTTTCTTTTGGTGGTGACAAGCCGAAGCTGGTTGGGTATACCGACGCTGATATGGCTGAAGATGTAGACACGAGCGATCGATTTCGGGCTATGTGATGATGTTTGCTGGAGGAGCGGTATCGTGGTAGTTGCGATTGCAGAAGTGTGTTGCCTTGTCGACGACAAAGGCAGAGTACATTACGACGACGGAGGCTTACAAGGAGTTGTTGTAGATGAAAACGCTGTTGCAGGAAATGGGGCTGAAGCAAGAGCAGTATACTTTGCTTTGTGACAGTCAGAGTGCTATTCATCTTGTGAAGAATTAGACCTTTTATAGCCGGTCCAAGCACATCGAGACTCGGTATCATTGGATACGGGATGTGGTTGAGAAGAAGGAAGCGATGCTTGAGAAGGTCCATACTGATGACAATGGAGCAGACATGCTCACGAAGGTTCTACCAAGGGAGAAGTTTGAGTACTGCAGCGGATCGTCGGGATGACGAGTTTCTCCACCTAGTTGTGAAGGGGGAGATTTGTTGGAGTGGGTAGGATTCCCAACCTATGTGGAGAATACCCCGAAGAGCGACGAGCGCCATCCATGTGTCGGAGAAGCTCGGGGAGTGCATGGATCCTATTTTGGAACATATATGGTAAGGAAATATATGATTGGATTTCCATATTTACTTTGATAATATATTTATGATTGGACCCTTCATATAGTAGCTTTCCATATAATTGGGCTTCCAATTATGGCAAGCCAAATTATGATTGGATTTCCATTAAATATATGATTGATGCATATTGGAAGTTTCCATATATATTGGCCTTCTATGTATGGATTACCAAGGGCTTATAAAAGGGTGATGCATGCTAGTTGAAAAGTCATCTCAAAAAAAAAAAAACCAAGAGTGCTTTACAATCTTTGAGAGAGAGAGGATTAAGGACTATTGTGAAGGAGAGATTGCTTCGAATAATTTTTCGACATCTCTTGTTCTTCGGAGTCCGCAATCAAAACATTTCTTCTTTCAAGTGAGTTGTGGTGATCCATGTTGGATCGGGAGGAGCTTGTAGAGGGTGTATTCTCTTTATTCCATTAGTGGAGGTTCTTCAGGGTTGGACTCCGATCGTCCCATGGTTTTTTCCGTAAGGGTTTTCCACGTCAAAAATCTTTGTGTCTACGATTGTGTTTGGCGTTTTCGGTTTGTGTGCTTTTGCTCGGTTCTCTCGTAGAACTTTCTGGTTTGGGGGAACAGTTTCCACGCTTCGTTCCCAACAGTTAGGACAACTCCTATGCCCCTAAGTCTCCTGCTCTCTGTCAGTAGAGCCTTTAAGGTCCACCCCAACTCCTTCTTGCCAGTTGAACTAGCAATTTTTTATGTCCATATTTTGAGTTAACATTGGAAAGGTCTCAAATAACTCAAGAGTCAGAAGTGCAACATGGAATCCAAGCTCACTTGCCGTCACTTCCAAGGATAAACACTTCCGAACACGATATCTTCTTTTTTTTGGAGTCAAAGACAAAGGACAACCAAAATTAGCTCCGTCTAGGATAACTCAACCCTCTGGGCCGACCCTGACCATAACTTAACTACTTTGTTAAACCAAAATGAACCACAAGAGAAAATATCCTCTTTAAGCAATCAAGCCGTAGAAGGAAGAAAACACAGTTACAAATTCTAATCTTTGAAACTAACTATTTTTTTAGTTGACTGAAAGCAACAAAATCCCACAAATGGAGGATACCATTCCATCTAACCTTTGTATGTCTTGAAAAGCAAATTAATCAACAAAAATGCAATAAACTTGGCATGGAGAATCAAAATATCCTTGACAATAAAGTTGAAGGCTTTGTAATATGATGATGTCTTTGATTTATGGGTAATAATCAGCCACTACAGTAGGGGCGGATCCAAAAAATGTATATTGTGGTGGGCTAGGAGTGAGTTGGGGTGGACTATCTGTAGGCAAAATCCCACAGAAAAATCTAAAAAATAAATTTAAATGAAAAAAAAAAGAATTTTTTTTTTTGGGTGGGTTCGAGTCCACCCCAAGTGATACCTGGGTCCGTTCCTGCACTCCACTACATAATAAACCCATCATACTAATCATTCTCAATGAGGAAATATATATAGTACACAAATCCTATATAGCTGGATAAGTCTTGTATTTCAACCTCTTTGTCATCTGTAATTTCCTCAACAATAGCATCAACCTCTATATCATTTACCCATTAGTTTGTTTTCGGCCTGCCTCTTCTAAATATTATTTAGGTTTGTTTTGTATAACTTGATTAAGCTCGTAATAGTTCTACAAAATACTGTTAAATTTTTGTGTTAAATCTTTGAAGATATAATAAATATTTTTTTTGTTTAGGACTCAGTTCACGAGGATCAGAATATGTTTTAGTTATCTAAGGAAAGTTGAGAACCATATATGCATGAGAAAAAACTAGAAAAATATTTATTAATAATGAAAGCATATTTTGATAAATAAACACCTAAAATTCAAGATTCAAGGTATTGCATAGCCATTACCACACAAGAACTGTCTGCAGCAATGTGAGTTATTCGGAAACAAAACAAACACTAGAACAACAGCAGCACTAAAAGAAGAAAAAACTTTGTCCAAATTTTGATTCGGAGTTTAATGTCTTCTTTTCCATGAGCTATGGACATCCATCTCCGGAAGCTGGTACATTCGGACAATATTGATTGCAATAGCACTTGGAGTTAAACAAGTAACCACTGCAAATGCCTTCGTTGAATCCCTTGCTACAACACTCTTTGTTACAATCTCTGCTGTCTCCACAAACACCTTTGAACGTTCCACTTAATTCCCAGCAATATGCACCCATTGTTAGAGTGGGTGGGTTTCCAACCTATGTGGAGAACACCTCGGAGTGTGACGAGCGTCGTCTGCGTGTCAGAGAAGCTCGGAAAGGGGACGAGGCCAATCGGAGATGGAGAAGAAGCTCGGGAGTCACCATACAACCTTCTGGAACAGGAGAGGCCGAACTCAGACTGAGTTCGGTCCCAGGCCGAATCGGACCGAGTTCTGTCCATGGTGTCCAGAACAGTTCTGGAACACCCACACAGAGTTCTGGCTGAACTCTGTGTCGTCGGATTGTGACTAATTTCAGGATATTTTTTACACCGTTGGATCGTATCCTACGGTCCAGATTTCGATGCGGGATTAGGGGGTTTACATATGGTCTTTCCTAACCCTAATCACATACAACAAAGAGAAAAAGAAAGAGGAAGGAGGCAAAAGTGTCATTGCAACTTTGGGAGAGAAGAAGGAGGATTGAAGACCGTTTTCGAAGGAGGATCGTGTTCGTGTAATCTCTACTCGTCGTCCTTGTTCTTCGTAGCCTTGTAATCAATATTTCTTGCTTCCAAATGTTGTGGGATCCGTGTTGGATCAAGAGAAGTTTGTAGAGGGTGTACTCCTTTATTTCTTTAGTGAAGGCTTCTCAAGGGTTGGACTCCGATCGTCCCGTGGTATTTTTTCGCAAGGGTTTTCCACGTCAAAAATTTGCAAGGGATCCCGTTGTATTGCTCGGTTCTCTCGCAGGTACCCTCTGGTTTGGAAAAAGGTTTCCGCGCTTCTTTTCCAACAAAGTGGTATCAGAGCCATGTTCTGGAATTCAGAAGGGTGTCAGGAGTTGACAGAAAAACTAGCGAGGAGAGATGGACGCGAAGCTGGTGCGCATGGTGAACCAAAACGATACCAATTATCATCATTGGCAGAACAAGATGAAAGATTTATTATTTGTCAAGAAGCTACATCTGCCCATATTTGCTTCCGAGCGACCAGTTGATAAATCCGAGGAGGACAGAAAACTCGAGCACATACAGGTGTGCGGATATATCAGGCAGTTCGTTGACGAGAACGTGTACAACCACGTTGCCAATATTGAGCACGGGAAGACATTATGGGATAAGCTGGAATCTTTGTATGTGAGTAAACAAGTTGTTCCTGATCCGAACGATGATGGGTCTGCGGTACAAAGATGGGACGTCTATTACGGATCAGTTGGGTGATTTCCAGGACGTGGTTGACCAGCTATCCTCGATTGAAGTCAAGTTCGACAACGAGGTTCAGAGACTGTAGTTGTTGTATACATTACCAGACTCGTAGGAGACCGTACGAGTATCTATGATCGCTTCTGCTCCAGAAGGCGTGGTCAGTCTGAAGTTTGCCAAAAGCGAGGTGCTAAATGATGAGATGTGAAGACATTTTTAGGGCACTTCATCCACATTCCACCACTCAGAGGCACTAGTTTCAGAGAGCCGCGGAAGGAGAAAAAAGCATGGGTCCAGGTGGTGGCAGAGACAAGAGCAGGAAGAAGTCCAAGGGTCGGTATGAGGACTCGGAGTGTTACTATTGTGGCAAGGAGGGCCACATCAAGCGAAACTATTTTGTTTTGAAGAGAGAGAAGAAGGGCAATAAGGGGAAGCAAGATGAGAATACTACAGCGGCTGTCACGCCCCGCTCCCGTAGGAGCGATCGTCCTCGCTAAGGCGTGATGCCGCACGGGCCTAGATTGCGCCCGTGCAAGGCCAAGTCTAGAAACGGCCGATTTAATTACTAGGCCACAGAGTCGCACAGAGTGTCCCCATTTGCAGCGGAAAGTAAATGAACACAAGTTGAATACGAAATCAAACTCTTTATTGATATTCAAGAAGTTACAAGCGGCGCTAGGCCGATATTACAAATCGCTCAAGCTCTCTCTCTCTGAAACATAAAAGGCGTGCCAAATGGCTTACAACATGGAAGGATACATGGCGATGTTCCGATACATTATGTCCTGTATAGGGTGCTTCAGCTTCTTGCAACGTTCCAAGGCCCCAGAGTTGGCTCCGCGCCTTGACACGTTCGATGGAAGCTCCGCACCCGCCGGCGTCTCCTGCTATCCTGCAAGCATACTGTGGGGTTATCAGTACATTGTTATGCACTGGTGGGGAGGCTGGCTCGCCCACAATGCCATCATTACCAAACACGTTCTATAATCTTTTGTGCATCTCTATCATTCATTGTCTTTCTAATCTTGCCTTAGGATCAATTTCATGGCATATTGCATAGCCTATCTCGTGTTACCGAACTCGAGTGTCGCATGGAAATACATGTACGACTTACCCATACTTACCGTCCGGCCTTCCCTGTTCAAGGTAAACCAAGTTAAACCACAATTCATGAATAATAACATAACACGATTCTTGTACGCATTCAATATCAAGTGTGTGTCCATGTCTCGGGATTCTAGCACGTCGTGGGCATGTTCTAGCACGTCGTAGGCACGTTTTAAAGTGTTACAATTCAAGCATGTTCCGGATATTATATTCAAGCACGTTCAGGAGTGTTACATATCGAGCATGTTCAGCATGTTACATTTTAAGCATGTTCTGAGTGTTATATTTCAAGCATGTTCAGGAACCATTTCATTCAGTTAACTTAGACTACTTTGATTTCAATGCAAGAACTTGCACGTGGATTGCCACCAGCATAGTCCACTTAATCTACATGCACGGGTCGCTGGCTTCACAAGCCATTTAGGACATTTCCCTGTGGCAATTCTCAACTTAGCGTAGGGTGATGGCTGGTACACCCCGTTAAGTCTCTTGAATATACCCTCCTACTTACGTCTCTTGGTGCCCAAGCCCGCACCCAAGCAGCCCGTAAGCGCCGTTGATTCTGCCTAGGCCGGCCACGGTTTACCCCCCCATCGCCCGTGCCGTTTGTCCACGACCATTTCGTATTATCTTGTCTTTTACTTAGCGGCTATCTCCGAGCCGTAGGCTAACCCTTAGCCATAATGCGTTAACGACCAGGTTGGCGTCCGTACAGCGCGGGTAGCGAGCCCCGTTGCACGTGCCCGTCACACCTGTCGCTAGCGTCTTCCAAGTCTTATCTTTCATGTATTCTTTCTTTCATTTCATTCTTTAACTTGTTCGTTCGTTCATAGAGTCATTCATGTATTTATTCATTCATTCGTTGATTCATTCATTCACGCATTATGCAACTCCCAGTATGGGAGTCGCCTTGGCGACCCATCGGTCCCATAGCCTTCCAATGTTGCTAAACTCTACTCGGAGCGACTATGTTGATAGCCTTCCCGTTTCATTGTTGTAAACCATTCATTGTTTCATTGTTTGAACGTTTAAGGGACATGAACGTGAGCTCGTGCCTTAGCACGAGCGTAGAGCGCGGTGCGAGCATTTCTATAATTACCGAGTTCTTTTCCATGTTCTAAGCAAGCATGCAAGATGGGATTATTCCCTTAGCTAGGTGCGTTGAATCATTTATTAGCATACAGGGTGTTATCGCCTAGCGATTCTCGTGATAGTGTCCGCATTGTTATGTGTCTAGGCTAAGCACAGACGGGTTCATCGGAGCCACCCACCTTAGCAATGTTCGCATCGGCCGAGCGATACTCCGAGCGCGCCTTTGAAGGTCTAAGCCTGGATCCATCTTGTCGGGCCAATACAAGTCTTGTATCGATTCGCATCGATACTTCATCGGGTCGAAGCAACTCTTCGGGTCGACGGCTCGTTTTGAGTCGTTGCACACGCCATTTGGAATCGGCGTTCCGCTAAGGCGGAGCGGGTCACTACATAATACACCACTCAAAATAAGTCTCGTCCTCGAGACTTTCTGAGTGCAGGTCATCCTACCATTCCTTAACTCGTGTTTTCGTGTTTCTTAGACAATTTCATCGAGCGGCCCTATCGTTCGACGGCATCGAACCATATTTGATATCTTTCTAAGTTCCGTGTCGCACGCGTTGGGTCGATTTTATCGAATAGCCTTTCATTCATTTTAGAGTTGATTGTACTTATTCAATTCGAGTATTTCTTCGTCTTGTTTGCTATTTCTCCGTGTCATGGGACGAAGATGGTTTCACGAGGCACGTTGTAATTCGTCAAATGTGCGGGTCGAAGGCTGAGGTAAATTCACTTTTCGTTCATCTCGGTCATCGAGATAACCCGACTCGCTTCTCAAGCGTTCTCGTTCATGAAATCAGTATGATTTCTTCTTAGCGGGGTCGACCAAGTATTGCACTATCGTCGAGCATAACTTCCTATCAATGGTTCAATTCGTTGTACCAACTTTTACTAGCACGATTTCACGTTCACGACACTTGTTTACTCCCCAAGTCGTGCTAGAACTCATCGTATCACTTGGCCGGATCGTGCACGCATTTCAGGCGTCCCCAAAATACCTGCATTCAGCCTAGCCGCATGATAGAGAATTTGTCATTCTCACTCGAGTCGCATCGTGCACATACCCAGGCGTCCCTGAAATATATGCATGTCAGCCGAGTCTCGTGAGTAGGGTTTCCTACATTCGTGGTTCATGCTATCCATCCATGCCAATCCTCAAGATCAATCTTTTGATTGCTAACACATGAAACAGGGGCGTCTCGCCTAACCGCTAGGCCATCTTTTCGAGGCTAAGTCAATGTCAGGATTGGAATCATAGTTCCCCAACAATAATGCCAACACTGACCGCAATCCTAGGGTCAAACCAAAGTCGGTAGTACGGGATTTTCTACCCAAGCTCGCGTCACTCAGATTTCTAAACATCGAGCACGATCACCTAGTTCGCATCAAGACATTCGTTGCACGGCGCAACGAATTTGAATCCATTCAGATCACCAATTCTAACCAATTCATGTATTCGATCACGGGATCATCTAGCTCGACAATACGTTGCGCCCCAATCTCACGCGAGTCCGATTATCCACGGTGGTTCATGAATCACCATGCAACGCTCCCGCGGAATAATCATTCTCATCGGGGCGTAACTCTTGCTTACGTCTAGACTGATTCATTCTCGATACGCGGATTGGACCTACTCAATCCTCAAACTTCATCATTCAAGCACACCGAATCATTCTCAAGTCACCTTCGCATCAAACCACAAGTCGAAGCACACAGACTGCCACGCCATGCTAGTTCAATCACCCCCGCTGTATGAATCACCATACTAGCGCTCACGCGGAGTGATCGCCCTAATCGGCGCGACGCATGTGCGAGGCTGGAGTTGCGCTCGCATAAGACAAGAATGTCGACGTTGGGGTTTTCGTCGAAGAAATCCAAACACTTCATTTTCATTCAAGCCGCGATCTTTATTCGACAGTCCGACCGTCATTCATTCAACCAGAAATCCTCGAGTCACGTCTATATTTTCCTTGACACGTTTTAATACCCCGAGTATAGCATCCAACGGAACAATGACATTTGTACGATCGTCATTCGCCGAGTCAGAGTACCCCCGAGTTATCGCATATCGATCTTTGATACGCCTCAATACCATCGACGATATGCGTAACCCGACGATTTTCCTTTGCAACCAATTTCGAGTCATGCGACGATGCCGTTGTCCGAGTTGGATATTCCACAATTTCATTAAATATTCAAGATCAAGTTCATCAGCTATTCCTCTAGCTCGTTTCAAGATTGTTGTTCAAAATTCAAGTCACATTTCATTTGTATCAATCCGAAATCGTACGTGCGATCCTCTAAGTTTTCTCGATCAAGACCATTTATTTCCATTCATCGTTCCGAGTCATTTTCTAACATGCGTTACCCATTCACAAGTTGTCCAACGACATCTCGTTCGGGACTTTTAAAGTCACGGCCAACTAAGCGTGACACGTTCTAGAGCTTTGCGCGATTGCATCGCTTCGCCGACATACTCGTTCTATCCGTTAATCCTTTAGTCTCGCTCGAACAATTTCTATAACGTCCATACACCACTCAGGGTTCGAGCCACTCGACTAGTCGTTGACACTCATTCTTATTCTTCTCCGAGCTATCACATACACCACTCGGGTTTAAGCCATACGATCTAGTCCTCAATCACGTTCGCGTCATGTGCTAAGACGTCCTTCAGATTCGTTCGACGAATCTCTAGCGTAGTCGCTTACGTCGTCTCGACGTACTAAGTCGTTCACACGAGTCCTCAAAATCCAAATCAATCATTCGCGTACGCCTAAGCGTTAACTCGATAGCGTTCCTATCGATATACACTCAAAGTGTATCTCCGTTCTCGATCGAGCGATACTTGATATCGCTCGCAACCCGATTGCACCCAAGAGTCGAGGTGCGCGACACGCGGACTAAGTTGTACCGCTTAACCATCCCGCACGGACTACATTCAAGTTTGCACGCTCACTCATTCTCGTTCACAACTCGTTTGCACCAAAGGGTCTAGGTGCGCGATACTCCGTACTACTTAGCCAAAAGGCTGCGTGCATGACCATCCCGTTTGAACTATACTTCAGTCTCGTATACTCGTTTGCTATCGTCAGCGTAAGCTTATTCAAACACGCCTTACGTTTGCTAACTTTTAACATCGGCTCCTTCCAACTCAAGTTCGTCGTGGTTCGGCACAAAGGCCTTCGCCCATTGGTCCCGTGCAACCGAGTACTTGTACGAGCTTTTGAAAGTATTAGACTTATTGTATGGAACATCCCAAGGCACAATGAGAGAGAGCGTACACTTCTTTTGCTTTCCAACCGAGCTTTCAAAACTGAGAAAATCGAAATGAAGTCCAAGGACGTAAAGCCGTGCTCTGATACCAATCTGTCACGCCCCGCTCCCGTAGGAGCGATCGTCCTCGCTAAGGCGTGATGCCGCACGGGCCTAGATTGCGCCCGTGCAAGGCCAAGTCCAGAAACGGTCGATTTAATTACTAGGCCACAGAGTCACACAGAGTGTCCCCATTTGCAGCGGAAAGTAAATGAACACAAGTTGAATACGAAATCAAACTCTTTATTGATATTCAAGAAGTTACAAGCGGCGCTAGGCCGATATTACAAATCGCTCAAGCTCTCTCTCTCTGAAACATAAAAGGCGTGCCAAATGGCTTATAACATGGAAGGATACATGGCGATGTTCCGATACATTATGTCCTGTATAGGGTGCTTCAGCTTCTTGCAACGTTCCAAGGCCCCAGAGTTGGCTCCGCGCCTTGACACGTTCGATGGAAGCTCCGCACCCGCCGGCGTCTCCTGCTATCCTGCAAGCATACTGTGGGGTTATCAGTACATTGTTATGCACTGGTGGGGAGGCTGGCTCGCCCACAATGCCATCCTTACCAAACACGTTCTATAATCTTTTGTGCATCTCTATCATTCATTGTCTTTCTAATCTTGCCTTAGGATCAATTTCATGGCATATTGCATAGCCTATCTCGTGTTACCGAACTCGAGTGTCGCATGGAAATACATGTACGACTTACCCATACTTACCGTCCGGCCTTTCCTGTTCAAGGTAAACCAAGTTAAACCACAATTCATGAATAATAACATAACACGATTCTTGTACGCATTCAATATCAAGTGTGTGTCCATGTCTCGGGATTCTAGCACGTCGTGGGCATGTTCTAGCACGTCGTAGGCACGTTTTAAAGTGTTACAATTCAAGCATGTTCCGGATATTATATTCAAGCACGTTCAGGAGTGTTACATATCGAGCATATTCAGCATGTTACATTTCAAGCATGTTCTGAGTGTTATATTTCAAGCATGTTCAGGAACCATTTCATTCAGTTAACTTAGACTACTTTGATTTCAATGCAAGAACTTGCACGTGGATTGCCACCAGCATAGTCCACTTAATCTACATGCACGGGTCGCTGGCTTCACAAGCCATTTAGGACATTCCCCTGTGGCAATTCTCAACTTAGCGTAGGGTGATGGCTGGTACACCCCGTTAAGTCTCTTGAATATACCCTCCTACTTACGTCTCTTGGTGCCCAAGCCCGCACCCAAGCAGCCCGTAAGCGCCGTTGATTCTGCCTAGGCCGGCCACGGTTTACCCCCCCATCGCCCGTGCCGTTTGTCCACGACCATTTCGTATTATCTTGTCTTTTACTTAGTGGCTATCTCCGAGCCGTAGGCTAACCCTTAGCCATAATGCGTTAACGACCAGGTTGGCGTCCGTACAGCGCGGGTAGCGAGCCCCGTTGCACGTGCCCGTCACACCTGTCGCTAGCGTCTTCCAAGTCTTATCTTTCATGTATTCTTTCTTTCATTTCATTCTTTAACTTGTTCGTTCGTTCATAGAGTCATTCATGTATTTATTCATTCATTCGTTGATTCATTCATTCACGCATTATGCAACTCCCAGTATGGGAGTCGCCTTGGCGACCCATCGGTCCCATAGCCTTCCAATGTTGCTAAACTCTACTCGGAGCGACTATGTTGATAGCCTTCCCGTTTCATTGTTGTAAACCATTCATTGTTTCATTGTTTGAACGTTTAAGGGACATGAACGTGAGCTCGTGCCTTAGCACGAGCGTAGAGCGCGGTGCGAGCATTTCTATAATTACCGAGTTCTTTTCCATGTTCTAAGCAAGCATGCAAGATGGGATTATTCCCTTAGCTAGGTGCGTTGAATCATTTATTAGCATGCAGGGTGTTATCGCCTAGCGATTCTCGTGATAGTGTCCGCATTGTTATGTGTCTAGGCTAAGCACAGACGGGTTCATCGGAGCCACCCACCTTAGCAATGTTCGCATCGGCCGAGCGATACTCCGAGCGCGCCTTTGAAGGTCTAAGCCTGGATCCATCTTGTCGGGCCAATACAAGTCTTGTATCGATTCGCATCGATACTTCATCGGGTCGAAGCAACTCTTCGGGTCGACGGCTCGTTTTGAGTCGTTGCACACGCCATTTGGAATCGGCGTTCCGCTAGGGCGGAGCGGGTCACTACAGCGGCGGCCTCAATACATGGAGGTAATATGATCATCGTAGGTGATGAGGTTATCATAAACCTCGCCTGTGATGACAATTCTTGGCTGGTAGAACTAGGGGCTTCAATGCATGTATCTCATAACAGGACACTATTTGCCACTTACACGACATGCGACTGTGGAGTGTTGAAGATAGGCAATGGAGATGCGTCGAAGGCGGTTGCCATTGGAGATATGCATTTAAGGACGAAGACGGCTATAATTTGTGTTCTCAAAGATGTTCGTCATGTCCCTGATATCCATTTCAACCTAGTGTCGGTTGAAAGGTTGGATGACTAGGAATTCTTCGGTCTCTTCGGGAATGGTCAGTGGATGCTTTCCAGAGGTTCGATGGTGATTGCCAGAGGAAGCAAGAAGTCTAGTCTCTTCTATATGGAGGGGAGCGCACAGGAGACACAAGAGATGAATGCAGTTTTTGATGCGTCTACCGAGTTATGGCACAGGCGGCTTGGCCATATCAACGAGAAGGGGATGAGCTACTTAGTGAACAGGAAGGTGATTCCAGGGCTCAAGTCTACAAAGTTGGAGAAGTGCACACACTGCTTAGTTGGGAAGCAAAATAGGGTATCTTTCTAAGGTCACCCAAGTTCAAGGAAGCCGACGTTGCTCGAGTTGATTCACTCGGATGTCTGCGGTCCTATGAAGGTAAAATCTATTGGTGGTGTTTCTTACTTTGTAACTTTTAATAATGACTATTCTAGAAAGCTTTGGTCTATGCCTTAAAGACCAATGATCAGGTGCTGTCCACTTTCAAAGAGTTTTAGGCCTCTGTTAAAAGAGAGACGGACAAGAAGTTATTGTGTGTTCGGTCCGACAACAGCGACGAATACATTGGTCCCTTTGATGCTTATTGCAGAGAGCAAGGGATACGACACCAGAAGACTCCACCCAAGACACCTCAGCTCAATGGTGTAGCAGAGAGCATGAAAAGGACACTGATGGAGAGGGTACGGTATTTGCTGTTAGAAACAAATTTGCCAGGCAGTTATTGGTAAGGCTCTTCTCACAGCTGCTTATGTTATTAATTTATCTTCTAGTGCTCCTTTGCAGGGTGATGTGCCTGACAAAGTATGGTACGTCAAAGAGCCATCATACAATCACCTGCGAGTGTTTGGTTGTAAGGCCTTCGTGCATGTACCGAAGGATGAGAGGTCCAAATATAAGTCGAAGACGGGGCGATGCGTCTTTATCGACTTCGGTTGGGATGAGTTTGGCTATAGACTCTACGACCCAGTAGAAAGAAAGATCTACAGAAGCAGGGATATGGTATTCATCGAGGATCAGACCATGACCAACACTCAGGATTCCGAGATGCCTTCTGAGGCTGAGGAATTGCCTGAGTTAGAGTCATTTTGCTTCGAGCAGTTTGACATCGTAGAAGATCTAGTTATGGAGGAGCCAGTACATGGAGTTGCTCCCAACCTTGATCATCAGCCTGCTGATGGTGGTCAGGGTGTCCCTCAGGAGGATGAGCATGCCAGGAAGGCAGTTCCTGAAGGAGAGGAGGCTGTTGGTATACAGCCAGCTAGTGGCTCCATTGAGAAGGAGCGACAGAGAGCGTCGACCATCTATGAGATACTCACCGGGTGAGTATGTGCTACTGACTGATGGGGGAGAGCCCAAATGTTTTACAGAGGTTATGGAAGACGAACACAGGCAGGAGTGGATGCAGGCTATGCAGGAGGAGATGAGTTCCTTACATGCCAATTCTACTTACGAACTGGTGTGGTTGCCAAAGGACAAGAAGGCTTTGAAGAATCGATGGGTGTTTAGAGTGAAGCGGACGGATGATGCTACTCGTCCTCGATACAAAGTGAGGCTGGTAGTTAAAGTCTATGGTCAGTGAAAAGGTATGGTTATGATGAGAACTTTTTGCCGGTCGTCAAGTCGTCTATTCAGGAGATGCTAGCATTGGCAGCCAGTCTCGACTTGGAGGTCGAGAAGATAGACGTGAAGATGGCATTCCTCTACGGTGATCTTGAGGAGGAGAAATACTTGGAGCAACTAGAGGAATTCTGTGAGA
>JANAVB010001408.1:0-36537 GCA_029216955.1 Iris pallida
GACACGGCGAGCTGTCTTGGCTCTCTCAAGCTGAAGACGGGCTTGCTCGGCCTACCGAACTCCATCAGGTATCCTCTCCATCGATTGTGGGCGCTTAGAGCTTGGAGCATCCCCCCCTATAAGAGTATCAAAAAGAAAAGAGATAATTAGAGACCAAACTAATCTCGTATTAGATACGTGTCGGACACAATCCGGACACTATAATATACCAGGACACCGCTAAAATAGCTCTCATGTCAGTCTTGTCGTGTCTTTACGAGGGCCGTCCCAGGGGTAAGTAAGACAAGAATTCGGACTGCTTAGGGCAACCCCCTCTGCTTGGGACAACCTTTAGGGTATGTCTGGTAACGGTGTTTTCACCGGTTCTGGGGTGGTTTTGAACCGACCGTTTATGAAAACGCCTACTTGTTTATTTTTTTGAGGCACTGGTTTTGATCGGCTCAAAAACACTCCAAAACCGGCATAATACAATTTTAGGTGGTTTTATAAACACCCAAATTTTGAGCGGTTTTATTATTTTATTCCATTTATATCCTTACCAAAAATATATAATTGTAACTACTAATTCCGATCCATATTTAATTTTTTTCATGTAAAAAAAATTCAGAGCCACTCATTAGTGAATTACCAAGCATGGATTGGACTGGTTTAAAAATCTCTACTTAAAAACCATAAAAAACCGAACCCTCATAACTAGTACTCTAAAAACACCTCACAACTGCAACCCTTACAATTGTGAAGCAGACCGTAGGTTCGATCCTAGAAGAGGTCGCGGGGGGGGGGGGGGGGGAGGAGTTGTCACGGGTGCTATCCATGATAGACATGCTCAAGGGGCAACCAAAACTAGCTTACCGTATCATGTTGACATATCCATGTCCGTGCAACATAAGTCTACAAAACAAACCGACCAACATTGGGATGAGGAAGAGTAGAAAAACCTTCTTGCGAATATAAAGTATCGGCGCCCCATCTCCATCCTTCAGTATCAGCTCCCCGTTGGCGCCGAGAACTCCGCAGCCGACGACGGAGAAGACGACACTGTTGCGGCCGTTCAGGACCACGAAGCCGCCGCCGTTCACCACCTGAGGCCTCTTCCTCACCGTCAGCGCGGTCTGAGAGGACGCGCAGAAGATCTTGCTGACGACCGGGACGAGATTGCTGGAGCCTCCCATTGCTGCAGCAAAAGATTGTCAAGAATACGTCGACAAGGTGACAACTCTGTTGCATATAACGGATGCTGAGTGGCTATGTTAGGAGAGTTCTTTGTGTGTGGACTAATACTTGTGAGCTGTACTTGCCAAAGTTGAGTAGTGGCTTCTTCTTCTTTTTTTCTACAGACATGCCTAACAAGTGTGCACAATTATATATAGAGAAGCATAAGCATCTTTGGGTGATCTTTGCTTTCAAGCACAAAATTGCCTATAGTGATATACTAGAGCCTAGAGGACTCTTGCGTGACCGAGTCGATAAACCAGTTGGCCATAATCATGCAATTAACACTTTCAATTGAAACATGTTTAAAGCTTACCATTATCTATAAGATTAGTAACCGATAATGATTCTGATAATGATGATGATGAGTAGGGGTGAGCATTATTCGGTTTTGGACCGAAAACCGAATCGAACCGAGCCGAATATACCGAACCGAATAAGAGAATCGGATCGGTTTTAAAAAAAAATCGGTTCGATTTCGGTTTTGAAAATACTAATTTTTTTATTTGATTTCGGTTTCGAGTTTCAATTTCAGTCCTAAACCGAAAATCAAATAAGACTATATATATATATATATATATATATATATATATAAACCAAAAAAATTGCAAATAACCGAAATCGAATCGATTTAATTCAGTTCGATTTGATTCGGTTATGGGCCAATTTGGTTCGGTTTTGCTTATTCGATTTTCGGTTCCAATTCGATTTTTGGTTATTCGGTTCGGAGTTTGAATCGAGTTAACCAAATGCTCACCCATAATGATGACGACGACGATAATTATATAGCCTTAAGAAGCTCTGTAAGAAAATAGCAAGAAAATTGGGATATTGGTGACATGTAGAATGTTTCAGGTTAGATAGTTGATACTTGCTAGCAGGTGATAATTTTGAACATTAGCAGCTCAATAATGGAACTTTATGCGTGTAGGAAACACATACTAACAAGCAAAAAAAAATTTATCCAATATGTATTGCAAGATAAACGTGTTCATGATATTGAAACAGTCGAATCTTGACTATGTTTCAGTCAACATCACAGTGACACTTTGAATATTGAACTCAGAATCTAAGAAAAATATGATGTGGAGAAGTCTGACCAGTGAGTATCTATAATATAAAGCACAGTGACACTTTGAATATTGAACTCAGAATCTAAGAAAAATATGATGTGGAGAAGTCTGACCAGTGAGTATATATATATATATATGCATGGTCGTAGAGCGTACGGAACTCGAGCCATCTTCTTCCTAGCTCAGCTTGGGGCACTTGGGGTGGTCGCCAATGGCTGGAGACGGAACGCACTGGCGAGGCAGAGAGGGTGACCGAACCTTGCTTCTTCACCCGGGGGCCCTGCTGCCTGGAAATTAGCACGGTTACTGGCGAATCGATCTGGAGGGACTCCCTGCTGATCTCACCGGGAGGTCCTTTCAGCAAAAATATGAAAAATCATATCCCGTTTGCCATGCACAAAAGTTTGCGTCCCATCGAGACGGATTTGCGTCACCCTTCACGGACCCGGATTATGCGGGTAACTTCCAGAATGTTCTAGGAGGCGACGGAATTCTCTAGAAGATGACGGAACTCTCTAGAAGATGGTGGAATTCTCTGAAAGGTTCAAGATCTTTCTAGATGACCCAAGATCCTTCTAGATGGTCCATGATCTTTCTGGATGGATTAGAAATTTTCTTGTAAATATCTAGATTTAGAATAATCTCTGAAATATTCCGTTTCCATAAGTTTCTTGTAAGTCCTGTAGGCACTATAAATAAGTGGAAGGCTCATTTGCTCCTCACCACTCAAAGTTGTAATCTCTCTCCAGTAAAGTTTTAATCTTCTAATCTCTCTCTTTTGCTCCACATTATTCTCATATATTGTCTTAGTGTTCTAGCTAAGCATTTGGGAAAGGCTGGCATGAAATTTTGAGTAGAAAACTTGTGCGCTGCACGAAAGGAAATGTAGTCTAAAACACTAAATCCGTGACATGCTGCATCAATTAACAGATAATAATAATGAAATCATCCTAAAAGACGCCAAGTCAGAGACCTACCATGAACTCAGATGGCAAGAATAAATAAATTAATCCATTACTAAGATCTTTTCCTGAGAAGTATTATGTAACTAGTACCAATGGCTATCAATCAAACTACAACTCCCAGAAGCTGCTGCACTCGTACTGCAATAAAGCATGCATCTCTGCTATGGCTACACATATGACATGATATGTATTTAGCAGGTCAGCCCTATCCAGATGACATTTTACTTTGCAGGAGCCTCCGCCTCCTCAAGTTCCAAGAGCAGATATTGAGCGTTGAGGAAATTTGTACAAGGAATGCAGACAGGAGTACCAGCAACATCAGAAAACAAGTATGTCCAACCTCCTATCATAGTATCGACCGATATCGATCCGATACGGCCGATACCGATACGGTTTGGCATGTTCCGATTCGATACCGACAGATATCCGATACTGATCGATACCAACATTGGGGTTTTCCGGTCAATTTGGCCACACAAAAAAAATGAACGAAATAGACCAATTAGCAAGGGCGTAAAAATATAGTAAGGTTGTAAAAGAATGTAAAAGATGAAAACTTATCTATCACATATAAACCAATTGGCAAGAGTGACTATTATTTCATTCAATTTCAAAACTGCTAAGAAATAACACTAGAAATACTTGAAATTATGTGTGAATGTATAAAATATACTTTCTAAAATGTTAATAATTTGTTAATAATAATTTTTGATTTCCGATACCAAAAAATCTGATACTCCGATCCAAAACTGCCGATATTGTCGATCCCAATACTCATAGGAATGGTCCGAAACTGCATAGTTCAGGAAAGAAGTATGTCCAACCTCCTATGTACATGTAGGTGGCATTAAGTGTATACACTTAAGAGTGAGAGATTTTGTTGATTCATTTTGATGGTTAGAGTTCTCCTCACTAGGTAGATAGATGTACAAAGAATGATGCTAAATGCCTGTGTATAAACTGTGTTTACTGATCCCCTAATAAAGAAAATTCCACTAAGTTCCCAATTACAAACACCAGGAGTTATTCAAATTACTCTCTACAGCGAGATCAGTAATAAATTTGCAATTGAGAAATCCAATACCTATATAAATATATAAATCATACACGCTAGACAACTTTCTTTCAGTAACTAAACCTATTACATGCATATATATCAGTACTCAAACATAAAAAAAGGTTAGTTAGCATAAACATAAAAAAAGGATAGTTAGCATGTAACTAATTCTATACAAATCATCACTTCAATTGCTGAATAGCCTTTCTGCTAGAGAAAATTTAGTTATTGTAAATCATTTCAACCTTTTAGTTGATTCGAGTAATGGGTTTGGGTTAGGGTTAGGGTTATGGTGCATTCCCTCAAAACAAGACTGCCTTAGGGTGCAGCAAAACCAAAGAAAATACATTTCAAAAGTAATGATAAATAGACGTTAAGGTGCAGCATAGTCCACATCCATATTTCATAAGGCTACATGAATATAAACAGTAGATCAAAATGCAAGGGCAACCTATAAGAAATATCTGGAATTAAAAGTCGATGGTAAATTAGAAACAGTAGTAGTAGATCCTCTGATAGAGTGCCAGTGGTCACTCGCTTAATGTAACAAAAATTGCACTCTCTCAAACGAAGAATTTAAGATCAAAACAGGTCCCAGAACTTGAAATGTTTAAATCCCTAACAAGAAGTCATTGGTTGCGTTCAACAACAGCAGACTATCAATTATATTAATTCAAACCTCTGAATCACAACTTTCCTTTATTGTGTTACACAAATGATACTTGGTCATTCCTACCAATGCAACCAAATAACCACCTCTGAATCAATCAAGGCTCTCAAAAGATGACCATCATTTTTAACATTCAAGCTGCATGTTTTGCCAAAGAAAGATAGCTGCAAGGATGATGGCCAAAATTTAAGCTCGTATCAGTTGAGAGAAACATTTCAATCTGTTTGTCTTGACTAATCAACTACATAGGATGTTTTAAGTTACTGTTGAAAGTATCATTGCATGAAAGAAGATAGGCAACTAAAGCTACTTAGTTAAGTTTTAAGCTTACATAAAAAGTGAAGGAAAATCAGAAAAAATTATGTGCAAACTATAAGAACATACAGATATAATAGGAAACAAAATATTAAACAATCATCTGTAAAGCACAAGTAAAAAAAATCAATCATGAATAATATAAAGGTGAGAAATGCGCAGATCAAATGTAGTCATCCAAAGCATGACATCCGTGTTTGTTAACAGAAATAGATAGACGCCATAGAGGAAAATTTTCGTATCAAAGAGAACACACTGAATTGCACCTGCAGATAAGATCTTAGAAATGAAAAGGACAATAGAACTGAACATAGGACATCCTCAGGAAAATCTCTAGGAATATTGTACAAGTATATAGTATGTTTTGGGTCTATTTTTATTAAGGTTCACGGTGTCGGGGGATAAGTATCAAAGTAAGATAATAGAAATTAATAGAGGGCATCCTCAGAAAAATGTCTAGAAATATTGTAGAAGAATATAGTATGTTTTGGGTCTATATAAGCTCATTAGCAAAGTATCAGTTGTATCATATCATTTTGGCATGTCCGCATATGATATTGACTATTATGGCTGTTGGCCGATACCCACATTGGGTTCTTTTTCCCGATCAATTAAGCAAAGAAAAAATTACAAGAAAAAAAAAAAGAAATATATAGAGAAAATGATATGGACACAAATGAATTGGCATGTTGAAGAGGTACGTGTTGAAACGGCTTATCGATACACTGTAACCATTATCATATGTCAAAGTTGTATATTTATAGTTCACGATATTCATCCATCTTAGTTAAATAATTAGTAATAATTATTTAATAATAATCAGTAGTATTTAGTTAAATCATTAGTATTTAATTATTTTAATTAATATTAGTATTTATTTTTTTATTAATATTTAATAAAAATTCAATTAGTTAGTTAAATAATTACTATTAATTATTTTATTTAATATTAGTATTAATTTTTTATTTAATACTAAAAAATAATTGTTTAGTACAAGTACTAATTTTTATTTTATTTTATTTTATTTTAAATGGGTATTAAATTTTTAATTACATAAATAATTAATCCTAATTATTTAACGAATATTAAATTAGTACAAGAATATCACTTCCATGCACTTTTACTCAAAAATAGGTGAAAGTGAGGAGGCCTGTTTTTCATATAAGACAAGAGGACAAGAACAATAAAATAAAGATGACTACAAGTTCTTTTCCCTCTTTCATATTTAACCACACACTGAAAGTGTGAAAGTGGCTCAAAGTCTGCCCACTTCCACACCCGACTTGCAGCCATCCAAACAGCCCCTAAGTGCAGGCAGATAAGTGTTTGCATATAGGCGTGACAGATGTGGCCTACCTCGCACACTAATAAAACAAAAAAAGACCTTTGCAGTTATTGCTGATCACTGGCTCGATATGTGATTTTACATTATAATGAAAACATTATTGCAGTGATACACGCACAGATCCATCCAAGTGAAGGAACTGATATATGAAAAATCACTGCAATAGTCAATCATACTAGATCTAACCATTATCTCAACTGCAAAAGTCGATCTTAGTAGATCTAACCATTATCTCAACAGCTAAATTCTATCTTTGGGATACTGTAAATCAATATATAAACATAATTAATTAGTGTAGTCCATGGATGTTGATATCTCAAGCTACTTATTTAGCTAATACCAAGAAAGCAAACACAATATAGCTAATCCTTCTCCAAGGAGTCATTATGGAGAACATCGAAATTACTCTGCAACAATCAGACAACATGGATATGTCCCTTTAAAGTTGTTGGTAATTAGATATTCATGGAATAATGTTGCAAAAGTAAAACTAAGAGATGTTTGGACTTTTAGTTACAAATATACTACTTTGCATCATTGAATTTTATCCATTTGACATCCTGTAACTAATTTCAAATAGCAAAGCTTCAAGTGCAAGCAGCTATTGAAAGAAAATTTCTTGTATAACTCAAAGGGACAGTAAAATTGACTAACAGTAATCCAAAAGATGGAAGACTAGTTGAAGTTGGTGGTCAGCCATTCAATAAAATTGAAGATAATTGCATTAAAATTTAGCCTAAAAGCAGTAGAGTAAATCGAAAGTAATGTTTAACTTAAGTGAAATATATATATATATATATATATATATATATATATATATATATATATATATATATAACAGGACATACCATAAACCACCAGCTTCACTCGGAAATTAAACTGTCACACTTCAACACTGACCAACTCCACTTCAAGTATGGCAATAACAATGAGCCAAAATCCCAAGAGAGGCAAGAAGAGGATAAGGGTACATATGCAGTTTGACTATTTGATCGCACCCACAACCTCAGATAAATATGATGACCCATCAGAGCAACTTAATTGAAAGCAATGTATAAAGTAGCCTCATATATGATGTCGATTATATCGTCAAAAGCCATGTCATCTTCTATACAGGGTTCCAAGTTTAAGAGCGACAACGATGGATATAACTAGCCAGAAAAAGAACAATACAACAATAAATCCTTTGGTAGTTATAGATCCCTCCTGCTGATTAAATACATGGTCAGTGTTAGCCATCTACTGATACAACACCTGTTGTCCTGGTTAACCTGACGGAGAGAAATACAATATATATGATTATAAGCCCAAACCCTAACAGCTTGCTAGGTTGCATACCATTTCGAGGTAATACAAAAAGAGCCCATAAGAGTCCGGACATTAGAAATCCCATAGTATAGACCAGTGATCCATCTTGTGGAAGAATAAAGGGAGCTGGCTTAGCCGAGCAAGCCCGAAGCAACATTGAAACACCCAAACCAGCAAGTGTGTTAAACATGGGCCCTGCATAACACCCTGACATAGCAATTTGAACCCCATCACCGCCTTTGACTGCCAAAGCAACATTTGACATCAGATCACCCATTGAATTGCCCCATGCCATAACTGTCAATCCTAGAATAGACGGATTGATCCCCAAAATAACCCCCAGAGCCACAAGAAGTGCAACAAGCTCGTTAGCAACGATATAGAACCAGATTATACTCATAAAGAACCCTCCAAAGACCCATGGAAACAAGAACCTTCGAGGTGGGCGGTCGGCTCTTGTGAAAAAGAAAGCAATAGCTCCGAGCACAATGCCCAAAATACCACCAACAACATAAGGAGCTACACTTGCTCTAAGACCTTCATCTTTTCCTGAACTCCAAATAAATGCCAGCAGCATAGGCGCCAAACAAGCACTAGCAACAGCATACTCTTTCGACCACCTCTCTTCCTCGACAATTGGGATAGTTAGCCTTCTCGGAAGTGCCAACGGCATCTCCAACAACAGAAACAGTTTAGAGAAAGAGAAAAGTCTACCATCATCTTCATCCCTCTCCCCCTCCTCACTCCAACCCCACAAAGGCCTCTTGTTCTCTCCATGATTGGAATAGATAGCCACATTCGAAGCCCACATCCACTGAGGCAGCGAAGTATCCAACTGCGGAACATCGCTAGTGAAATCATCAAGCAACAAACTATAAACTGATTCATCCTCTTCGCTTCCATGAGAAAATATGCTCCCTCTAACCGGAAGCAACGGAGTCACGACATTCAAATTCAACCTCCTAGCATGCATTCTCAAAACTTCATTCGCCGCCACGACGACCGCATAGACTACATATATCAAGACGAACAATACCGCACCCAAAACACCCACCTTTCCGAGAATCAGAATCAGTGACAACGATGTTAAAGTAAACAAGAAGAAGCAAATGTCCCTAATAAAGCATTTCCGATCAATATGGACATTCTTCTCGGCAACAGTTAACGAAACGAGCCCTACAACTACAGTAGTAACAAACATCGCTCCACCCAACACACTATTAAGCCCGACCTCGCCGTTGCCTGTCCCGACAAAAGCGGCAATGCTTCCAAAGACATCAGGAGCTCCATTCCCGAGGGGAAGAAGCGTGATTCCGGCAATCGTCGGGGTCAATCTGAGCAAAATTGAAAGCTTTGACAAACTGGGGCAGAAGTAATCGGCGGCCGTGTTGCCCAGCAGAAAGAAAAGCGCAATTAACCATAGGAACAGCACGGAGTATCCCAAGATCCGAGCTTTCGCGCATGTGCAGTAGAAGAAGGAGATGTAATCAATGAACCCATCGGAAGTGCACTTCCGGTGGGACTTCAGGAAGTCGCATTCGGAGCCTTCATGGAACGCGATTCCGGAGCAGAAGGGACCTGGGTTTTGGACCTCAGGATCATTGTCGACGGCTAGATGGGTCGAATTTTCGACCGGGAGCTCGGCGGTGAGTCGCCGAGGGGGGAAGTTGGGATTTTGACTGCGATTGCTGTAGCAGAGGAAGAATAGTAAAATTGTAGAAGCTAGAGATTTGAAGATTGGATGGAACTTACTTGGAGGATTGGCATCCGCTCCCATGGCTGTAAATTGGGAGGAATTTGGGAATTAGGGTTTTAATTTGGGGGCATCTGGAGTGAAATTGAATTGTTGGACATGTAATTGGGGAAATTTAGGTCGTCGAGATGGGAATTGGGAGTTCTGGAAGAAGAAAATGAATCGAGAAGAAATTAGGGTTTCGGCGAAGATAAGATAAGAGAGGAGAATGTTTCGGTTTGGGGATGAAGGAACGAGTTTGGGTTTCTAAAAAAAAAAGAGTTTGCTTAACTTGCAAAAAATTACCTCCAACTTCTAATTTTTTTGTATTTTATTACAAATGGCAACCTCTAATTTTACTTTTATACATAGGACTAGTTTGGATTAGAGTTTGGGGCGGAGTCCAACCGAATAAAAACACATTATTTAATTTAATCCCCTTTAAAATGGACAATTTCTAAGGGCACCCCCAAAGTTACTTGGGGCTAGCCTCACGGTGTTCATTGGGCCGGTCTAGCCCGGGCCCGCCCGTGGACCGGACCGGCCCGCCCCCCTAAAAGTCCGGACCGGTCCGCTGCTGGACCGAACCGGCCCGGCCCCCCACTCCCAACCGGTTCGGGTCGGGCCTCCCCCCTCCCCCCCCCAGCCCGAGCCCGGCCCGGCTCGGACCGCTGATTTTTTTTTTTTTTTTTTTTTTTGAAAAAATAGGCCCAGCCCGCTATAGGCCCGGTTGGACCGGCCCGGCCCGCTGGGACCGGTCCAGCCGACCGTTGGCGGATTTGAATTTTTTTTTTTTTCAGATTTGACCGTTGGGGGGGGGGGGTTCTTTTACCAAAATACCCCTCCCATATAGCCGTTATTAAAACGTTGGGAGGGGTATTTTGGTCATTTTTGGCCTAAAATTACCAAAATAACCCCAAAAATTTCTATAAATAGGCCAAAAATCCCATTTTTCAAACACAAGTCATTCCTCACAAATTTTCTACATTTCTCTACGGTGCTCTGGTGCTCTACTGCTTTTCCTCCCCGGTGCTCTGGTGCTCTACTGCTTTCCCTTCCCGGTGCTCTACGGCTTCCCGATCTCCCTCCCAACTCTATTCCGACTCTACGGCTTCCCGATCTTCCTCTCAATCCCTTACTTTCTTCTAACATAGTTTACTTTATTTTATTTTATATATGGCTGGTGAAGGTTCAAATCAACCTGATCTTGTTGGACAGACTTTCCAATATTTTAATAATTTTTTTGACGGTACTGAAATTCCACCTGAGCAAGTAGCCACTAATCCGATTCCGGAGGGGTGCCAACCATCTCCTCCGGAAGTAGCTAGTACAACCCAACGTCCTGAAAAGAAAAAAGGTCTAAGTATTGGGATTATTTTACTTTGATTTTTGAAACTAATCCTGATGGTTCGTTTGTTTTAGATGCCAAGGGTGAACCGAAACCGTACAAGGTGCAATGCAAGAAATGTTGCAACCAGTACGCATGGAAGAAGGGCGGTGGCACCGGGACCATATCCAGACACTACGACACTTGCTACGGGAAGGACACACTTCAAGCGTCCCAAACCCAAATAAGCTTCGGCGCCACCGGTTCTTCAATTGGTAACTTTACTTACTCAGCTGCTCGGCATAAAATCGAATTAACTAAACATATTATTCGTGATGAACTTCCTTTCACGACGGGTGAAAGCGAATCTTTACGAGATTATGTATCACTTTCTCTAAACCCCTCCTTTACTAAAGTGAGTAGGCAACAAGCTCGAAAGGAGGCCATTCGTCTCTTTAACGAGCAGAAAGCCGCTTTGAAAGCGAATTTTGAAAATATTAGTAAATTAGCTATTACTTCTGATATTTGGACTACTAAATGGAGTTATGCTTATATTTGTATTACTGCACACTATATAGATGCACAATGGATGTTGCAAAAATGCATCATCTGTCTTAAACTTATAGAATGTCCACACACGGGCGCTGTAATTTCAAGTGAGATTTCAAGACACGTGCGTGAATATGATATTCACGCTAAAAATTTTTCTGTCTCTTTGGACAATGCATCAAACAACAATGCTGCTATGTCTTCTTTGTCAGTAATTTTTAAGCCTATTTTAGAAGGTAGACTTATGCATGTTAGGTGTGCTTGCCATATGTCACGCCCCAGAACCAGAATACTGGAGAGCGGGGGCGGACATAGCCAGCTACGTATAATAAAATGGAATCCATCTCACCATACGGTCACGACTGTCTAGATATGTGAGGGTTTATCTACAAGCCATCAGTCTCTTAAGGTCATAAATTATCCTATTGTCTCAATCTCAACCAACTAATAATAATCACAAGATATCAGATCACTAAATATACAATTGTAAGGCGTCCCAAACATTACATATCCAGATGATCATGAAGCTAGTCGTACAAAATGTAAGGACTAGCAAGAGTTAAGTTATACATGATCAACCTCGAGTTGCCAATCATGATTACAGCCCGTAGGCAGACAGTAAGTAAAGTGCATCGAGCTAACAAGTGCTCGTCGGCTAAACGCCTCAAAAGAATAGTTTTACGATAAAGTGGGCAAGACAAAAAGGAAAACCCACTCTTGGCCCGGGTTCCGTCTAGTGTTCACCATTGGGCTGGAAGCTCGGTAGATCCTCTGGAGCTGCTCTGGTATCTGGCCATACAAAACCAGCTGGGTCAGACCCCAGAAAGAGCAAGTGCCACAAAGGAGGCCACGAAATAAGAACAAAAGCCAACAATCAGCACAATAGTATAATTACATAATAAGAGGCAGTAATTTAAGAAAAGCATGATGGGTAATATAAAAAATAATCTTGTATAGAATCACTAAAAAGACAGGACATATGGAAAAGCATGACAGGATGATATACGATGAGACAACCATGGGACTATTCAGATGGCCAGGTTACAATCCGTAAACCAAACAAGGACCGGGGTTGTAACCCTTCGTCTGAACGGAACTTGGTTTCCCACCATTTATCGGCGAGGTAAATATAAGAAATCAGGTCAAGTAACAATCTGGAGTGACAATCACTCCATCATTCTGGTACATTCTTACAATTAATCAATTCTAGACAATACTATACTGGACTAAACTCCATCCAAGCAATCACGGCCAATCATTGCCTACGGCTTTCTACATTAACTATCTACGGTTATCACAATCCTAGTTACTAGCAAGATGCAATGAGATGTTCCTCCAGCCACAAGCCCTGCAGCTAATCCAGGTTATCCAGGCGATTTGAATTCATTAAACAGTTATCAATAATTATGTGCCCCACACGACGGTGAGCTGAAAATGTGCCCTACTCGACGGCAGGCTACAAGTCCAAACAATTGCGGCCGGGATAACGGGATTGCCTGTAACTGGGGAAATCTCTCATGACTACTGAATTATTCTAGTTATTAGCCTTAATCCATTTTAGTAGGTACTCCTGACCGTGGTACTCAGGAGTCCCATCCTAGACATGATGCAAGACTGGACAAGTGGATTTAACAAGCAAGCAAGAAAGAACCACCTACGGTGTCAAGGCAGGTCAAGTTAAGTTATCAAGTCAAGTCAAGTCAAGTCAGGAGTGCGCCGCAACGGGCTACTATCAAGTCAGGTTGGTCATGTCAGGAGTACACCACTACGGGTCACTGTCGTGTTATGCAAGTTCCTTGTCATGCCAACCCATGTACAATAGTCATTCCAAACATATTAAGTAAAATCAAGTTCATGACAAAAGGCGTAAGGATATAAAATGGGCATGAAATATCTAATAAAATATCAATATACAGGGCTATAGAAGATCCAGGCTTAAGGAAAATAAAACCAAATCTCCATGAATAGATAGATTGCGCAAGGGTCCCTGGGGTCGGGTTGCGCAGGAGTCAAGTGCGCCAGGGGCCAACTGCGCAGGGGTGAGCTGCGCAGGGTACCAACTGCGCAGGGGTGGATGGCGCAGCAGATGGTTTGCGCTGGATCAGGTTGCGCAGGAAATGGATGGCGCAGGGCCAGATTGCGCAGGGACGGACTGCGCATGGATGGATTGCGCAAGGGTGGATTGCGCAGAGGTGGATTGCGCAAGGCTGGCTTGCGCATGGATGGCTTGCGCCAGCGCAATCCAGCGCAGTGCAAAGCACTGGCTGAGGTCATGCGCAATGTCACGACCCGCACCCGCTAAAAGGGCACGTGACGCGACAACGTCCAGCCCTCACCGAAAAATCGGCGTGGAACGCTGTGGATTTTCTACTTCTAAACAGTTTATATATATAACAAAAACCTGTCAAGTCCATGGTCAACTCCGAACGGAGGACAAGCAATGAATATATATACGAGTACTCAATCACGACTCTAAGATAACAAAGTAAAGACTGAAAGATAAAGACAACAAGACGAGAAAATATAACCTGTCAAGTCCATCACAAATAATATACAAGTCTAAGTCCCAGTCTCTAATACAATCCCAGAATATAATAAAATAACAAGTAGCAAGCTGGAGACAAGGTCCAGTCCAAAATGTCTAACCTAACTAAACTAAGATAAAGGCTCGTCGGGCGGAGCTAAGCCCTGCTGAACCAAGGTCTCCAAGTCTACGCCCACTACGTCAACCGGACCGTAGTAGGTAGGACAATCCTCCTCGCCACTATCTGTAAAATTTTGTCAACATATCCAGTCAGGATGGAACGAGCACAAACCTCCATAACAGTTCTAGTTAGACGATATTGAAAATGTAGCAGTAAATAGAGAGAATCTACGAGATAAATAATGTGTACATGAAACATGGTAAGGCATATTAAGACTGTAATCTGAATGTAAGAACAGGGAAACCAGTATAAATCATGTACAAGAATCTGGAACTATATCTATGTGAGTTTAGTATTAGTTTCAACATGTGATCGGCTTAGAACTTGATACAATGTTTGGCCTGGCTAATCATACGTGAGTGTATGATTAACACTATACAATGATGATACAATAATATCTGTGGGGTATTGATCACATCTCTACGCTAACACCCCCATCCCTGACCAATATAGTGGATCCAGTCATGACACGTCATGATACATATTCTCTGAGAGGGTAGCTAGCCTTCGCAGGAATCGTATCTATACAATGAACAATAAACAATGTAGACTTGCCCAGTGTATACCATATATAGGAGGAATAACATCTTATGACGGGATCCAGACAAATATCAATCCGTGTGAACAATGTGTCAAGAGAACAAGGATAATCTGCACTAAATACTAGAAACAAAGACGATATCATAAAACAAAAATATTATCAGAGAATGTACTCGCCTGTACTGTGATGGATAAGTCGACTGAGTCCAAGATCAGTGCCTCGAGGACCTATAGATGGAATACTGTATCAATATAATGGTTTGGAAGTGAAATTAAGTCATACTGAGTCAAAATAGGTCAAGACACGTCAAACTAAGTCAATCTAGGTCAAACAAGGTCAAACTAGATTGTACGGGGTAAATCTAAGTCATATTAGACCTAACAAAGTCATACGAGGTCAAGACAACTCTAGTTGGGTCATACTTGGTCATGGAAGGACATTGGAAATCCATCCGAATCAACTAGGTCGAAAATTGGCTTACCGTTGACTTTTGGTCAACGGGTCAATTCTGGTCAACTCGAGGTCAACACTAGGTCAACTCTAGGTCACTGGTGACTAATAGTTGACTTTTAGTCAACGGTCCAAGTTGGATGGAATTTGGGACCAAATTGGGTAAAGTGTTGACCCATGGTTGACTTTTAGTCCAAAAAGTCAACCGTGGTCAACCGGGTCCAAGACTAGGTTTAGACAGCTAATCCTACTCATTACCAACCTATACAATCCATATCCAAGTCCATCTTGGACTTGGAAACTCAATTCTTGGCCGTGGGCCAATTCCCTAATTTACCCTTTTTAAGGGTAAAATTCTACCCTCGGCGCTAATCTAGATAGCCTACCTACGCTACTTATTTTGACCCGATCTCCCTAGGGTAGTAGGGTACTATCCTATAGGTTCGTTATCTACCAAAATACCTAAGTAAAGTGGACGTTTGGTCCACCTTACGGCCCATTGCAGAAATCTCGAATATCTCGAGATACGCACTGACACGGCGCGATACCGGCGCCCTATGACCCCGATTTCCATCCGGGAGCTTACCCGCAAAATCTAAATCACGTAACCTAGGTCCATGTCAAGTTTCATCGCGATCCGATGCTCCGGGCTCAAATTCGCCCTCTAACTCGATTTCTAACAAAACCCTCGTTTTCTACTCTCGTTCTATTTCCTTCTCTTGATTCTCAATTCTAATTCTTCCTCTTCTCTACTTCTCTAATCTTCTTCTTCTTTTCTAATCCCTCTTCTTATTCCTCCCTCCTATTCTTCTTTAATTTCCTTATTTCTCTACATTTCCTCTTCTCTAACTTCTAATCTAAACTCTTTTTCTCATTCTCTCTTCTTCTAATTCTCTCCTCTAAACTTCTCTATATAAACCTATATGTGTCTATATATATATATCCATATATATACCAACTAGGGGGGTTTCGTAGTGTGCTAGGGGGGTGAAATGGGGGGGGGGAGGAGCTGCTAGCTGCTGCTGCTACTACTGCTGCTGCTGCTGCAACTGCAAGCTGCTGCTGCTGCAGCTCCTGCTTGCTGCTGCTGCTGCTGCTGCTAGCAGCCACTGCTGCTGCTGCTACTACTGCTGCTGCTGCTGCAACTGCAAGCTGCTGCTGCTGCAGCTCCTGCTTGCTGCTGCTGCTAGCAGCCACTGCTGCTGCTGCTACTACTGCTGCTGCTGCTGCAACTGCAAGCTGCTGCTGCTGCAGCTCCTGCTTGCTGCTGCTGCTGCTGCTGCTAGCAGCCACTGCTGCTGCTGCTACTAGCAGCCACTGCTGCTCCTGCTAATCCTCTTCTTCTTCCCTCTTAATCCTCTACTTCCTCTTCCTTTCTCTCTATATATATATACCTATATATATATATCTATCTATTTATATATCTATCTACCTATCTATCTATCTATTTATTTATATAAAACCATATATCTCTACACCTATACACTCACACATATATACATATATACACACACACACACATATACATATATACACACACACACACATATACATATATATATACATACATATACATATATAATTTCCCACACACTCTCTCACACACAACCACACACAACCACACCACCACTCTCATCCTCTCCTCTACCACTCTCTACACACACACACAAATACATACATACACATACATATATATATCTATACATACACATATATATATATATATATCTATATATATATATATACATAATACATATATATATACACCATTTACCTATAATCCCCCTTAATTAACCATTTAACTAGAAATCTAGAGAAAAGCTTATAAAATAGGGCAAAGTGTAGAGAATGAGATTCTCTACACTTATTGTGAAGGTCATAAATGGAGAGGAGAATTAAAGAGGGGTTTAATGGCATACCTAACTCTTGGGAGGAAGAAGAAGCTTGAGAAAGAAAATAATTTGGAAGGAAGAAGACTTTGTAATGAAGTAACAAGGAAAAGGGGGGGGTTTCTCCATGGCCGGCCACCCCTATGTGGGCTATTGGGTTGGGATCCAATAGCCCACAACCCATTAAGCTAAGTTAGGTTCAAATTGAAATTGGGTTGGTTCGGTTCGATTCGGTTTGATTCTAAACCACTAATTAAGCCTCTAAATGACTAATTAAGTCATGGAAAATAGGTTAATAATTTCTAGCCTATTTATGATGGTACATGGGCTAAACCCAGCTAGTATGGGGGTCCCACTAGGGTCCAGGCTACCCGGGTCTCCAAATTGGGTCCGAACTGGATAAAATTCAAACTGACTCAAATAAATTCCTAAAAATCATATAAAATTCCTAAAATATTATAAAACTTGAAAATGACAAAAATACCCCTAATTTGAAAAACTGGGGGTGACACGCAATCGGCCCTGCGCTAAAGAGCACAGGCCGGGGGGGTGCGCAACCGGCCATGCGCTAAAGAGCGCAAGGCAGAGGGATGTTCTTCCTGGCCGAGAGCAGGTCCAAGAACACCAAGAACTTCAATTCTTCATAACTTTGTCAATTCAAAGCCAAATCTAGATTTTCAAAGGTCTAATTTGAGTAAAATTGAATTCTCTTCCACATGGAAGCATCAAAACAAGCAAAAATCAAAGTTTAATAGATCAAAACCAAGGATTTTCGAAAATGGTTAAAATCTAGATCTAGAAGAATGAAAGCTCCAAATCACAAAATGTCAAGTTCTAAAGTTGTTCTCCATGGCCTAATCTAATTAATGGACAAATAAAAAGTGGTGCTTATTTGATGGCAAGGTGCACTTGCCTATGGGTGTTGGTGCTGTGTGGAAGAAGGAAGAAGAAGAAGAAATAAATGGAAATAATGAGGAGAGAGAAAAGTAGGTGGAGTTTTATGAGGGTGGGTTGTGGTGTATTGAGGGTGGAGCAGAGGCTAAAGTGATCCAATACTCATAAAACCGAACCAAACCGAACCATCCCTATTAAAACCGAGCCATGACAAAACCAATATACGAGATATACTGAAATTCCACAAGTTGAGAAAAATAAAAATACATGCCAAAATCCAGATGTGAGTATAAAATACGAAATACAAAAATACGGAAAATGAGGGTGACACCATATAATTAACTTAGTTGTTAAAGAATGTTTAAAATTTTTTGAACCCCATTTAGACACTCTGCGACAATGCTTGCTCCACCTAAACTCGTCTCCAAGTAGACAACAAAGTTTTGCATGCACTTGCACACATTTTGGTATGACTTTTAGAAGATTTGTGAAGGATATACCAACTAGGTGGAACTCCACCTACTTGATGTTGAAATCTGCAATTCCTTTTAAGAGTGCTATTACATATTATTGTACTTCGGATGTCACCTTTGACTATCAGGTTACTGATGATGATTGGGTAGCAGCTGAAAGTGTTTGTGAATTTTTAGAAGTTTTTTACAATGCTACATTAACTCTTTCTGGTGTTTATTATCCCACATCTTGCTTAGCTTTACGTGAACTTTGTAACATGTCTTATTTATTTTCTAAATATAGAGATTATCCAAATTTTGAAATTGCGGTGAGAAATATGGAAGCCAAATTCAGGAAATATTGGGGGTAAAGTACCTCTTTTATATTATTTGGCTTCCATATTTGATCCTACAATCAAATTGGATGGCGTAGAGGTTTTATTAGATGGATATGGAGAATATATGGGTATAGACGTTACTGACATGAAGGCAGAAGTTAAAGTGGCTTTGGACAGGTTAGTTATACTGTACGAAGAAGGAGCAACGTCGACCCGACCAACTCAGGGGGGGCTAGTAGTAGCTCCGGCTTGGCTTATAAGCTATCAGCAGCCGGTCGTATACTACAAAGAAAGAAACAAAAGCAATCTTTCCAACCTACTCAAGAGTTGTCTGCTTACCTTAACTCTTATCAAGACGAAGATGAGACTCCAGATCACTTCGCCGTTTTAGAATGGTGGAAGAGACACGACAAGAGATTTCCTGTGCTTTCTAACATAGCACGTGATCTACTGATGGTTCCGGTGTCGACGGTAGCATCGGAGTCCTGTTTTAGTGCAAGTTCGAGGATGTTGAGCGATAGGAGGAGCCGCTTGAAGCCCAATATTTTGGAAGCAATCGTGTGCGTACAAGATTGGATGAATGCCGATAAAAGAACACAAAACCAGAAAGATGAAGAAGATCATGACATCCACGAGCTGGATTTGGAATCGCTTTCATTGCATGAAGGCGAACAACAATGAGGCTACGGTGCAATGTATTAGGTATATACATTTAAACTTATACATTTCAATTTTAAATTTTAACTTATACTTTCAAAAACTATTTTTTTTTTATTTATACTATTCAAAATTTTAATTTTAACTTATACTATTCAAATTTTTTAACTTATACTTTCAAAAACTATTTTTTACTTTAAAAAAAATATTTTTTAACTCCGCCTATGCCAAACAAGCATTTGCCGGTCCCAAGCCCGGATAAAGGAAGAGGGAGAAATATTTTTTTTAAATTTTTATAAATTTTTATAAACATTTGTAATATTTGTATAAACATTTTTGTATAAACATTTGTATATATTTGTATAAACATTTGTATTACAAACTATTACTAAATTATAAACATTTTTGTATTACTAAATTATAACATTTATATACATATTTTGTATAAACATTTGTATTAAAAAGAAAACATTTTATAAACATTTTATAAACATATTTTGTATAAACATTTTATAAACATTTGTATAAACATAAAATTATAAACATTTTATAAATATTTTGTATAAATATTTTATAAACATTTAAGTTACAAATTTTTAAAATTAAATACAAAAGAAAATGATTAAAAAACCAAATTAAAAAAAAACTGTAAAAAAAAAAAAATTCAAAAAACCGGGCCGGTCCGGTTAACCCGGCCTGAACCGGCCCGAACCGCCCAAGGCCCGGACCGGCCCGTGGTCCGGTTCAGCCCGGACCGACCCTAATTGTGTCCGGTCCATTGGGTCGGGCTGGGTCCAGAGCAGCAAAACCGGGCCGGGCTTAGCCCGGACCGCAATTAACACTGGGCCGGTCCTGGACCGGCCCGAACTCGGTCAGTCCCGCAGCCTTTGGACCGTGGGCCGGCCCGGACCGGCCCGAAAAAACCATGAGGCTAGCCTTTACTTGGAGGCAGTCCAAGAAGGCGAAACTTTTACTAGGGACAGCCCAAAAATTACATGGGATTAGCCCACCCCCAAAGAATTAGGGTTTCCAGAGGCGGCGGAGGTAAGACGGCGACGGCGAGGGCAGGGAGTTCCTGCAGCGACAACGTCGGCGAGGGCGGGGGCAAGGGGAGTTTCCAGAGGCGGCGAGGGAGGTGGAGGGCAACGGAGGTCGAGGAGGAGGATGTGGAGGGCGACGGCGAGGGGGAGGGCGGAGCGGAGGGGGAAGGATCCGAATGGTTGGGGGATGGCTCCCGACCGCGCTGCTACTCCTCCTCTTCCTCCTCATCTTCGTCGTCGTTATCGTGGGACTTCTGCCGAGTGCGAGGGGTCCTCGGATGGGAGCGGTCGCCGCCACCGAGCTGTGCTGCGTCTTCGTCAACGCAAACTGTAACTAAGTTGGCAGTCCTACTTTATGTTAGGACTGCCAACAAGTTGGCAGTTCTAGGACTGCAACTAAGTTGGCAGCCCTACTTGCTGAAGAAAAATTAGGCTAGTCCCAAGTAAAAATTTGAATGGCAAACTTGCAAATAATTTTAGAAAAAATTGAACTAGTTCCAAGTAAATTTGGTAGTGCCCTTAAAAAAAGTCTTAAAATGAAGTCCTTGCTATTTTCGTTGGTATACAGCACAAAAAATAACAAATCGACGCAATGAACTTTTAAGTAGTTTTCTCTATCAGGTATGTTCAAAGATGTCAAGCTATAATAATTTACACTATTTACTTACAGTATCAAACATATAAATTATGTATTCTTGAAAACTGCTTACACTATAATAAACATAGAAATATAGATATATCTAAAATGCATGGGAATACAATACCCAATAATGTGGATTTTTTTTTTTCTTTTACAATAAGGCAGTGCATGACAAGGACTATATAAAGTTAGGTTTGGATTGTTTAGCCGGTGAATTGTTAATTTTATTATTATTTATGAGTATATATGTACATGCGTTGTCCGTATTTTATATTACTTTAATTTTTTTTTACTAGTTGAGAAGAATAAAACCTGTTACTTTTTTTATTATTGGAAAGAGCAAACAATAGCCTCCTTTGTTTTTTTTCCTACATGTAATTACCAAACGACTTGTGTTAAATTTAATAAACAACTAAAGTTAGTAAACATATAAAAAAAAGAAAAAATTGGAACAATTCTTTTACGGTAAATTTTTTAATTTTTTATTATTATATAGTAGCATAGATAAATGGATGTAGTATATGTTAAATACAAAAAAAAAATATCAAACTTATATACAAATTAGCATGACACGAAATAAAGTAGTTTATAGCAAATTTCACCTTGTTGCTATTTATTGTGAAACAACACAATAATTTGTATTAATTTCCAATCTTCGAGTAAACCTTGTAGTATTTCCAGCATAATTACAGAGAAAAAGAACCTCAAATCATCCAAGATATTCAAAGATGACACTTGTAGTGGTTGGTAGAATCATATAACAATTAATTGAGGATTATCACTTCACTTTTTTTTTTTTTTACAACGTTTGATATTTATAACTCTATTTTCATATTACATCTCTCTTGAATTTGAAAAGCAAAGCCTTCTTTCAAAAGTTTTTGTTAGATGAGTTTTTTTTTTTTTTAAATCGTGGTTGCCTATATATTTACTATATATTTTTTATTTAATTATTGATAGTTAGCTAACGTTGAATGGTAAAATTTACAAATTCATACATCTTACTGAACGAAGACAAATACTTCAATAAGATATCAACTGTATATTTCGTATATGAATGGTTTCATAGGCAAGGGTTTCTTAAACCTAGTGATTGTACCCACCTCAAGCTATCACTATCGAAATCATTCAAAATCTTACTCAAGGTGACCGGCGAGACCGTCACTAATATTCCGATAAGATCTCAACTATGGATTATACACATCTCAAATTATCTCTATTGGTATCGCTCAAAATCTTGTCATAGTCACGGTAAGACCTTGTTATATATTGTCACGACCCGCATCCGGATATACGAGTACGAATACGTGGGCCACACCCAGCCTACACCACAGTATCGGCGGTAGAGCGATGTCAAGTATACTATACTAACTACAACATCTAAGGATCCATAACTAGAAATGTACTCGTGTCACATCATGAAAACTAAGGAAGATAAGACAAGAAATAATAACTATATCACTAGAACAACTAGAATCTACCAGGATCATAAGACAGAAAAATAAAGAAGGAGCAACAAGACTAACTAAGGATAACTACCAGGCAACTCACATAGAAGAATAGTGAGATCCACCTCAGCTAGCAACATCTTGAAGTCTAATACTGAGGGCACAACTACTCCTAAAATTTTGTCAACATATCCAGTCAGGATGGAACGAGCACAAATCTCAAATAACAGTTCTAATTAGACGATATTGAAAATGTAGCAGTAAATAGAGAGAATATACTAGGTAAAGTAGAGCGTACATGCATCCTGACAAGGTATATCAAAACTGTAATAAGATAAGACAAGGAGAACAGTGTATAACATGTACGAAAATCTGGAACTGCTATCTATGTGAGTTTAGCACTAGTTTCAACATGTGATCGGCTTAGAACTTGATACAATGTTTGGCCTGGCTAATCATACGTGAGTGTATGATTAACACTATACAATGATGATACAATAATACTGTGGGGTATTGATCACATATCTACGCTAACACCTCCATCCCTGACTAATATAGTGGATCCAGTCATGACACGTCATGACACGCATTCTCTGTGAAGTAGCTCTCCTTCACAGAAATCGTGTCTATACAATGAGCAAGGAAACAATGAAGACTTGCTGTCACGACCCGTTACCCAAATTGTTGGGCCGGGCCGAGCCATGTCCAGCCAACGCTTAAGATAAAGCGCAATAAGCTGTTCTAGAGATAACAAGATAAGACTAAATGTGCTAACAGTTCTATAAGTGAAGAAGAGTCATAAATGCTCCAAACACAAAAGTCATCTCATATATGAATAAGTCCAAGTACAAGTCTGAAATATAAAACTGGATACATATCCAGTTACAAAATACGTAGTCTAATACATGACTACACTAAGTATCCCAAGTGACTATGCAAACTAGGCGAGTCTTCCCGCAGGAACATCCTCATATGGCAAAGCCGGGTCCTCGACAGTAACTCCATAATATGAGTCGCAGAGCAACTCCTCCTCAGTAAGGATATCTACAACGTTATCCTGTCAGGACGGGAGCAAGTACAACCTCTACAACTAAAGTACTGAACATATAATGAAAGAGATGTACAACAAACAGAAACAGGTGTGATAAGTCTATAAAACAGAAAATACTGGAAAGCATGGCCTCATGGTACAACTGGGATCACAGTATCATAGTAACATAGGGAACATGGCATATCATGGTTTAATTGGTTCTTTTTAGAAATGACAACATATAGTTTAAAAGTTTAAAACTGTAGTATGTACGTGAATCGGTCAATAGGTAATCAGGATATACAGCGGCACATATCAAGTTTTTTTGGCATGCACGTACGTGCACGAACGGCATCGGTGTATATCCATACACAAACGCGAGATCAGAACCTACGGCAAGGTTACATATAGAATGTCGCCGAGCGCGATAAATATATACGGAGAAGGGGGTCATGTTCACGTACAATACTAACAGTTTCCCCTTAACCCGTTATTTAAACATGTGAGAGATATGAGAACAGTAAAAATATATGGGAGATACTGGGAGCAGTATAAGCATGGCAGGTACTGAAAGTAATACAACATGTGAAGACATAACTTGCTACCTCAAGGATCAGTATTTTAATAGGGTTAATACATGTTCTAGCATTAAAAGACAGTAAATGAGTTTGTAGATGTACTTGCCTGGGGTCCTGCTATTAATATGAATCAAGGCTCGGAGTGAAGCCACGGTCCTAAAGATGAGATAATAAAATAGCTAATCAGGGTGAAAAGACATACTATAATGTCTAGGTCAACTAGGGCAAAACTAAGACAAACTGGGTCAAAGGTTGACTTATAGTTGACTTTGGTCAACTCCGGTCAATTCCAAGTCCAATATGGGGTGACACAATACCTAAACTAATCTTCTAGGGTCTTTACACTAGTGTAGGGGGTGGTCTAATACTACAATAACTCAAAACAACACAAAACATTGCAAGTCGTAACTATTCAATAATAAATCAAACTATACATTGTGTTCCAACAATTTTTGAGATAGACAAAAAGCTCAATTTTTCATGAAATAAAGTACCAAAATGATCCTTGTTAATTATAGAAATTTATACTAATTTTTCTGGAATTTATAAACCTTCATAAACATTTATTAAAAATCAGCAAACATAGGTATCCTGAAAATGAGCTCTGTTTTCCTATTTTTATAAAATACCAAAAGTACTTATTAAATGCTGAAAAAATTATAATAAATTAGCTAAATTAACATAGTATTTAAATACAATTTTTTCAGAATTTTACAGCACTTAAAATACATGAAAAAAATGCAAAACAGCCTAACCGGATTATCCGGCGGATTACTGCGGATTACCGGCGGATTTTCCGTTCCGTCACAGCAAGTTTTGTGGTGAAAGTTCGGATTTTCCGACGGATTTCTGCGGATTTCCGACGGATTTCCGAACCGTCGCAGAAAGTTGATTTTTGGACTCAAAACTTGTTTCGGCCATAAAAACTTCGTTTTAAATCGAAATTCGGACTTTCAAAAGTCAAAATTGAATAGAATTGAATTTCCTACAACATGGAAGTATTAGTTTTCACAAATCAAAACATTTGATAGATCAAAACCTCAAAATACTCGAAAATCATATCTAGAAACTCAGATCTACGCAATACTATCGATCAAAACCAAAAGTGCTATATACTAAACATGTTAACAATTTAAAGAAACAAATTATAGGCCAATAAAACTTTAGTTTCTATGGAAAACAAAAATAAAGTATTGTCATGTCACTTTGAGCAAGATACACTTGCCTAGGTTAAGCTCCAAGCCTAATCTTCTACTCCACCACCAAGAGGGGTACGAAACCACACTCTAGACCTCAAGGCCAAGCTCTTGGCAAGCTCCAAGGAAGAGAGAAGGGAAAAATGAAGAGAGAGTGAAGAGAGAAAAGAGAGAGGAGAGAGAAAGTGAAAGGGTATATATAGAAGGGGGAATTAATCTTAACCGTCGGATCGTGATCCATGTGAAAATCTAAGTCAATCCTAACCATTCAAACAAAACCAAATATCCAATGGGTAATAGGGTGCATCTACACTATTCATGAAAATATCTTAAAACTATTCACGAAAATATCTAAACACTATTCACAAAATATCCGAAACACTATTCATGAAAATATCTGAAATCGAAATATCTAAAATGTAGAAAATCTGTCTGGACTATGCCGTCGGTATACTCCGGTATACTGGCGGTATGCCGGCCAAGGAAAAATCTATAAGTTAGGAAAAATTTCAAAACATTACGAAAACCAAGAAAATACGAAATACGCTACAAAATACGTATCCGTATATAAATACCGATACTGTGAGAAAATATTTATTCAAAAAATAAAAATAAACCCAAATTCAGGGGGCTTACACTTGCACAAGGCATACCATATATAAGAGGAATAACATCTTATGACGGGATCCAACAATACCAATCCGTGTGAATAATGTGTCAAGAGAACAAGGATATCTACACTAAATACTAGAAACAAAAACGATATCATAAAACAGAATTATTATCAGAGAATGTACTCGCCTGAGATCTGGTGGAATATGTCAACTGTATAATCTGGCTCAGAGTGAAATCACAGACCTAAAGATGAGATACACATAAGCTAATTAGGGTTCAACAGTGTTAGGCATGATTATATAGGTCAATCTCAGTCCACTAAGTCAAACTAGGTCAACTCTAGGTCAAATGTTGACTCTTACTTCGACGTTCAGTCCAAGTAGTCAACCATGGTCAAACTGGGTCAAAGCTAGTCTCTATAAACATCTACAGGATCAACACATTCAATTTCAGTGGTTGTGAAATCATTGGAATCGATATGTCTCAAAATACCACAAAGGAGAAAGATTATAATAATAGGTGAAACCTACAGATGTTGTCGGATGATGAAACTAACATCACCAACGTGTCCAGAATGGTCAAATTAGCTAGAATCGCCTGTCCATAAGTCCAATTTGGACACAGGGGCAAAAAGGTAATTTCGGGTCAAAACGGTATCCGTGTTGGACTCACCTTGTACCGAAAAATGTACCAAAATAAAAGTGCACTAAACCTAACAAATTATGTCCACGAATCCAGAATGACGATACGAACCCAACGGTATATCCAGAATTGGATTCCGTTAACCGATCTCAAATTGGCCCATTAACCCGGATATTGGAATCCGATTGCACGGAAAAGCGTGTCGGAGCCAATGTCCTCAAAACTCAGCAAATTATATGTCAACGAGTCCAGAATGACGATACGAACTCAATGGTATATCCGGAATTGGATTCCGATGAGCCGAACTCAAAATGACCCGTTGACCCGGATATTGGTATCCGACTTGCACCGAAATGCGTGCCGGAACCAATGTCCACTAAAACCTAGCAAATTATATGTCAACGAGTCCAGAATGACGATACGAACTCAACGGTATATCCAGAATTGAATTTCGATAAGCCGATCTCAAAGTGACTCGTTGACCCAGAAAGTGGGACCCGCTTTGCACCGAAATGCGTGTCAGGGCCCACGTTCTCAAATCAAGCAAACTTTATATGAAACATGCCATAACGATGCCACGAGTCTACTGGTGGTGTCAGAAATTGAATCCGGAGTCCCGGATTCAAAAATGGAATTTTACAAGTGCAACACTAAGAATTCGAACGGCCAACTTTGGCGTCGAATTCGACCGACCTAACAAGCTCAAACTGAAATGAAATCTAAAGGAGGCAGGAAGAGGGTTATACCAGATGTGCACCGGAACCGACAGCGCACAAAACGGAGCTGCTACGGTGAAGATATGAACCCGCAAAGTTGGCGTCGCAAAACTGTCCAAAATAACGCAATTCGAAGGGTCAACTTGGTGGCCAGTTTTGAGGTATCAAACGACAAAATTAACGGACAAAAATTGACAGAAGTGAAGGGGTATATACCGAGATTGAGACGGAGCGAAGAAATCGCCGATCCAACGGTCGAATTGTTCGAAAAACATGCACAAAGTTGCTGCGACGAGCACACATTTCGGGATCCATTCCGAGCGCGTCACGTCGGGATTTCGTGAAAAATGCACGAATCGACTGTCGTGCGCACCGGGGACGAGGGTGGCTTCCAGGGGGTGTTCGTCGGAGTTCGCCGGAGCTGGAGGAGGCCGGCTACGATGGCGATTGGCCAGATGGTCGCACGCACTGCCGCACGCACTGCCGCGCGCACTGCTGCGCGCACTGCTGTACGTCGGGGGCCTCGCCGGAGCTGGGGGGGCGGCCACGGCGACCCACGCAGCGACTGCGGCGCCGGAGCTGCTGTAGCGGCTGCTGTTCGCCCAGGCAGAGCATGGCGATAGCGGCGGTTCGTGGTGGTGCTCGTGGTGGCCATGAGCACGGTGAAGGTGAGAAGGGAGGTCGGCCACGGAGGGTTGCTGTGTGGTCAGTTTAGGAAGGAGGAGGAGAAGGAGTTGTGGGTGAGGGGGAGCTCGGGCTAGGAGAGGGAGGCTTGGCCAACTTTGGCTGAGTGAAGAGAGAGAGAGAGAGAGGATGAGTTTATTTCTTTAGAAGAGAGAGGAAGAGATGTGTGTATGTATATTAATATATAATAAAAGAGAGATATAGATATTTAGAGAGAGAGCGAGAAAGTTAAGTGAGAGTGGGATGGGTGTTCGGCCACATGGGGGGGGGGAAGTTGTTGTGCTGGTGATGGGGTGTGGAAAAAGAGTGAGGTGATGGGGAGAGAGAGATATTATTATAAGTGTATATATATAAAGAGAGAGGTAGAGATATTTTATAAAATAAATGTATTTTCAAAATAGGAAAAAAATACAGACACATCATGGGATGTATGGGCAGTCATGGTAGGGTCCACGCCAAACTGGATCGGACGTTGGCCAAGTTTGGACAAAGTCGAAGCCAAGATTTAATTAATTTATAAATTAAGCAAATTAAATCATAGATAAAATAGGAGCACAAGTGTAGTGCCCCGTCCCTACATCGTGCCCCGTCTCCGTCCACGGGTGCGCGAGAAAGGAACACTGTCGCTATCGATTTGGTCGGGACCGATAGGTCGGAATCGGCCGAGTCGATCGAACGGGAACGGTTGAATTAAGATCCATTCCACGTTATGGAATGGCTTCTTCGGAACCAAGTCCCATATTCAGCGGGTTGCGCCTCGAGGATTGGCTCTACGGCTGAGTCGGGAGAGACCTCCCGTTGCTCTGGTTTTCATGCCGCACTTGAATTGGCTTTGGCTTTCGTTTTTGTGAATGCTTTCGATGGGTTTTCGTGACGCGTTTTCGAGCTCGCATTCATATCAAAATTCTTTGAAATACACAGTGTTCTAATCAGTGCTTATGCGATTGCAGGTGATCGCGTAGACGACGACAGCGCAGCCAACCGGTCGCTCGCTTGAAGCAAGCTAAGGCGAGTGGCTGACCTCCTTCGTCCCGTCCCTCTACTTCAAAAACTCAACATGTGAAGTAAATAAATGCTTGTCAAAATAGTATAGAATCAGTGAAATCGTGGCACGATACTTCACGAAACACTTGTTATCGAACTGTCGGTTTTGGAAATGAAAAACGTGCTTCCCTATGCAATTACACTTGGTCTATGCCAATCCAACGAATGAATCTATTAACGCTTATCGCAACGATACGGAAAAATGAGTAAATCAACTAAGTTCCAAAGAAAGCGGTCATTGGACACTTGTCGACAAGGTGAAGTTCCTCGAACGGTTGCCTCGGCCAAGGGACCGGTTCGGCCCGGAGGAACGAGTGTAGCAGCGCCAACCCTTCATCGGCGCGAGTTATGCGGGCACTTTCGCACAGGCTCGCTACCCGACGCGAAAGGGGCGTCGTCTAACCGAATGCTATAGTCCGCGATGGCTTGACATTGCCAGTGGCCTTAAACCCCTATCACTACTTAAAGGTGCACGGGACACGGGATGAACATGATAGTTGCTTGCCTCAAAACATGTTAACATGCAAATCATACAGGATGGTTAGAAAGATCATTGAAATAGCTAGCAAACATGTTATGAAACTTCTTGAATCAAATGCAGAGCTTGGATTTAATTAGCCATTCGCCAGTACATGTGTTTCGTGCTGATCCTCGCTCTTTGCAGGTCCGCGAGCCAGAAGGACGCCAACTAGCAAGACTAGCAAGGCGACGTTCGTGACTTTTGAAGCTTCGGCCGTGCGTCGAAGACTATCCCTCAGCGACCCACATTTTGAAGGCTCTCGACAGTCCAAGGAAAATGACTCAGCGTCCCCTCATCCAGGTCAATGGAGTACTTGTGTATATTGAGGGATGTGTGCAATGTATGGAACGGCTATCTCATCGGCACTCTTTTGTAATCGAGTCATGTTGTAGCCCGCGCGGCAATGAGTCTTGTGTCGGAGTCTGTAAAAAGATGTTCATTATCAATAAAGTTCAAGTTTCCTTTACTTATTATGTGTATCAATTTGTCTGCGTACTCTCTTAGATCTCTCTCGGATTACCTTATACTTGGCCTTGTGCGATCGCAAATTAGGATCGCACGGCATCACGCCCGGGGACACTATCGATTCGACGGAATCGGGGCGTGACATAATGGTATCAGAGCACGGCTTTACGTCCTTGGCCTCTCGTGTCGAATTCTAGTCTCCGACCGTTGACCTCGTGTCTATGAGAGTTGTTCCATACGCTGAACCCAGGACATTTTCTGAAACTAACGAGAGTTGCCTTCCTTTTTCCCTGCAGTTATGGGAGCTCAGGCGGAAGACGAGACGAGCGCTTCGAGCGGCTCGAGTGCTTCTAGGCCCGAGCATTCCGTTAACCCAACGGGAATGACGCCTACTGTAGCCGGATCTTCCGGCGACCCGATGCAACGTATGCTGCAAATGCTTGAAATGCAGCAACGTCAAAACGAGCTCCATCATCAAGCGGAGGCTCGTCAGGCTCAATTTGAGAGTCGGTTCGAGGCTCAATTCAAGCAGCAGCAGCAGCTGAATACCCTCCAACAGATCGTACAGTCGGTCGTCGCAAACAACTCAACGATGACACCCCGTGACCCAGCCTGCGTTCGATCCAACGAAGCCGAACCAGAGGCGCCCGTGCTCTCACCTGCAGCACCGAGAAGTTCCAACTTCGACGTGTCAAAGTTCACTAAAAGCTGCCGCACTTCCTTCAACGCACAGAAGATCCCGCGGTGGCGATCGACTGGTTGGAGGCTGGAAGACAAGTTCGAGCTTCTGGATGTCGAGGACCCAAGAAAGTCGCGTGTGCTCAACTATTACTTCGAATGAACGCGCACGATTGGTGGGCTGTGCAGAAGCGGGCTATTCGACGTGAAGATGAACAGCGGCGATCTCATGGGCGACATTTAGAAATGCGTTCGAGAACGAATATCTTTCTGCAGCCGTGCGACAGGAAAAGGAGAACGAGTTCATGCAGCTGACGCAAGGGAATATGACTGTACGACAATATGCGGCCAAATTCAACAAACTGGCCAAGTTCGCTGGTGACTATCTACCTACTACTGCAAGCCGAGCAAAGCGATTCGTAGTGGGCCTGCGTTCCACTATCCTGCACATGTCTCGGTGCCGGAATACAAACTGTGGGCGAGGCACTCAACCACCCCATCCGTCTGGAGTCCGAGTATCCTCCTACTACTACCGCGTGTTAACTCTAATAACAAACGCCATAGTTATGCGGGAGGCAACAACGCACATAAGCGTCAACATCGCAACCAGACGAAGGAACGGATGGTCTGCAATTTCTGCCACAAGGACGGCACCTGGACACCGACTGCCGACTTAAGAACAGAGTCTGTTTCGCATGCGGCAAAAGAGATCATCTCGTAAGGGACTGTCCGGAAGCTGCGTCGACCCAACGCCCGCCCCAACATCAACAAAACCGAGGCCAAGCACCTCGGTTCCACCGACCACACAACAGAATGGCCAAGACCGTCGCCCTAATGCTCAGGGCCGTGTCTACGCCATGACCCGAGACGAAGTCTACGCATCTGACACAGTCGTGACAGGTATACTGCAATTCAATAAAAACCTGCTCGTGTATTGTTTGATTCAGGTGCCACGCATAGTTTCATATCGGCGGACTTTGCCGCCGAGCACAATTTTCCCCTGACACCGCTCGGTCTCGAGCTCACTGTTAACATCCCGTCGGCATGCCACTAGCTGCGAGTTTAGTCTGTGGAGACGGAATCATCTGTATATGGTCAAAAGGTCAGTCTCGATGCGATAGTTTAATATTAAGGACTACGATATCATTCTGGGGATGGATTGGCTCGGTCCGTGCAACGCAACCATAGACTGCGCTGAGAAGAAAGTCACTTTCCGCATACCGGGAGTGCCTGAATTCTGCTACTCGTGTGTGAGGCGTCGCCGACCTGCATGGTGATCTCTGCGATATCTGCTCGACGGATGCTGCATTCCGGGTGCGAAGGCTATCTGGCTTCCGTTCGAGACATGCGACAGGATAGTGCAAACGCGGGTCAGACCGACGTTGTGGCAGAATTCCCCGATGTGTTCCCGGACGAGTTGCCCGGCATGCCGCCCGATCGAGAGATTGAGTTCACTATCGATACCTTCCCCGACACTCGACCGATCTCGAAGACCCCGTACAGAATGGCCCCTGCAGAGCTTAAAGAACTCAATGCAGTTACAGGAATTGCTCGACAAGGGATTCATCCGACCCAGCTCTCGCCGTGGGGAGCGCCCGTACTATTTGTCAAGAAGAAGGACGGCTCTATGCGTCTTTGTATCGACTACCGCGAGCTGAATAAGCCACCGTCCGGAACAAGTATCCCCTGCCCCGCATAGATGATCTGTTCGATCAGCTCCAAGGAGCCACGGTGTTCTCTAAAATTGATCTGCGTTCGGGTTATCATCAACTCAAGATCAAGCCGGACGATGTGCCGAAGTCTGCCTTCCGCACTCGATACCCATTACGAGTTCCTGGTAATGCCGTTCGCCTAACGAACGCCCCTGCTGCCTTCATGGATTTAATGAATCGGGTTCCGACCCTTCCTCGACAAGTTCGTAGTGGTCTTTATCGACGATATACTCGTCTACTCGAAGAATAAGCAGCAGCATACTGAGCATCTGCGGACCGTGCTTCAGACCCTTCGAGAAAATCAACTATACGCGAAGCGAAGCAAATGTGAATTCTGGCTTAGCAGCGTCGCATTCCTCGGACACATCATTTCTGCTGAAGGCATTGCGGTCGACCCAAAGAAAGTTGAAGCCGTTGTCGATTGGAAGCGGCCAGCGTCCGTCGGCGAGATTCGAAGTTTCCTTGGCCTAGCTGGATACTACCGACGCTTCGTGAAAGACTTCGCGAAGATCGCATCGCCTCTGACTCGCCTCACCCAGAAAGGAGTCGCCTTTGAATGGTCAGACGACTGTGAAGCTGCGTTCCAAGAGTTGAAGCAGAGGCTCGTCTCGGCCCCGATACTCGCACTTCCAGAAGGGACTGAGGGTTTCCAGATATTTAGCGACGCGTCCGGTCAGGGCTTGGGGTGCGTGCTGATGCAGCGGAACAAGGTGATATCTTTTGCGTCCCGACAGCTAAAGCCGCACGAGAAAAATTATCCCACGCACGACCTGGAGTTAGCGGCGATTGTGTTTGCGTTGAAATTGTGGCGCCACTATCTCTATGGTGTGGCGTGCACGATCTATACCGATCACAAGAGCCTCAAGTATCTATTCACGCAGAAGGAGCTGAACTTGCGGCAAAGGCGTTGGCTGGAACTAATCAAGGATTACGACTTGACTATCGACTACACGCCGGGAAAGGGAAATGTTGTGGCGGACGCTTTGAGTCGGAAGTACCTTGCCTCGTTATCCATCGACCCTCGACTGCTACGCGACCTTGAAGAGATGGCATCGAGCTCCGAGTCAGATTCCGGAACGTGCAGTTGGCAAAGTTACAGTTGGAGCCGAGCTTGCTGAATAAGATCAAGACCGCTCAGACGGACGATTCGTACCTGAAGAAAGTGCGAGCTAATTTCGACAGGACGACCGACTTTGCGGAAGACGAAACCGGCGTGCTTCGATTGAAGGGTAGCTATGCGTTCCGGACGATTCAGAACTTAGAAAGGAGATCCTGGCGGGGCGCACTATGCGAAATACACTTTGCATCCAGGCAGTACCAAAATGTATAAGGACCTCCGCACGACCTTTTGGTGGCACGGGATGAAGAGATGTGGCGCTCTTCGTGTCGCAATGCATGGCCTGTCAGCAGGTGAAAGCTGAGCATCAGCGACCGGGCGGGGATGCAGAACCTCGCTATTCCCGAGTGGAAGTGGAATCATGTCACTATGGATTTTATTGTTGGCCTGCCGAAGACACCACGGGGAACGACGCCATCTGGGTCATCGTCGATCGATTAACCAAGTCAGCGCACTTTATCGCCATCAAAGTTACTTGGAGCGTTGATCGCCTGGCGCAGATTTATCTTGACGAGATACGGCTGCACGGAGTTCCAGTATCCATCGTCTCTGATCGGGATTCACGGTTCATGTCGCGATTCTGGAGTAGCCTTCAGTCGGCGCTGGAACCAAGTTGCAGTTCAGCTCAGCTTACCATCCTCAGACCGACGGCCAAACGGAGCGCGTCAACCAGATTCTTGAAGACATGCTACGGCTCTGCGCTATCGACTTCAAATCAAGCTGGGACTCCACCTACCGCTGGCGGAATTTGCATACAACAATAGCTACCAATCCAGCATCCAAATGGCGCCGTATGAAGCCTTGTACGCCGGAAGTGCAGATCTCCTATTTGCTGGGATGAAGTCGGGGAACGGCAGATACTCGGCCCGGAGCTGGTAGAACAGACTGTGGAAAAGGTCAAGCTCATTCGGAAAGATTAAAGACCGCACAGAGTCGCCAGAAAAGCTACGCGGACATTCATTCGCCACTCTTTTCAAGTAGGCGATCACGTATTCCTCAAGGTGTCGCCCATGCGGGGAGTTAGTCGGTTCGGCCGAAAGGAAAGCTGAGTCCGAGATTCGTTGGGCCGTTCGAAATACTTGAACGGTCGCGCCAGTGGCCTATAAAATTGCCCTACCACCGCGCTTGAAGGTGTTCACAATGTCTTCCATGTCTCTCAATTGCGGAAGTACGTGCACGACCCGAGCCACGTGGTGTTTTGGGCCAGCTGGAGCTAAAGTCTGACTTATCCTACGTTGAAGAACCAGTTCGAATCATAGAACGCAAGGATAAGCTGCTGCGCAATCGAGCGATCCCTCTTCCGCGTCCTCTGGAAGAACCACTCGGTCGAAGAGTCGACGTGGGAGCTTGAATCGGAGATGAAGGATAAATTCCCTTCATTGTTCTCGTAGAGGTAGGTTTCATCTTTAAAGTTTCGAGGACGAAACTTTTTATTAGTTGGTTATGGTGTAGTGCCCCGTCCCTACATCGTGCCCCGTCTCCGTCCACGGGTGCGCGAGAAAGGAACACTGTCGCTATCGATTTGGTCGGGACCGATAGGTCGGAATCGGCCGAGTCGATCGAACGGGAACGGTTGAATTAAGATCCATTCCACGTTATGGAATGGCTTCTTCGGAACCAAGTCCCATATTCAGCGGGTTGCGCCTCGAGGATTGGCTCTGCGGCTGAGTCGGGAGAGACCTCCCGTTGCTCTGGTTTTCATGCCGCACTTGAATTGGCTTTGGCTTTCGTTTTTGAATGCTTTCGATGGGTTTTCGTGACGCGTTTTCGAGCTCGCATTCATATCGAAATTCTTTGAAATACACAGTGTTCTAATCAGTTGCTTATGCGATTGCAGGTGATCGCGTAGGCGACGACAGCGCAGCCAACCGTCGCTCGCTTGAAGCAAGCTAAGGCGAGTGGCTGACCTCCTTCGTCCCGTCCCTCTACTTCAAAAACTCAACATGTGAAGTAAAATAATGCTTGTCATAATAGTATAAATCAGTGAAATCGTGGCACGATACTTCACGAAACACTTGTTATCGAACTGTCGGTTTTGGAAATGAAAAACGTGCTTCCCTATGCAATTACACTTGGTCTATGCCAATCCAACGAATGAATCTATTAACGCTTATCGCAACGATACGGAAAATGAGTAAATCAACTAAGTTCCAAAGAAAGCGGTCATTGGACAACTTGTCGACAAGGTGAAGTTCCTCGAACGTTGCCTCGGCCAAGGGACCGTTCGGCCCGGGAGGAACGAGTGTAGCAGCGCCAACCCTTCATCGGCGCGAGTTATGCGGGCACTTTCGCACAGGGCTCGCTACCCGACGCGAAAGGGGCGTCGTCTAACCGAATGCTATAGTCCGCGATGGCTTGACATTGCCAGTGGCCTTTAAACCCCTATCACTACTTAACAGGCACGGGACACGGATGAACATGATAGTTGCTTGCCTCAAAACATGTTAACATGCAATCATACAGGATGTTAGAAAGATCATTGAAATAGCTAGCAAACATGTTATGAAACTTCTTGAATCAAATGCAGCTTGGATTTAATTAGCCATTCGCCAGTACATGTGTTTCGTGCTGATCCTCGCTCTTTGCAGGTCCCGCGAGCCAGGAAGGACGTGCCAACTAGCAAGGCGACGTTCGTGACTTTTGAAGCTTCGGCCGTGCGTCGAAGACTATCTCTCAGCGACTCCACATTTTGAAGGCTCTCGACAGTCCAGGAAAATGACTCAGCGTCCCTCTCCATCCAGGTCAATGGTACTTGTGTATATTGAGGGATGTGTGCAATGTATGGAACGGCTATCTCATCGGCACTCTTTTGTAATCGAGTCATGTTGTATCCCGCGCGCAATGAGTCTTGTGTCGGAGTCTGTAAAAAGATGTTCATATCAATAAAGTTCAAGTTTCCTTTACTTATTATGTGTACAATTTGTCTGCGTACT
>JANAVB010001409.1:0-65623 GCA_029216955.1 Iris pallida
GTCCCGATTCGTAGAGTCATTTATTCACATATTTTATCTCTTGGAATCGATCGTCCTCGCTTGGGCGTGATGTCGTACAAGTCTGGTATGCACTTGTACAAGGCAAAGATGGTACATAATTGATTATCTTCAAGTAGGAACATATCGCAGCGGTAGAAGCAGATATATTAAAGTTAATGAGGACAATCTTTCTCATTAAATAGAAGTACATCACTTCTTCATAGCAGCGGAGATAAAAGGATAACTTGAAGTCACACAGAGATGTATAGAACTTTATTCTCTTTATTGATAATTGAAGAAGAGTAAAAGACTTGTATTGAAGTACAATGCTTACAACCAATCTCACTTTACATTGAAAGCCAACTGAACAATGCTATACAGTTTATATTTGATACTTGGATACATTGGATTACAACTCGATATACCGACTTGGCTTACAACTCACTGGTACAACTGATTATAATGTTCCATACATTATGCCTTTTATAAACAGAAGACATCATCTTGTACAAGGAGAGCTTCTATATGCCCAACAAATCTTCGATATCGCGGGACCAATCAAGCCAATCTTCGTGTGCAGAACATCCCAAGCACGAGCACCTGCCCACAAAACGTGGGTCAGTACATCATCTTTGTACTGGCGAGCGAATCCAACCCACTCGCCTAAACCAACCCTAACTGGTCAATTTTAGCAAGTATTTAATAGAATGATCTTTCTACCTGGGGCCTAGCATCAGTTTACAGTTCATGGACAATAATCGTAGTAAAGCATGTAAACTTGTCATCTCATTTCTTATGTAAAGGCAACAATGAAACATACTTGGTGTTATCAAGTTCTGATAATGTACATTAGAGGCATCTTTTAAGCGTCATTGAGTTAACATTAGCCAAACATGTTATAGGTATTCTTTTAGCAAGGCAACACTCCAGCATATTGCATTTAACATGTTGAGCATGTTATAGAGTTCTCATTTAAAGTCAGCATCATAACATCGTCTGGTTTGGCATGATTAAGCAGATTCAACCAACATATATTGCATATATCACCTTTAAGTGATTTTTTACCGATATCCGACTCCACGTACCTGCATAAGAATACAAGATAATATACTTACTATGTCTGCACAAAACATTCATTAGCATGCATCCTGACTACATGACCACAGGTGCTGCGCACTATTTAAGGACTTTGCCATATACGACTTCATAGGGTATGGGATGTGCCCTTCACCAGGTTGCGAGCCCGAATGAAGGTCCCAATAACGCGTGCCACCAAAGCACGCTGATTCCCTCCTAGGCCAACTCGATCCCACCGCCGCGAGTACCGTTCGAGAAAATAATACCTTGTATACAAGTTTGCCTATGGTCATACGAATGCGTGTCCGACCCGATCATGTTCGAAGTTGCATGATAAAATATTAGATAAGTAAAGAAAACATTTCATTATCTTATCTTTCCAACATTACCACCTGTTCACTTGGTGATCTCAACGATCCCAAGCCTCATCTTTTCTCATTGCATCAATCATTGCAACATTTCTCATACGATTCCTTTCAAGAGGCTGACAATATTTCATTCATCTCGATAGGACCTGCAGCATTACATTTATTTCATAAGGACAGTATTCTTTCTTTCATTGCTTATAAGGAAATAGGCAGCAACAGTTATGCAGAAGATACATGATTGAGGTGTTTCATTCAGTCCTTTGTTTAATAGCATAACCAGTTCATTTCTCATGTATCATTCACATAGCGTCTCATTACTCAAGTATTTCATTGCTTAAGCAGTATTAACAGAAGGGATGTTATCAATTCATTTCAAGCATCAAGTCATATTAACAGTTCAATGTGATTCATTCAGATATTCAATATTCAGGTGTTGCTTATTTCAATAATTCTCAGCATAAGCATCTCTATTATTTAGCAACTAAAATATGGGACATTTAGGACAATTCATAGCATTACGTTATTCTATTTATTAAGCATGCAGGAATAAGGAGAAAGGATGACAGTTCCACTTGCCTTGCATAACGGTCTTCCTACTCCGATCTTACTTATCTTCCAATAGACATAGCTCTACCGACGTGCCACGTTCCAACAGTTAATCCGTCTAGCTAGCTAAGAGAGGCTGCATTAGTTTCAACTCTCTTGATCTCCAACACAAGTCACGGTCCAATATTCTGATCCCATCTAACAAGCCAACCAAATGTCTCGCACGGAGCGGGGCATTACATAATATACCACTCAGAAAAAGTTTCGTCCTCGAAACTTAAGAGAACAACTCATCTCACTAATTTACATAGTTACAACAAGTTACTCATTCAGCTTCAATTCAATATTCATTTCAGCACACTCGGTCATTTCAAAATAGCTATCAAAATGTACCATTTTAATCCATCAACGATTCGATCTGTCTCTCTCTTTTTCAATTACTTGTAACTTCTCATTGATTTACCAACATTTTCCTTGCATTTCTATCTTGGTCACAACATATCACTTCGTTTGGATCCATACACATATTTTAGGCGTCCCCAAAATATATGCATTTCAGCAAAGTCTGCGCTAGTGCGATAAAGTCTTCCCATAATGTTATCTCAATCGCAACCTATCACTTCTGCTGGATCCATACACATATTTTAGGTATCCCCAAAATGTATGTACTTCTGCCAACTTCTATTTAGTACGATTTGATCAGCCACGTTATAACTTTCTTTTCCAAATCCGACTTAGCATCCTTTCAATTGACTTATTACTCATTCACTTGCCATAATCACTATCTTCCAGGCCACAACACTTAACATCAGGGACAACTCGTGTAAGCTCTCTATCCAAGCATAATATTTCTAACATTCGGTCAAGGGTCTAACTTAGAGCCAATCATATCGAGAGTTCACAAAATGCAATCATATTCCTTCCCACATCCAACAATATTTCTCACCGAGGCAATTTATCTTTTCTAAAGATACAATCCGACGTCATCCACTGTCGATTACCCGAGTCAGGGTATAATTATGTGCAACAGTCAAGGTTAACCTAGCTATTCGACTATAGATACCGATCCAATATTCTCATCATGAGCAGTCAATTCCATCTCAGGGAATAATTCACTACTCGATACATACTACTCAAGTCTCATCCCACGATTCAGTTACCGCTATAGGCCGACACATAATCCTCAAGGGTCAAATATCTCTAAGGTTCATATTGAAGCATATACTTACAACATATCATTCTTAGGTCATACTCATCACCATCTCTCGTTCAATACCAAAAGGTTATCCTACGGTCGCCAATAGTCACCCTACTATTCTGTCAAGTCTCTATGGTTAGCTATACCTACAGCTAAACCTAATTATTCAGGTGACTCCCTTAGAGTGGATGGCTACTAGGGATCATACAAATTTCTCATTCTCAGGCCAATAGACAACCGACAGTTCGAGGCAGCTCTACCCAAACCTATGGGATTCAACTCAGTCTGAACAACTAATCGCCATTGTCAGCTATGCCAACAATTGGTCATACAGCCCACGTTCGCTAGGGTCAAGTCTATCTATCCAGGGTCTTCCTCAAGGAAATAATTTCCACAGAGGCTCATTCTAGACTTACCCAACGATCGACTAAGATCGATCTAGCAACATTACGGTCAAATCTCGACCCGACATACGATTCTCATCGTTCTAATAATCCATCAAGTAAATTCCCATGATCCAATTTCTATTCTAATTCCTTTGTACCCACACGAACCCATAAGCCAAGGCTAACTATTCAAGGGTCATCGATTCCGATAGTCTTAACATAACTATGGAATCATACTATTCGATCTGTATGACAAAGTCATTCTGCTAGGTCATAAACCAAAAAACTATATCCCAACCAACAGTCACCTATACCGACATTATCCAACACGTTTACAATTCCTCAATCCCATTCATTTCTTAATCATCAAACTATCTCACGGGCATTCTTAAATCTCATGCAGCAAGGGTCGAGTAGTTTATTCCATTCAATCCGACAATTTATGTATCACTTAACCATCCTCTAGGCAACACTAGTATTCAGAGTCACTATTTATTATTTTTGTGATCCACTTTAAATCCTCTGCATACAAGTAACGACTATCCTTTAGTGATCAAGATGGATTAACATCTATTACACCTTATGGTCAAGGTACCGCTTTCTAATATTTCTTTGGGTCACCGATAACATTTCTAAAACTTTCAGCTTAGCAACCAACTTGTATTAGCCACATATGATTTACATTCAACCAATCGAAGTCAACATTAAGATGTTTTTAGCCACAAATTCTCTAGCCAAATCCACTTACCCATAGCATACTAACTGTCATACTAGTCTGAGTCATCACTCGACTAAACAATTTCTAATCAAGCCACCTGCTACAAGTTTTAGAAATCTTGCTATCCAGTACCCACATATAGTCTCATTGCTATCCTATATAGAGGGTCAACATACATCTCGTTCTGAGGTAATAGAGGCAATATACCACTCAAAAATGAAGCCATCCTTAAACGATACCAACCCAATTCAATTTCGGACATTCGTGATCTATAATGATCACAACACTTAGCCAACATCTCGGGGTCTCAATATCATAAGCCAACATTCTTAGGGTCTCGAAAGCACTAGCCATCACACATGAGTCACTCACCAGTTCAGTCGAACTCATCCATCAATTGCCCCATTCATAATTCTTTTTTAATGTCACATGCAATTCTCAACTTGTTACAGCATGCATAGCCACTTTTCTTTATTCCCATATTCCAAACAACATTCACACTATAGCATACTATGGCATCGAGTCATTATTGGATTATTTGTGTCTAAACCAACAACAATCACTCATTCAGGGGCATCACAATGTATACAAACTTATTGTGTGGAACATCCAATGAGCAGCCAAGAGGGTCAACGAACTTTCAAACACAAATAACATAGGATGATTACAGAACAACAACATCATAATCGCGGAAGCAATCTTTGATTTAATCGCGGAAGCAACGTTGAGTGATCGCGGAAGCTACTTTGGTTAATCATCGATGAAACTTTGATTTGAAACGAATCAAAGAAGACCAAGGACGTAAAGCCGTGCTCTGATACCAATTTGTCATGCCCCAATTCGTAGAGTCATTTATTCACATATTTTATCTCTTAGAATCGATCGTCCCCGCTTGGGCATGATGCCGTACAAGTCTGGTATTGTACTTATACAAGGCAAATATGGTACATAATTGATTATCTTCAAGTAGGAATACATTGCAGCGGAAGAAGCAGATAAATTGAAGTTAATGAGGACAATCTTTCTCATTGAATAGAAGTACATCACTTCTTTATAGCAGCGGAGATAAAAGGATAACTAGAAGTCACACAGAGATATATAGAACTTTATTCTCTTTATTGATAATTGAAGAAGAGTACAAGACTTGTATTGAAGTACAATACTTACAATCAATCTCACTTTACATTGAAAGCCAACTGAACAATGCTATACAGCTTATATTTGATACTTGGATACATTGTATTGCAACTTGATATACCGACTTGGCTTACAACTCACTGGTACAACTGATTACAATGTGCCATACATTATACCCTTTATAAATAGAAGACATCATTTTGTACAAGGAGAGCTTCTGTATGCCTAACAAATCTTCGATGCCGTGGGACCAATCAAGCCAATCTCCGTGTGCAGAACATCCCAAGCACGAGCACCTGCCCACAAAAATGGGTCAGTACATCATCTATGTACTGGCGAGCAGAATCCAACCTACTCGCCTAAACCAACACTAACTGGTCAATTTTAGCAAGCATTTAATAGAATGATCTTTCTACCTGGGGCCTAGCATCAATTTACAGTTCATGGGCAATAGTCGTAGTGAAGCATGTAAACTTGTCATCTCCTTTCTTATGTAAAGGCAACAATAAAACATACTTGGTGTTATCAAGTTCTGACAATGTACATTAGAGGCATCTTTTTTTGTTATTGAGTTAACATTAGCCAAACATGTTATAGGTATTCTTTTAGCAAGGCAACACTCCAGCATATTGCATTTAACATGTTGAGCATGTTATAGAGTTCTCATTTAAAGGCAGCATCATAACATCATCTAGTTTGGCATGATTAAGCAGACCATTCAACCAACATATATTGCATATATCACCTTTAAGTGATTTCTTACCGATATTCGACTCCACGTACTTGCATAAATACAGGATAATATGATATACTTACTCTGTCTACACAAAATATTCATTAGCATGTATCCTGACTACATGACCACTGGTGCTGCGCACTATTTAAGGACTTTGCCAAATAGGACTTCATAGGGTATGGGATGTACCCTTCACCAGGTTGCGAGTCGGAATGAAGGTCCCAATATCGTGTGCCACCGAAGCACGCCGATTCCCTCCTAGGCCGACTCGATCCCACCGCCGCGGGTACCGTTCGAGAAAATAATACCTTGTATACAAGTTTGCCTATGGTCATGTGAATGCGTGTCCGACCCGATCGTGTTCGAAGTCGCATGATAAAATTAAGATAAGTAAAGGCAATATTTCATTATCTCATCTTTCCAACATTACCACCTATTCACTTGGTGATCTCAACGATCCCAAGCCTCATCATTTCTCATTGCATCAATCATTGCAATATTTTATATCATTCCTTTCAAAGAGGAACGAACAATATTTCATTCATCTCGATAGGACCTGCAATATTTTATTCATTTAATAAGGACAACATTCTTTCTTTCATTGCTTATAAGGAAACAGGCAACAACAATAGTTATGCAGAAGGTACATGATTGAGGTGTTTTATTCAGTCATTTGTGTTAATAGCATAACCAATTCATTTCTCATGTGTCATTCACGTAGCAACTCATTACTCAAGTATTTCATTGCTTAAGCAGTATTAACAGAAGGGACGTTATCAATTCATTTCAAGCATCAAGTCATATTAACAGTTCAAGTGTGATTCATTCAGATGTTCAATATTCAAGTGTTGCTCATTTCAATAATTCTCAGCATAAGCATCTCTATTATTCAGCAACTAAAACATGGGACATTTAGGGATGATTCATAGCATCACGTTATTCTATTTATTAAGCATGCAGGAATAAGAAGGAAGGAGGACAGTTCCACTTGCCTTGCATAACGGTCTTCCTGTTCCGATCACACTTATCTTCCAATGGACATAGCTCCACCGACGAGCCACGTTCCAACACTTAATCCGTCTAGCCAACTAAGAGAGACTGCATCAATCTCAACTCTCTTGATCTCCAACACAAGTTACGGTCTAACATTCTGATCCCATCTAACAAGCCAACCAAATGCCTCGTATGGAGTGGGGCATTACAGCTACTGCTGCGGTACTATTGCACACGCGTCGGGTGCCCCCTCCCCCATGGCGTGCACAGCTCCTGCGACTGTTGCTGATACTGACACATGCGACGGCACTCGCATCGCCGCTATTCGGATCATTTCGAAAGTTGACACCGAAGGCCTAAATTTGATGAAAAATGTTCGAATCTAGAAGAGGACGACGTGGACGATCGTAAGTCGTGTGATGGGTATGACATAATCATCAAAAAGGAGGATCGATGGAGGAGATCATCAAAAAGCTGGATCCTGCGGAGGTTGCTGTAATGCCCCGCTCCGTATGGCGCATTACGCTGAGACGTTGACTCAAAGAGTTGCGTTGACCCGATTACGTATCGATGCGAATCGATACAGAGGGTTACATTGTCCCGAGAGTATGCATCGAGTCGGATAGTTACATTGACCCGAGGAACGCATCGAGTAAGATCGATGTAGGTGTTAAGTTGGCCCAAGGAAAAACAGCGAGTCGGTTGGAAGATTCTAAGAAATCGAATCGATGCAAGGCAGTTGATCGATTCAAATAAGTGTTGATTTTAGTTGGCTTCGTGTGCAGGCTATCCATTTACACTAAAATATTAGAGGTCAAAATTTTGCCTCATTCGTAATGGGTCCGTAAAACCTAAATCACCGCCTCGTAACGGGCTGGGACTTGGGCACGGTAGGCCAAAATCGATCGAGTAGTTCAATAAAACACGAAGTACTCGAATGGCTAAGTCAGGAGATTTGGCTGTACAATAAAGTTATGAAATCGAGCGGCATCGTCTCGGCAAATAACAAGGCATATCGATTTAAGGTGGGAGGATTGAGTCTTCTTTTTACTCCTTCATGCCTAAGTCAGAATATATCATTATATGCTAAGTTAACCTATCGACGCCACGGGCGTGGTCCGATCGAAAGATAAATCATAGTGTGTTTCGAACACTATTTAGAACAATTGAAATAAAATGTGCATCAAATGCACGAGTCGCTATAGAACGTTGGATATCGCAAAGGCGAGCGCCTCGGTGCGCAAGCCGCAAGAACATGGGATAACTGTATTCGGCGAGTGCCTTCGTACATGAGCTATTCCGTGCCTTCGTGCACGAGTTAGAAAGGCTTGCACATTGAAAGACAATAGGCGAGCGCCCTAGCGTGCAAGCCACGATTGAACACTAAGTCATAGAACATAGAATACGACGACGACAGAAAAGATGATAAATGTGTTGAAATGTGCCTACGTGCACAAGATCATAAAATGGCTTCGTTACGAAAGAATACAGTTGTGGTATGAATGTGACGGAACTATCAGATATGACATGATGCCTCGAAAGGCGTTCGGGACCTTCGGGTCATTCGGTTGATGAACATTGAGTTGAGGCATGATGCCATTGAACATTGAAACAAAGTATGAAATGTAAGACATAGAAAGTTAATAGAAGAAATACGAGATGATAAAGTCTGAGTCTCGGACTCAAGACTATGTTTGGTTGTTTGAATAATAGTAGACGTTGTATTGTCGAATGGACTTGAGATAATCTTCCGCGCACGGAATGTTCCATCTGAACGGTGCGTCGGGGCACCGGGACCGTTCGGCCTAGGAGGGATATAATCTTTGATGGATGCACGATTAGCGACCGCTTAGTGAGATGTGAAAAGCCGCAAATAATGGTATACATACGGTATGGTTCGATTGTTTAGGATAGCAACCCTTACCGTGAAGTGCCGGGCTACCCAAATTCGAGAAAGAAAGAAAGAAAGAAAAGAAAGAGAGGAAAGAAAGAGAAAAAAAAAGAGAAACACCTTTAGTCCATTCATGCGTGGATACGCCAACGACCTCCATATAGTTAAGAATGATGGATTGAAAGTGCAGGTACGTATGTATCCTGCGCACATAGATCCTGCTTAGCAGAGCACTTATAACAAAATAGGGAAAGAATGTGGCGTATTCCCTTGCATAGTGTAAAGGCGAGTGCGTCTATGCTGTAAGAAGTCGCACCACGAAACAAACACGAGATTGCTTGCATGCTTGCCTATTCAATTCGAATAACATGTTTGCCATGATAACATGCTTTATGCTTTCGAATATGCCATAAAATCGACCCTAAGGAGAATATAGCAAGGTCATAAGCTAAGTTTCATGATTGTAGGGTGAGCATCTGTTCGGTTCGGTTCAAACCGAACCGAATATGTGAAACCGAAATAACCGTAAACCGTATTTCTTAAAACCGAAAACCGAACCGTTTTTATAAATACTGAACAAAATCGAACCGAATTAATTTGGTTCGATTTTCGGTCAGTTCGGTTTCATGGACCAATGTGTATGGCCTTCAAGTTTTTAGCAAAATGAGCCTATTTAAATAATTTTTTTTAAAAATATATAACATTATTGTATTTATGAATTGTTATATTACATAGAGTGAAAGATATTAGTATATATAGATTGAGGGTAGATAGAGAGCTCAAAGAAGCACCGACATAGAATAGGAGAAGAGAGCACTCAGTTAGGGATTAATAAACATTAGTATATGTATATTGTGGGTAGTTTGATAATTACTAAATCTAAATCGGTTTTCGGTTCGGTTCGGTTTTTTGGATTAAGAACCGAAAACCGAACCGTTATTTCAAATTTTTAAAATTTTAAACCGTAAACCGAACCGATAACCGAAAAACCGAACCGTTTGTCATATTTCGGTTCGGTTCGGTTCGGTTTTCGGTTTTCAACCGTTATATGCTCACCCCTACATGATTGAGCATAAATACTAAAATATCATTTAGAAAGTTGGTCTTTTCGTCAGTACATGCGAGGACAACGTATTGATCCCCCACCAACTTTCATGCAGGTTGTAAGGAATGGATTGCTCGTGAAGCTTCGTTTGATCGCGTAGAGGCATGGAATACCCTAGCGTTTGAATCTTGTGATCGTATTGATGCTCGGATTTGCAACATGATTGATGCGACCGAGATATAGAAGCATGATGTATGGAACGGTAAAATCCTTTGTGGGCAAGAGAACTTGATGTTGTTCAACCTGGAAAATTCAATTGGGCTATTGAAAGCCTTTGTTATCTCAGTTCGAAGAATAAAAAATTATTTCGTATACTCTATTTTTCTTTCGTTGGTAATATCAAATTAAAATAACCAATTTGAGAACTTATCATCTTGCCTTGCACGAGCGCAAATCCAGGCTCGTGCGACATCACGCCCCCTGCGAGAATGATTTTCGAGTGATTCCAGGTCGGGGCATGACAGTTGCGACGTTGATGAAGCTGATAAAGATGTCGGTTGGTAAGAGCATGACAACAACGTAGACGAGGTTGAAGCTTCCATTTATCGATAAAAAGCTGGATGGACCAGCTACCTATCTGAGTTGGTCACGACGGTGAGGCGAACCCTCGCTGAAAGAACCTGGAGGGGTTCCTGACGGACAGAAGACAGCCGGACGAGGGCTCGGCAGGACATGACGAGTGGAAGTCCACTCATATAGTGATCAATATCTGGCTTCTCAACTCCTTATCCAGTCTGTTGCCGCTATAGTAGATGGCAATTGTTGGCCCATTCCATGGTACCACCCGATTTCGATAATCAACATGCACTTAAGTCAATACACAAATATACAAACTGCTGCTAATCATTTCAGGGGATATGAAATCAACGGGCGTTGTACTGCATCAACAAAGCATAGACATCATCAAATCTGAAGCTGACTCATTTTATATTTTATTCTGTATTTTATATTTTATTGAGTCTAGGGTTTATTTTGTAAAATCAACTTGGTAATACTGGCTTAGGGTTATCCCAGTCCACATTTCCAAAAAGCCTACCCATTTTTCATTTATACATCTTTTACAAAATATTCCAAAATACTTTCTTATAAACTGTTTTGATAAATATTTCAAAAAATCCTTGACAGAACTCAAAACCGAGTTCGGTCCGAACTCTGCCCGAGTTCGGTCAATTTGAATTCAAATGTTAGTTGCCTCCAAATCTGCGAGCAACGTCTCTATACGAAATATTTGCATCAGAACTCTGCCCGAACTCTGTCCGAGTTTGGTCCCAGAAAATACCAATAAGTAGAAGAGAAATTTTTATTTCAAATCACTCATTCATTCTTCATCTTCTCTTCTCTACTCTTCAAGTGTTTTCAAAATGTTCTAAAGCTTTCAAATTATACCTATACATCTCTTAGCCAAAAGCCAGTAATATCTATGTGATTTAGAGTTTTTGGTGTCCAAGAGTTGTAAAGAGGTCGTTCCAAGTTCAGAAACTATCCTGTTGTGGTGCCGGTCGTGCGCTCGTCACCAAGCACAGTGTTGTGAAGTCGATCGTGCACTTGTCACCAAGCACAGTGTTGTAAGAGACTGCAAGCTCTCATTTGCTTGTGCCATAGTGGATTAATATCGAGCAAGAGTACTCGAGACTGGATTAGTCCTCTCAGAGGGATACCAGTATACATCGCTGTGTCACTGAGTTTGATCTCTCTATCTCTTGCTGCATTTATTTATTGTCTCTTATTTCTGCCTTAGTTAATTTTTAAATTGGTGATTATTTTCTGCTGCACACACACACACTCTATTCACCCCCCCTCTAGAGGTGTTCAACGGTCCTACAATTGGTATCAGAGCAGGTTATATTCTTATATAACAAACCTCAGAGAGTATATATGGCAGCCGTGAAATCAATATTCAACGGTGAAGGATAATCCACAAATAGACCCCCACTTTTTGATGGTACTAATTATACCTATTGGAAAACACAGATGACTTTTTTCTTAAAATCTTTTGACTTTGATCTTTAGTCTATAGTCATTGATGGTTATAAGAAACCAGCACCCACAGTGGTTGAAGGCCAGCTTATAGACAAGCCTCATGACAAATATACTGAAGCTGAAAAAGCTAAGGCTAGTCTAGATGCTCGTGCAATCAATGCACTATTCTGTGTAATTGACAAAACGGATTTCAACAGAGTTTCAACCTGTAAAACGTCTCACAAAATTTGGAAACTTCTTGAGGTAACTCATGAAGGTACTTCACAAGTGAAGGAATCCAAAATTAGTAGATTAACGCAGGAATATGAATCTTTCAAGATGAAACCTTGTGAGTCAATTACACAGATGTTTACTCGTTTCCTTGATATAACTAATCCTCTGTAATCTCTTGGCAAGAATTACAGCAATCATGAGAAGATCAAAAAAGTGCTGCGGGCTCTAACCAAGAACTGGAATCCAAAAGCCACAGCAATTATTGAAGGAAACAATCTCACCACTATGTCCTTGGAAACACTGATGGGCAAGCTCATGACCCATGAACTTGATTTGCAAGAGTTTGAAGAAGCAACACCAAAAGAAAAATCTATTGCTTTTAAAGCTCAAGCAAGAAAATCAACATGCAATGACTCTGATGAAGAATCATCAAGTGGTGATGAACAAGCCCTACTTGTGAAGAATTTCAGAAAATTCCTAAAGTTTGAGAAATCAAGCAGAAGGAAGAGAGATGTCCTAGAAAGCAATGAAGATGAAACTATTGCTTTGGATGCAAGAAGACGGGGCACATGAAGAAGGACTGTCCAACTTCAAAGAAAAGCATTCCATATGACAGATCAAGATCAAACAGAAAAGCAACAACCGGTCGAAAGTATGCCAACACAAGTATCTGGCATGAAAGTGATGCCAGTGATACAGAAGAATAAGACAGACCCTGCGGCAATGCCAATGTCTGTCTTATGGCATTTGATAAGGTATCCTCAAACCCTCTATATGATGATTTTACTTTCGATGAATTAGAAAATGCCTTTAGGGAATTACTTGAAGATCACAAAACTGTGCTTGACAAGTATAAGCAATCTCGAAAAGAGATTAAGGCATACACAACCGAGTTAGCTAGACTGTCTAATCTTATTGAAGATATTAAAGAGACGTCTACTACCGGTAACACGGAAGAGATAGCCAAACTCAAGGTAGACTATCATGAGGCTATCCTCAAGATTGAAAAGAAAGAAAGAGACTATGTCAAGATGCAAGAATTATATGACATAAAGAAGAAGAAGCACTTAGTAACAGAACAAAGACTCTCAGATATGACTGCTAGATATGAAGAGTCTATTGCAATTTCTAAAAAGTTAGAAATCAAGTTAGGCAAACATGCAATACCTGTGACACAGCCTAAGTTTAGTCCTAATGCTAAGCATGTTGGCCCAATGATTGTATCATATTTTTGAATATGGTTAATATGTTAAGTTTAGCATTTCTTTATCACTAATCTTCATACAATCGCTATAGCATTTCTACTTATACTTATATCTTTGGTGATATGTGCCCATTGGTTTACATCTTAGTGATATGAGCTTATCTATCTTAAATTTAATTGGGTTGCCAAAATCAAAATTATGTTTTTGATTGTGGTCATTCAATTAAGTTTAATCATTATGATATCACTAACATTTATGCCATCACCTTAGCACTTATACTTAAACTTTGCATAGTCCTAATGTGTTTTAATTTATCATACTTGCTACTATGTATATTGCTTTGTTCGTCTAACATGTATATACAGAAAAGCAATAAGCAAGATCAATGTGGACATATGCAATAAAGAAATCATGGTGGGCCAAAGGCGACGGATCCCACAAGATTTCTCTGAACCACCCGACGACATCTCTGGAGCCACGTATCGGGGGTTCCGCTGCCCGGTCAGCGGATGGGGGTCGAGGGGACAGCGCCCCTCGTCGGGGGTTCGGGGGCGAAGCCCCCGAAAGGTATTCAGTTTTTACAAACTGGATATCTTTGGACAGCTGCCGCCAAGGGAAAAAGCCAGCACCTATCAAGGAAGAAGCCAAGCCGTGCCATCATCATTTCAAGACTCTGAAGAAGCCTGTACCTGTCTAAGTATATCTGGAGTCTGTAATGAGTCCTAGGAATAATTATAAACACAAGAAATGGATGGCAAAATCGAAAGCTAGGGCAGAAATAAGCCCAGGATCATTTTTGGTGGAAAACGGCATACCGACGGTATACCGGTTTTTGTTCAAAGAAAGCTTTTGTTTACAAAATCGGCATACCGACGGTATACCGGTCCATACCGACGGTATACCGCTTCCGAATCGTTGAAATTCCAACGGTCGGATTTCCAGCCGTTAATGATCCCAACGGCTATATTTCTAGCCGTTGCAATCCCAGACCGGTATACCGCCGGTATGCCGGATCATACCGGCGGTATATCAGTTCGTGGACTGAAAAGTTATATTGAGCTCTTTTCAATGCTTTGGTTATAAATAGCCTTGAACCCCTTCATTCAAGGTTGATGCTTTGAGCCTAAAAATTTCCAAACCACCAAAGCTTATCCACATACAACTCTACAAAGCCTTCATTTGCCATCTATAAATTGTGTTAGAGTTATTGAGTTAAAAAGTGAGATTTTCAGCCTATTATATAAGGAGATCAAAACCTATTGTGAAAGGTTGAAGTTGGAGAGTCTTCGTATCCAAACTCTCGGTTGAAGTTGGGGAGTCTTCGTATCCAAACTCTCGGTTGAAGTCGGAGAGCCCTTCGGATTAAAGCTCTTGTGTAAGAAGTTGGCGAGTTCTTCGGATCCAAACTCGTGTGTAACTATTTGCTCAAATAGTGGATTAAAGCCGGAGAGAGTTCCGGGACTGGACTGCCTCTTAGGAGGATACCAGGATATATCGGGTGTCGGTATTGTGTTTGCTTCTTCTCTTGCAGTTATATTTTTAAATTGCCAATTAGTTTGTGCTAAGTGCTTGATTAGTTAGCTTGACCCTATTCACCCCTCTCTAGGGTTCCTACAATTGGTATCAAAGCAAGGACTCTATTGTTAGGCTTAACATCCTTAGAGTAGATCCTTGTTATTTTTCTGTGGCAACCTATTCCTCATCCTCCGATAAAGAGGGTTTTGTTTCTAGTAGCATAGACAATCATGTTTCTTCTAAATGCAAGAAATGCTCTAAGTGGAAAGCCATGGCTAAACAATCCTTAGAGATTCTTGACAACCTTCATTCTACAAATGAAGAACTTTCTGAAAATGTTATTCATTTAGAAGAAGCAAATGAGTTTTTGAGAAATGAAAACAATGATTTATTATCTAGACTTGATTTTCAAAACTCATCTTGTATTTCTTTAAAGAGTTTGAATGAGGCTTTAATTTTGAAAATTAAATCTCTTTCCTCATCAATAGAAGATCTTAAGAGGCAAACTCATGAGCTAAATCATTTGCATGATTCTTCTATTGACTCTTTAAAGAAACAAATGATGATTTTATTTCTAGAATTATTTTATTTGAAAAAGAGAATAATGCTTTAAATGTTAAATTTGATTCTCTTACTTGTATGCATGATGATTTGATATTAGAACATGATATTCTTAAGACCAAATCCATGCATGCTCACTCTAAATATATTCATCAATCTAGTATGTCACATGTTCATAACCATGCTCATTCTGATACATGTGCACACACTAGTATTAGGTGCTTCTATTGCTCTCGCATTGGACACATGAGCTTAACTTGTCCTATTCGTAGGAGTTTTTCTACCAATGCTAGAGTAAATAGTATGTGGGTCCCTAAAGCTAATAAATGTGGATCCAAGTTTATTTGGATACCAAAGTCTTCATCTAATGTTGTAGGTGAAGCTTCTTAAATCGGGACATAGCACCAAGGAGCGTGTTGGTGGTTGCAAAGCTCAAAGGTCATCCTCCAAGCAATTGTACCAACACAAGTGTGGCTACTAGAGCCACTTTGGTAACATGCTAAACGATTTTCTTTAAATGGTTTTTATTAGTAGAATCTAGCATGTTTCTCTTGATGTTTTGCTACTAGCTCACATTGATATTCTTTAGTTGTCTTTTATATAAATCAATGTGAGATATAATACTAGCATGCTTAGTTAACCTTCTTATTAATTTTGTTATCTAGCATGACTAGTTACTCGGCTTAAATGATTAGTTCACACTTGTAGTTTATCACTCATTTTCTATTAAGTGTGACACTTTTATTTTATGCATGCTTGTTTTTCTTAATCTCTATATTATGAAGCATGCATATCACTCTAGTCCATAGGAGCTTGGTTTTGAATTGAGTTAATATGATTTTAAATCTCCGTCTTTAAAGTTTTTAAAATAGTTACTTCTTGCCGATTTGTTTTTAATGTGTCTTATTTACTTTAAATTGGTATTTGGGAATATATGTGTTTAGCACAAGCTTCTTATCACTTGACAAGTATATACTTATACTTCTTTTTTAATCTTGTGCTTACATAATATATTTATTATTGATTCTCATACTTTATCTTGATTATTTTCTTGAGAATCAATTATGTCTTTGCCTAATAAAGTTTATTTATACATGCTTTTGAATTTGTGATGGTTTCTCAAATATTCATTAAGGATACATGACTATATTCATTAAAATTTTCATTTACATATAGTTCATGTATCTCTTATATTGATATCTATTTTTGTATAAATACCTTTATGTAGGCATATGAGTTAAGCTAAAGTTTTATATTAACTTGAAGAGTATTTATTCATACTTGTTACTTTTAAACTTGTGCTTAACTCATACTCTAGCTATTGATTCTTCTGATCAATTTGTGTATCTCTTTTTGAATCAATAAGCTTCTTCCTTAAAGCTTTCTTTTAATGATGTCTTTTTAGCTTTTTGGTTGACTTTATGGATACATTTTTTTCTCTTGATTCTTGAATCTTCTTATGTAAGCCTATTTGTATATATATATAGTTTTAACTACGTGATTCCTAACTTTTGATATTTATTTGTTTTATACCTTTAAGTTGGGATGTTGAGAGAAAATGTTTATTAATATCTTGTTCATGACTATTTATGGAAGTTCTTTTAAGGATCACATGGTTTTGTGCTTTACCTTGCTTATTAAATTTACCTCCTTAATTAGTGCACATTTTCTAGTTTGTGTCTTTAAAATTTACTATGGTGCATTATGAAAAACTTTTGAAAAATGTGTCTCTTGCTATCTTTAGCACTTTTAGCCTTCTTGATCTTGATAATCCTTCATTGCTCATTTCTTGGGTTTATGCTTCTTTTTGAATTATTGTTGCCCAATGATATTTTTGCAGCACATGAGAATACTTGTAATTATTACATCATATTTCTCATGAATTTAGCTACTATGGTTTGAGCTTTTGTGTTGAGATTTTTTCCACTTCTAGAGAATATACTTATTTTATAATGGCTATAGTATTTTGTATTCTCTAGATCGATCTATCATTTCATTATCTTGGGATAATCTCAATACTTGGCAAAGAAATTTATTTTATTGTGTTTTCATGAACATCTCTTTTGTCCTTTACTTGATAAGAGTCTAATTCTTTTATTTATCATCTTATGCTCTTATCCTTGCTTAGTAATGAGTCTATAAATCATTTTGATCATTCAAAATGTATTTCCTTAATTGTGAACTCTATGCTTAAGCAAGTATTTTTTGTGTGTTAGTGACTTAAGAATTAATGAGCACATTTATCTTGTTAATGGCTTCTCTCATTAATCTTATTTGGATTATATAGTTTGCTTATTTGTGATATATTATTAAGCTATATAATTTTGGCTCACTTTCACACATCTAGCTATATTCCTATACTTCAATCTATATATGATATGCTAGTTTACAAAAACAAGATTTGTGATATGCTTAATCTCTAAAACTAGTTTTACAAATTCTTTATTAAATCTTGTTTTCTCTTAGAGGTTTGTGATTCCTTGTTTTAACTCTCTTCTATAACTAGTCATTAGCAAGTCTCTCTTAAATTTCTCTCACTTTTTGAGTCATGTTTTCACACTACACCAGATTTGGGCTTTTACGGCCTCGCATTTACGGCGTGCGTTGGATGCATGCCGTAAATGATATCATTTTACGGCACACGATAAATGCGAGTCGTAAATTCTCCTTTTTCGCATTTTAATACGACATGCATTTTTAGGGCCGTTAAATGTTATCATTTATGACCTGTATTTATGCGAGCCGTAAATATATAAGTTTCTCATATCATTTCGTGGCCTACCATGCAGGCCGTAAATTAGATGGACTTTAACAGCCTGCCAAATTCGTGCCATAAATCACATCCCACCTAGTTATTAATTAATTAATTGCTCTAAAAAAAGACTTTACTGTTTTGAGAACCTAAAACCGCGAAAGGGAAAAGTTTCCCTCCTCAATTTTCCATCCACCAAACCCAAAGGAGTACAAAAGGGTTTGTGAAAAGAAATAAAAGTAAAGGGCCAGGCTCTTCCGAAGACAAAACCCTATTCTGGAAGAAACTTGGCGTTGGCGGATTCTTGGCGGTGGGCGATCGCAAGCGACTGCTTCCTTCTCCGGTAAGGAGTCTTCATCGACTAGTCTTCCTATTTCTCGATGAGTCTTCATCGAAGAAAATCGTCTTTCTCGACAAGTCTTCGTCGGCGAAGATCGTCCTTCTCGACAGTCTCTTTATCTACGATTCCTTCTCTGGGAAGATCGTCTTTGTCGACGAGTCTTCATCGACGAGTTTCGGTTCGATCCGAAACCTTCATTGAATTTCTTGATTCAAACCTAATTAGTAGGTGTTCGATGCAATTCCTCACAGAAGCCACCGGCTTTGGTCCTCGATCTAGAAGCTAAGCTCTATTCCTTCTCAATGAGATTTAGAAAGGAATCAAAAGCCCTAGTTGTTCTGTGAGCTAACCTGAACTACACCAAATAGGACACAACTTTCATGAGACACAATCTTCTGTGTCGCTTAGGTCCAATTTTTTGTATTTATGTTGATAACTTTTTTTGGATGATTTTAGGTAACATTTTTGGCTCTATGTCACATATTTTGCATTAATCTTAACATTTTTGTTAAGAGATTTCTTAATTTCGATGGTTTTGGGAGAAACTCAAGTTATTGGAGTCTTCACTTTGTAATTTATGTGTATTGGCTGCACTTTTTTCGGAGTTTATAGTTCACATAGATCCAATTTTATGTTCTTTCTTCTCCATTGTCGTGAATATGCACGTCTCTGCTTCATTGATCTTTGCCGTTATGCTTGAAATGTTTTTGGGACTGTTCTTCCCTGTTCATAAACCCTAGGTTGCAAAAATGTCAAAATTTATCAACTTTGTTTCGTAAGGAAGTATATACCTAGTAAATTCTGATGTCAAATTGCTAATTATTCAGTTATCCGGTAAATGTACAATTTAGAAACACTCATTCCGTGTGTTGCTGATGTATCTGAGAAATTTTAGACCCATTCAATTCACGAATAAAAACAAGATTGTAAATATGTAGATAATTTTCGTAAAGTGACATCCTTTGATAGCTATAGTTAGGGAATGCGACTTGGTTTGTGGTTGTACTGAAGTGTATACTTCATATGATGTCAAATATGTTTATTTTAAACAAAATTTTTGAATTCATGATTAATTTATATTTTAGGTTTGAGAGGAATTATTCCTGTAGCCAAACTCAAAGACATGGGGCCAAAGGCTTTGTTGGTGTTATTCTTGTATTGGTAAGCCATATTTGCATGCCACCGGCATTTGTCCTTGGATGTGTGTGGACTCATCCGTATTTTCTCAAGTGCATCCATTTGCACAAACTGACCACTAAGTTGGAATATATACTCGACGAGTTATGCATGAATTAGATAACATAGATTTGGTTTGCTTCTGGTGATGTCATTACCTTGTTGATTGTCGCATAAACCCTTCTTTAACTGTTTGGCAATCGGCGTGCTGTTTCTTTCCCAACTTGATTTAGATGGGAAGTGGCTTGTTGTTGTGCTGTAAAAGTATTGTTTTACACATCTTTCTTCTGAATCAAGTAATTGCTCTGGATTGGATTTTCACATTCTTATTGTGTTTGTTAATTATTACCATATTGGTTGTTGAGAGTTTATCTTGCTATAAACAAGCGTCTCTTCAAGACAAATGATTCTTTGATCTGATTGTTGTGCTAAACCTATTTCAGGTTGAGCTAGACTTGAAGCAAACTGTTTTGCAATGATTGCATTATCCATGAAATTATCAAAAATATATTTTTTGATATGTTACTGATATCTGAGTTCTGTGCTGGATGACTTGCAGGCTGAGCTAGAGATTGGACTTTCTAATGTAAGAATTCCTAACCTGTGTTCTTATGCTCACTTTTCTATACAACATTTTCTATGGACACCTGTACACTCTAGGATTAATGTTTGCTGATTATTATCAAAGGTTTTTGTCAGTGCAAGACATATTCAAAAATATTTTGTGTCTTACCAACTATACTTACACTTACTGTTTAATAATGTCTTCCGAGTTTTGACATTTATACTTTATAGTAACTTTTCTGTAGTAATCTTATCGTTTGCTACTGATATAAATTGTTAAAGGTTCTTGTCACCACTTCATCTCCTATCATGAACTTTTCCAGTTGTCTCTTGGCCAATAGTTTTACAGAGCGAAAATGAAGAAAATGATTCAAATAACCGAGTCCAAATTTTGGGATAAATAAAGGCTTGTTGTAGTGTTGTACCGGTTGACCTTGCCAGTATGTATGACGCCTGAAAAATGTTTTCCAATATCTTTGTGCAATCAAACAAATAACACTGCTACTGTCACAAGTTCCTTTATCAACTTACCCGTATAACCAATGCTGGAACTCTTTTCTTCCTCATGATCTTTTCCTCCAGTTTGTTGCAACTAAATAAAACATTCTCTATTTACTAATGTTTCATGTTCTAGTTGGAACCCAGCTGGAGCAATTCGGGTAGGACGAAATCCAGCCACTTACAAGTCTTCTGGAGACATCATAAACGTGGATGGTAAGTTGTGACTTGTGTAATTTTCAACGTAGTTTGACCTTCAGGTGTGGTATGGGTTGTTACTTGGCCATCTCCTAATAAAATTGGTTTCATATTTCCTTATAAGGATCTCTTAAAGATTAAGATTATAAATCTAAGATTCTAAGCCCCCATGCATATTATTTGCTAATACCTTCCAGAGAAGATCTTGTGTAGAAAATTACCAATTGCTACATGCCTTCAGTTCAGCATCTTTTGCTGTGATAGTCACTTTTTTCAATTTCTCAGAATAGCCATAGAGTGCTTTCTTCTCATTTTGGTGGAAAATGCTACGAATAACATTTTATTGACATACCAGAACTCGATTTCCACCTTTCTAATGAATTTCATCCTGCATAAATAATTGGCAGCTTAGATACTAAATAATTGTTGGACTTTATTTTGCTCACTAGAGACGCCATCTCCATACATCGTTCTTATATTTGTTCATAGATAAATTGGAAGTATTTTTTTTCTCTCAGATGGATCTTAACCTTTAGGAAGAGACCCTAAAATAAATAACTTGCTCAAGCCCAAACCATCAAGTAAAACAGGTTTAGACACCGATGATAACTAGACCATTTAGTTCAGTGGTCCAGAAATTTTAATTATACTTTTAAACACATGGTAGCCCTTCAGTTTATCATGAAATGGCTTGTTCCTAATCTTAAAATATGATAAGTTTATGTTCTCTAAGTGAAGGTACCATTAGCCCAGTCCGCAAGGATAAGGATATTAAGGACTATACAAACAAATGATATATATGCCGGATTAACCTATAGACAAGCGGACCTATGCGGATATAAATTCAAGATGCTTTCTAGTACAAGAGTATTCCAATACCTATTTGCTTCACAGGTAGTCAGTAGCTCTTTTAATGTCAAGATAATAACTTATTTAGTTAACTTCTTGCAGGGACGGAACTCTATGACTCGGCAGTGGGATTTAGCATACCAGATCTTCCAGCCTTTGCTTTGGAGTGTCTCCCAAATCGAAATTCCTTAGTGTATGGGGATTTGTATGGGATCAGTGAGGAAGCATCAACCATCTTTAGAGCCACACTCCGCTATCAAGGTACTCTTTGTGTGTGTTTGTAACTTTGTTATGTCTGTGTGTAGAGAAAGAGACTTGAGAGACACATGCCCTAGTTGAACGCTACTGTAACATGTGTGCAGGAATTGATTCATTCTTTGGGAGATGGTCAGTACATGATTTCAGTATCACAATCATTTTTTTTGTTTTGACTCATCTTCTCATACCACTTGTTTCTTCAGAAGGTCCTTTTATATGGGAAGTAGGGAAGATACCTTATAGAAAATATGTTTGAAGTGTAAATAAAAAGGTTTAATTATAATTTCATCTTTCATCCAAACTTATAATTGCAGATTTAAAAGGTTTAGTTAAGCCAGGTGATGCAGTTTCCTAACCATCTGAATCAGAAAAGTCTTATTCAGTCACAAAGAAGTGAAATTATTGTCTGTTTGGGATTTATGTAAAGAAGTGAAATTAATTATTGTCTGCTTGGGATTTATGTTTGCTTGACCCTTGGAGGAAGGAATAATAGTAAACAAGTATACATATTTGAACAAGTGGTTGAATCATCCGGCAATAGCAGTTAAAACTAAATAGTAGTATAACATGAGTAAGTTGGGCCATGATTGCAGCTAGAGAAGGGAGGTGTGTTCTTTGTTGAATGAGAACTAGAAAAGGGAGGAGTTTGGGGAGCAAGTGCATGTAAGTGCAAGGGTGAAATAAGTTGGTAAATTGCTTTATTGTAGGTTGGCAATGATCGTTTAGTATTGGCAACCCCTTGACCAAATTTTCCTAGTTATTAATTTTTATTTTATTTTATTTGTCTCATATATTTGTCATGTCTTAATTTTATTTTAAATACAAAAGGGACCAAAAGGGTTATAAAGTTATTGACAGGGACTTTTGTGCAAACTAGCCTAACTTCAAATATCTTTTTCAACCGAACTTTCAACCATGTATATGAATTCGTGTGAATTCAAACAACTCTCACATAAGTTTAGATAAGAACATATCAATCCTTCCTATCTCCTCCAAAACTATCATGCACTAGTATATAGAGGGAGGATTGTAGCCGACCCAAGTCTCTATGAAACCCTAAATTTCTCTACTTCCCTCTCAAAACAATTCGGAAGACGCAAGAAGCCATAGGAGTTGCGGCCAGGATCTCTAGGACTTCGAAATAGCTGTGCCATTTCACGTACTCATCAGGTAACCATCTAACCTTCTCGTCTATGTTAGTTATTATCTCAAACTAATCATAGGCCCCCTTGTGCTCGATATAATGGCTAGGAAATCATATTATGTATCGATCAAATCTGGGATACAGCAGTCGCCCCGCAAACTGTGGGGTTAAACATTCAGTTGGGGGGGGGACAGTTGTATCAGTAACTACAGATCGGTAGGTATCAGACCCATGGATAATAGGAGAGGGTATTGGAGAACAGGGTATTAGAGAAGTACAGGGTTTTGCCTTACAACAGCTAAGCATTAATTCGCCTACTGCCAGCTGCAGACAAGGCAGTAGCATGTAGCTTGGGAGCAGTAGGCATTGCAGTGAGAAAGAAAAAGAAAAGCTGAAGTAGGACTCGCAAGCAATTTCAATATCATTTAATCTTAGGGTACACATACTTGGTAAGCACATTGTATTTTAGTATCAGATTAATACCGAGTACCCTATTTGAATCTTCGTATCAGGTTCGATACTTGATAGCACAATTGTACACTTGGTATCAGAGGGGTTCAGAATGGAAGCATTAGGCATAAGCCATGAGAAGGGTACACGAGTATTAGGAGTTCAGGAATTCTGGTTCTCATGGAGGCTGGATGAATAAGTGAGCCCAGGTATTAACAAGAGGAAAGTACCAGTGACCTCTTCATGAGGAATTGCATCCTCCATTGCATCAAAAACATGAATTGTTTTCGTTGTACCTCCTTCTAGTTCAGTGTGGAATCTTTGCCAAATTCATTTCCATCCAGTTGCATGACTTCATCAAGATTGTGTTCTCGATTCTGCCTTCATAATCCTTTCAGTCCTGTTGTCCAATGTATGGGGTATCAAGCACCAATGGTTGCAGGTAGGCCATGGGGTCTTGATGAATGGCAGTAATGGGTGTTAACATAGGAATTCCAGGAAGCAGGTAGTCCTAGTGAATGCCTGTGGGCATCAGGAAGGTGCCCTCCTGCACTTGGGAATATTTGAATATAGATTGGTTTCAACAAGGTAGGGAATGTCAACAGAGGGTTCCCTGGACTTGAGTTTCAGAGATCAGTTCTCTGTTCTTTTCCATTCAGTCCACACTTTGAGCAGTCCACTCTATATACATGTTCAGTCTTTTACATACGTTTGGGTTCAGTTCCAGTTAACAGGGATGCATTAGTTCAGACCCTCACTTGTTTCAGTTCTAGAACCATATAGGTTCAGTCATTTTGTTTATATCAGTTTAGTCAACTGCTGTCTAAATAACAGTTGTTTCCAAGCACAGTGGTACCAAGCATAAGGGAGAGGGTACCTGGAACCAAGGAATACTGCAAAGTGGTTGAAAGGATACTTGTGGGGGGTATGTGATAGAATACAAAGTTTTCCTTCACACCAAATTGGATATGGTGTGTTCCAACATATGTATTATTCCATTTGTGGGAAGTATCAACCATAGGGACTAGTGTACGGGTAAGGTGGCCATAGGCTAGACCTCGTTCCCCTCTGTTCTGTTTATCAAACTCTATTTCAGGAAACCATGACCTGAACAGCTCTTGTTGCTGTCTAAATTAATGGCTTGTTGGGTTGGTTGATTGTGGACTTGCCATCCTCTCCATCTTGCTCACTCCTTATAATCTTACCTGTTGTTTCTACCAATAGAAGGAGGCAATGATCATGACCCTTAATGAAATCCTTTCAATATAACAGTGTTACTATTTTATGTCCCTCTAGGAACACCATTTACAACCACCTGTGTGCTTGTAGAGTACAAGGAGATAGGCAGGAAAACAGGGCAGTAGGAGTGTATCATTAGTGCCCATATATGTGTCATTGTGAACTGGTTAGTATCAGGAGTTTAATGGTGTATAAGACGTTTAAGAGTGTAGCAAGAAAACATGTTGTTATCTATGTTCCAGATTTGAACCTGGAATGGATAGCTAGACTGCCAACCTTGAGAGTAGGGGATGGTTCCTTACTAGGTATCAGTAGAGAAATGGGTTTGGTAGCAGCTATTAGAGTTTGAGAGAATCGTATGCCTAAAAGAATAACACCCTTTACATTATAAGGCAATTTCCCCACAGTAAGCTCACTGGGACCCAAACCCTTGTTCCCTTGAGTTCTCTCATTACATACACTAATGGTTGGATTTGTATTTTTGCAACAATACAGTTCCTTTGGGAAATTGTATGATGTTGTAACTGTAGGCTGTTTCTTATACTACAGGTAGGGGTGAGCAGGGTCCAGTCTTGGGAGAAATCTACTGACATTGAAAAGTTCAGATTGGGAACTCTTGGGTTCAGTGTTGTTGAGGGATTACTCATGTTTCACTCCTTTCTTCCTATATATAGCCTGCGAGTCCCACATATACCCACGAAGTCACCTATTGTCCAATATACACTTAAGATAACACCTGTTTATTTTTATGGTCAATGACTCAATATTAAAAACACTTCATGCACACTTTCTCTATGTTTAGCTCATCTCATGGTAAGCACTGGTTATCTTTTGTAGATGGGTGTTCCTATCCAAATTGATGTTGGCAGCATAGTAGACTTTTAGAAAATTGGCTATCCATGTGTGAGATCAGCCATCTTTCAGAAAATATAAAGAGGAGGTTATTATTTTCATGATTGGTTCAGAATCTTCTTTCAAAAGTATATATTTATGTGAATTCCCTAGACAATGCTATTCATAGCTTTACCTGCAATCACTCTTAATCTCGTGAGAACAGCTATTTGGGGCATGTTACTATATTCAGTATTACTGGTTGGCTTCAAGATACAACTATAAACGATCTTGACAGCAGATGTTGAAAGCAATACCCAAATACACATTGAAATGCATAGTGATCGGAAGCTATTTTTATTTGCATGTCAACAGTTTTCTTTGAGCTCTTCTCTCCGTTTAGTCATGAGGTTATTTGCATGAACCATGCCTTCATTCTTGGAGGTTATGAATATTAGTCGATCTGCTGCAACTGTTTTGTCAGTCATGTTGAAGTATGTCAATATATATCTACATTTGGCTCAAAGTAGTGTTGTCTATTTTGAACCAGGTTTTTGGGACTTCATGAGAATGTAGAAATTCTAGCAACTTGCTCTAGTGCATTCGATGTAGTGTGTTTACGCATGGAAGAGAGACTATCCTACTCCGCCAATGAGTAGGTACTTCTGTTTTTCGTACAAATAAGCATTTTTTATAAATCTTTGGTGCTCTTATTGCACGCTAGTAGAGTAGCAGTTTGTCGGATAGGATAAAGTGTACAAAGAGTTTCTGCTGCAACCAAGAATTGGGGAACACACAAACCAACCACGATAAGAGAAGTCCTTTTTGCTTCTTTTTGTTGTATTTGCTACAAATACAAAAGTTAGTGGGTTATGGATAATCAAATGTAATTTCAAAATTAGAAAACTACACTTAAGTCGATTCCAAATTGGGCACCATTTTACTTAACCTGGAACCAAGTTTTCTGTGAACTTGGTCGGAGAGATTGTATAGAAATTTGTCATTCTGCTAATAATCACCTCTTCATCTACTGTAAAACGTAAATCCGGTCTCACAAAATTGTAAGCTTTTCTAAATTGATTGTATTGAAGATGTAAATGCAATCTCTATAATATTTCCTTTGTTTCCTTTCACGGAACCTTACTTATTAGGATTTTTTATTAATCATAGATATCAAATTATATTGTTATCAATGTGGGGATTATGATTCAACAACCAACTCTGGAATTCTTTTTTTTTGGGCGGGGGAAGGGGGGGTGCATATTATTAGCATTTTATTAATCCTAATCAATTGGAGTCTATTAATGTGAGGATCATGAATCAAATATGAACTCTAAAATTGTTTCCCTATCACAAATCATTACAAGTTTCTGGGTCCGCAATTAATCTTGCAATTTCACTTTCTCAACTAACTTATGTCTTACAGGACATGGTGCTCCTGCATCATGAAGTGGAAGTGGAATTTCCTTATGGAAGGCCTGCGGAGAGCCACCGTGCCACGCTATTGGAGTTCGGTAGGACAAAAAATGGGAAGACAACCACTGCAAGATAGTGACTTCCTTTTTGTAGCAAGACAGTGACTTCCTTTTGTATTAAGAATTTTTTTTTGAGCTTAAAGGCTTTTGGTTTGAGTCTTGTAGTAAGAAAATGACTTGGTATTGGAAATCTAATTTAAACAATTTTGCTTTGTGTTAAGATTCTAGCATGTTGTTTCATCTTATTAATGTTTATGGATTTAGTCAATTTGTTTGGAAGTAAATACTCTCAAGATGTGTAATTAGTTTGATTTTTTGTTGAAAATACTTTGAGAAATATATTATTGTCATATTTGATTTTGGTTGATTAATTTATATTTGTAGCTATTCAAATGTTGATATTAAAAAAAACAAATCATTATCACGGCACGCGTTGTGAGCCACAAAATTTAACTCATTAACCCTTTAACAGCCCTTATTTTGAGTCATAAACACGTAGCCTTTACGACCTACTTTGCAGGGCCATTAAAGTGAGATTGTATGTTTTGTTTTAAGTATTTATGGCTTGCTATGTATGCCATAAATTGAATAAATTGAATACTTTAACGGCCATCACTTCGAGTCGTAAAATATTAGTATTTACGGCCTGCATTATGGGCCATAAATAAGATCTAAAGCTTCCCAGCAACTTCATTTAAGGCGTACAATTACCTACGTTACGGCCTATTTTCGTACGCCGTAAATACTCCTACCCTTTTACGGCTGGAGCTTTTACGGCATGACCCTGTGAGCCGTAAATTTAGTTTAACGGCACACATTATGGGCCGTAAAAGACCTTATTTGGTGTAGTGTCATCGTATTATCATTTACATCTCTTCTTTATTATGTTTGTAATTATTTAAATGAGATTGACTCTTTCCCATGTTAATGTGTGATTTTTTTTTAACTTGTGATTTTCTCTTGATGAGATTCATTAGATCATATTTATTCATTTGTTTCCTTTATGAATGATCCTAATGATTGAGTAGTCCTAAACTATCTAATTTTGTAAATGTCAAGTTAATTTATTACTCTACTTTGACTACTCATGGCTTATCACATATGAACTTTGCTATTTGAACTTTATTGGTCTTTTATTTAGAAGTAGCAAAGTTTGGATATTATCCGGTTGATGGGTACATATGTGATAAAACATATCTAGTCCATGCAAAGCAATAATTGGTTGATTATTTCTTAATTAGATAATCATGGACATGATGTTTGAGTTTCATTTTTATTTTATTTTGAGCTATATTATGTCTATCATCATGATTGTTCTTAATTGACTTTATTCTTTTTCATGATGACATTTTCTCAAAGGATTACATACATTGATCTATCATATTTAAATATGAGATTCTTCTATATAGACTAATGTATGCCATCTTTTGATTATATATGCTTTATTGGAATATTCTTTTAATTTTTCATCTTTAGTGGCTATTAATTGGTTATCTCTTCTTGACTAAAGATGATATTTTTCGTCTTTTGACGATATTGTAGCCTTATATGCATCGAACAAGGGGGAGAAATCCATAGTTGATTTACCCCTAGATCTTGTAGTTTTCTATTTTATGCTATAAGAGCTTTGGAACTAGATACGCATATTTTGAGGGGGAGTAAATTAATTGATTCAATTCATTTACCCTTAAATATGTTGTATACCTAGTTCATCATGGACCCATACTTTCTCCTTTTTCATATCTTAGTGAATGAGGTCATGATACTTTTATTTGTGAAGGGTTTATGAGAGTATATGCTATTGTCTTTATCATTTATCTCTCTTTTATATGGATTAAATAAGTCATCTTCTTAAAAATTAACTTTCATATCTATCTTGATGACTATTGAGCTTTCATTGGTTTGGCTTTTCTTATATGCTTAATTGATTTGGCTTTTCTTATTGAGGACTTATCAATAATACATGTTTATCTATATTGGTAATACTTTGAGGGGAAGCATTCAAGTCGACTGAATTTCTCCTTCTCAAGTATTCTTCTCCATTACCTTCATGTTTATCTAAAAGGGTATTCATATAGCATGATAAGGTATTTGAGTTTAAATGCATGTACTTGGGTAAGCATATAGATTTTGCAAAGAGTGAGATTAGTCTATATCAATTGCTCTATTTTTCATTGATCATTCCTTTATTTTGTTCCACTATTCATTTGTGGACTATTTTGACTTTCAAATGACTTTTTGATCAATGTTTCAAGCTTATATTTCAATTGGTATTAAGTTTATATCTTTCAACTATTTCACTTGGTACTTTATTTATATCAATTACTTTGCAATTATCTAATCCTCATGGGCTTTTGATTGAAATTCTTGATTGAAATCCTTATTTCAATTGGTATATCGCTTCCTTCCAAAACTAGAGTTTTCATTCATATAATATTATGTTTTGGAGTTTCTTTCTTGGATTTCAAGTTGGTAAAACTATTCTTTGACTGATTATCAATTTTATTTATTTTACCAACTATATTGTGTTTTGACAAGTTATTTTCCTTTTGGCACTCTACATTTGATATGTAGCTTTATACACTTGTCATTACACCCTTCTTCCATTGTTTTTCATTAGTCTATTTGACCATGATTGTCTATGACTTCCCCATGCTCTGATTTCTATGCTTATGATCGATTTCTTTTTATCTCTTAGTACGGGAGAGCCCATTTTTGATCATGTCAAATGGGGAGAAGTAAGTTTGAGTAGGTGTTTATAAGTAATCTAAGTAGTATGCGTTTAGTGATACTGCTTATATCTTTTGTATATTAGTATATGTTGCTTATATCTTTTATATATTAGTGACACATGCATCTATTATGTTCATACTAAACTTAACTGATTTGCCATAATCAAAAAGGGGGAGATTGTTGGCCCAATGATTGTATCATATTTTTGAATATGGTTAATATGTTAAGTTTAGCATTTCTTTATCACTAATCTTCATACAATCGCTATAGCATTTCTACTTATACTTATATCTTTGGTGATATGTGTCCATTGGTTTACATCTTAGTGATATGAGCTTATCTATCTTAAATTTAATTGGGTTGCCAAAATCAAAACTATGTTTTTGATTGTGGTCATTCAATTAAGTTTAATCATTATGATATCACTAACATTTATGCCATCACCTTAGCACTTATACTTAAACTTTGCATAGTCCTAATGTGCTTTAATTTATCATACTTGCTACTATGCATATTGCTTTGTTCGTCTAACATGTACATACAGAAAAGCAATAAGCAAGATCAATGTGGACATATGCAATAAAGAAATCATGGTGGGCCAAAGGCGACGGATCCCACAAGATTTCTCTGAACCACCCGACGACATCTCTGGAGCCACGTATCGGGGGTTCCGCTGCCCGGTCAGCGGACGGGGGTCGAGGGGACAGCGCCCCTCGTCGGGGGTTCGGGGGCAAAGCCCCCGAAAGGTATTCAGTTTTTACAAACTGGATATCTTTGGACAGCTGCCGCCAAGGGAAAAAGCCAGCACCTATCAAAGGAAGAAGCCAAGCCGTGCCATCATCATTTCAAGACTCTGAAGAAGCCTGCACCTGTCTAAGTATATCTGGAGTCTGTAATGAGTCCTAGGAATAATTATAAACACAAGAAATGGATGGCAAAATCGAAAGCTAAGGCAGAAATAAGCCCAGGATCATTTTTGGTGGAAAACGGCATACCGACGGTATACCGGTGTATACCGACGGTATACCGGTTTTTGTTCACAGAAAGCTTCTGTTTACAAAACTGGCATACCGACGGTATACCGGTCCATACCGACGGTATACCGCTTCCGAATCGTTGAAATTCCAACGGTCGGATTTCCAGCCGTTAATGATCCCAACGGCTATATTTCTAGCCGTTGCAATCCCAGACCGGTATACCGCCGGTATGCCGGATCATACCGGCGGTATGCCGGTTCGTGGACTGAAAAGTTGTATTGAGCTCTTTTCAATGCTTTGGTTATAAATAGCCTTGAACCCCTTCATTCAAGGTTGATGCTTTGAGCCTAAAAATTTCCAAACCACCAAAGCTTATCCACATACAACTCTACAAAGCCTTCATTTGCCATCTATAAATTGTGTTAGAGTTATTGAGTTGAAAAGTGAGATCTTTATCCTATTATATAAGGAGATCAAAACCTATTGTGAAAGGTTTAAGTTGGAGAGTCTTCGTATCCAAACTCTCGGTTGAAGTTGGGGAGTCTTCGTATCCAAACTCTTGGTTGAAGTCGCGAGAGCCCTTCGGATTAAAGCTCTTGTGTAAGAAGTTGGCGAGTTCTTCGGATCCCAACTCGTGTGTAACTATTTGCTCAAATAGTGGATTAAAGCCGGAGAGGAGTTCCGGGACTGGACTGCCTCTTAGGAGGATACCAGGATATATCGGGTATCGTATTGTGTTTGCTTCTTCTTGCACTTTATATTTTTAAATTGCCAATTAGTTTGTGCTAAGTGCTTGATTAGTTAGCTTGACCTTATTCACCCCCCTCTAGGGTTCCTACAAAGCATACACGTAAGAGGACTAAAAATAAGAAAGCACAGAAGAAACCGACTATCACCATGCTTTCACTTATAGGTTCTCCAAGAAACCAAACAAGCATGTAAACACAGTTTTGATCACATCTGATTCTAAACTTACTTGCACTTCTTATGGCACGCATGGACACATATCACAGTATTGTTTGGCAAGGAAGCTTGTTGACAATCACACTTTATTTTGGAGGCCTAAAACTAATCAGAATGGACCCTTCAGTAAATGGGTACCAATGGATTCATCTACTTGTCTTGTAGGTGGACCCTCAACCCTCTCATGCTAAAAGCAAATGCATCCTCGACAGCGGATGTTCGTGACACATGACCGGTGATACATCTTTGTTCGCTACGCTATCGATGAAGAAAGAAGGATATGTCTCCTTCGGAAATAATTTGAGAGGTGATATTATTGGTAATAGTACTGTAGGTATTACTCCTTATCCAGTAATAAAAGACGTTTGTCTAGTAACAGAATTGAAACATAACCTACTGAGCATAAGTCTTTTGGCTGATAACGGTTATGGTATCAATTTTGTGAAAGATAAATATACCATATGATATGTCATCTGGTGATCCCGTATATAAGGGATTAGAGAAGACAATATTTATGTTTTCTTTTTGGAGAATACTAATAATGCAGGTAGTTTCCTAGTAGCTAATCTAGATGAAAGCTGGCTATGGCACATGAGACTAGGACATGCAAATATGGATACTATCTCACGACTCAGTACTAAAAGTTGGTGAAAGGACTCCCTGAAATTCCATTCAAGAGACATGGTATGTGTTGACTGTGAAAAGAATAAAGCACATAGATCCACTTTTAAATCCATCAACGCTGTAAGTACTTCCAGACCTTTGCAGTTAATTCATATGGATTTATTTGGACCTAGTCTTTGCGGTAAGCTCTGCGCTTTTGTTATTGTTGATGATTTCTTTCGATTTACTTGGGTTTAATTTTTATCAAACAAAAGTGATGCTATTTTTGAATTTCAAATATTTTGCAAAAAGGTACAAAACGAAAAAGGCTTCATGATTACTCGTATCCGAAGTGATCATGGTGGCGAGTTCGAAAATTCTGATTTCAAAAGTTTTGTGATGATAGTGGTATTACCATTAATTTTCTTGTCCTAGAACTCCCCAAAAGAATGGTGTTGTGGAGCGGAAGAATCGTACTCTAAGCAAATGGCTAGAGTCATGCCGAATCAGCATAATCTTCCTAAGTATTTTTGGGCAGAAGCTGTTAGTACAGCCTGTCATGTTTTAAATAGGGTTTAATTCGACCAATCTCGAAGAAAACACCATATGAGCTTTGGTTTGGAAGGATTCCAAATATTTCTTATTTTAAAGTTTTTGGATGTCGCTGTTTATCCAGAACACCAAGGATAACTTGGGAAAGTTCGACTCTAAAGCAGATGAAGAGATATTTCTCGGATATGCTGCTAAGAGCAAGGGATATAGGATTTTTAATAAAAGATCTATGATTGTTGAAGAATCTATGAATGTTACTTTTGAGCTGAATAGTCACAGATCTAGCGACAGTGATGATGAAGATACACATGCAAAGACTGAGAAGATTCTGTAGAAGATCTGACCCAAAAGTCTGATTCATTAAAATTCTTGCCAGATCATCCAGAAATACTCATTATAGTGATGTATCTAAAGGTGTAAGTACACGTTCCTCTCTTAAAGATTCTGATATAGCAGCAAATGTAGCATTCATTTCTCAAATAGAACCTAAGAATATAGATGATGCTTTTTCTGATGAGTATTGGATTCATGCCATGCAAGAGGAACTAAATCAATTCGAGAGAAACCAAGTTTGGGAACTCGTTCCTAAACCTATTGGTCAATCAATAATTGGTACCAAATGGGTGTTCCGAAATAAACTCAGTAAAGATGGACAAGTTCTACGCAACAAAGCACGTCTAGTGGCACAAGGTTATAATCAAGAAGAAGGAATTGATTATGATGAGACTTATGCTCCTGTTGCTAGATTAGAAGCCATCCGTATGTTTTTTTGCATTTGCATGCTTTAATGATTTTTAAATTATTTCAAATGGATGTAAAAAGTGCATTTTTAAACGGTTTTCTAAAAGAAGAAGTCTTTGTGAAACAACCCCCTGGTTTTGAAGATTTTCAAAAACCTGATCACATCTTCAAGCTTAAGAAAGCACTATATGGACTCAAACAAGCACCCCGTGCTTGGTATGAATGCCTAAGTGCCTTCTTACTTGATAATGGTTTTTCAAAAGGAAAAGTTGATACTACCTTGTTTATCAAATCTTTAAATGATGATATTCTTCTTGTACAAATTTATGTAGATGACATAATATTCGGTTCTACTAACGAAAAAACTTTGTCAAGATTTTGCTAAGTGTATGCAGAGTAAATTTGAGATGAGTATGATGAGAGAGCTAAACTTCTTCCTAGGACTACAGATCAAACAGCACTCAAAAGGAACGTTCATCAACCAAGCTAAGTACACGAAGGACATACTGAGAAAGTACGACTTCGAAAATGTAAAGCCAATCGGGACTCCTATGGCTACATCTACAAAGCTTGATTCTGATGAAAGCGGCAAACCTGTAGACCAGCGTAAGTATCGAGGTGTGATTGGTAGTTTATTATATTTAACTGCTAGTCGTACGTCCTAATATAATGTTCAGTATTTGCATTTGTGCACGTTATCAGGATAATCCTAAGGAATCACACCTAAGTGCCGTTAAGCGTATCTTCCGATACCTTAAAGGAACTTCTACAGTCGGCTTATGGTATCCAAAAACCAAATCCTTTGACCTGATAGGTTACTCGGATGCGGATTTTGCAGGATGCAAAGTAGATCGTAAAAGTACCAGCGGGACATGTCATTTCCTAGGAAAAGCCTTAGTCTGTTGGTTTAGTAAGAAGCAAAATTCTGTAGCATTATCAACTACTGAGGCTGAGTATATCGTCGCAGGTCGTTGCTGTGCTCAAATTTTATGGATGAAACAAACCTTGGAAGACTATAATCTGCACTACACTAAGATTTCTATATATTGTGACAACACTAGCACTATAAATCTGACTAAGAACACTATTTGTCACTCACGCACAAAGCACATAGAGATACGACCTCATTTTCTACGTAATCATTAGCAACACGGGGATATCTGCTTAGAATTTATGACACAGATCATCAACTAGCAGACATATTCACGAAACCATTGGCTGAAGATCGGTTTAACACATTGAGGCGTGAGCTCGGTATACTTGAATTTTCAGATTCATATTATAATAAGATAGTTAATTTTAATTTTATAACTTGAAACTTTGAAATTTACTTAACGGAAGTTATTTTTGGATACAAGCCTAAAAATGGTCTGTCTGTCACCACGACTACGGTCGAAGCGAAACGATACTTAAGAGTTTCCCGGTGAACCTCCGTTAGCTGGGACAAAACTCCTACAGTTAACCCATAATGTACGTTACTAAATACAAAGTCAAAAGTCATAAAACTAAATTTTAACCACCAGAACTGCATTTATTGTCTCGGGAATAAAAGTAGCCGAACTCGGGCCGAACTCTGACCGAGTTTGGGCCGAATTCTGGCTGAGTTCGGTCGGCGCTGTTATGTTTCCAGAAACGAACAGCCGGCCCTAACACCTTTATTACCCTCTTCTCTCCTCTTTTTCACTCACCAACTCGAGAAAACTTCTCCTTCCACCTAAAAACTTTCCTACTCCTCCTTAGCAAGCGTTCTAGGTGATCTGGTGGGCTACCCAACTTCTTGTTCTTCCTCCTCTCTAAAGGTAATATACTTCCTTTCCTTCTATCTTTTTCAAATGGCTCCTAAGCGTCAGAGGGGATCTACTTCTCAAGCCGGATCCTCCTCTTCTGATTATACTCCGGCTAGTCCGTTCAGTCCAGCACGACCATTAGGATCAGAGGATTATGACTCAACCCTATTCCCCGACAAAGAATTCTCTGACCTATGGTTCGACTCTTTTTCCGGACGTAGAATTTGTTATGGAGCTTTTGTTAATTTCACAATCTTTTCTGAATATGCTCCTACTTTCGTTAATCTAGGCTACCGAGATTTCTTCGAAGTAGCCGAAAATATTTTTGACAATGCTGTCAGGATGTTTTACTGCAACTTGCAAGTAAAACCCAATGGCAACTTTTATTCTTGCGTTGCTGGGCAAGAATTAGAGTTCAGCGCTACTGACATTAATGAATTCTTTCATGTTCCTGATGTTGGTGCTGCTTTGTGGACATTAACCATGTCCATTTTCTAGAGGATGTCACCCTTGCCTCTTTCAAGGAACTTATTTGTCATCCCAACCCCGTTCCTCGGAGAGTCTTTTCTAAGAATCTAAACCAGAACTTTTATGAACTCCATAGATTTATTTTCTCTGTTCTCCTTCCTAAGAAAGGATCAACCGACGAGATCACTTTCTTATAACTCTCTGCCATGTATCACATTCACTTTGGAATTCCTTTTTCTATTCCAAAGACTATGATGAACTGGATGCTGAACTGCAGAAATGCAGGACGCAACCTAGTGTATCCCATGCACTTGGCAGCCATCTTTCGCAGGTTTGATATTGACCTTCAAACCTGTGCATACTCCTCGACTCCCATTGAGCTCACCAGATCTCGCAGATACCCTGTTCCACCTCTGCCACCTGGTGCACAGCCTGTTCCAGATATCGGTGCCGAGGCTCCTCCTTCTGATGCTGCTCCTGCTCCAGCCCCTGATCCGGGATTTGATCCAGGCTTCTATCAGAGATTTGATGACTTTGTTGCTTTTTCAGTACGGCGTCATCAATCTTATGTTGACTCGGAGTTTCACCACATCTATCAGGCTCAGGTGTTACAAAACGGGATTGCTGATCTCCATTGGAGTCTTGCTCATGATCCAGCTCATCCTGTCACCATACTACCTCACCCAGGCTTCACTGGTCCTAGGTTCGAAGATGAGGCTTCTTTTTCTTACTTCGATCCTACTGCTGCTTATTTTCCATCTGATGCTCCTAGAGGTGATGACGCTACTTTGTGACGAGGATTCAGCTGATGGTTATGGATAGGAGTTAGTTGATGATTTTTGCCATGATGTAGTTTTTTTTATTATCTAAACTTCTTAGTTAGACATTTTATGCTATTATTGTACTTTGCAGTTTGTAGTGAGACATTTTTTTCCAGCACTTTCATTTCAGTACTAGTTATCTGTCTCTGTTGTGTTTATGGTACTTTATCATTTCACTTTGTCTATTATTTTTTGTTGGCTTCACACAATACGGGGGAGCCAAGTTCATTTTTATATTGACAAAGGGGGAGAATGAGTACCAATACCAAAACAACTTGCAAATCAATAGCATTCAATCCAAACAAAATCAAACCATCCTTTGCTCAGGTATTTGTTTGCTAAGATATTTTTTTAAGATATATGTTGGTATAGACTCAAGTTTTTCAATTATCAAAATGAGAGAGATTGTTGGCCCATTCCATGGTCACACCCGATTTCTATAATCAACATGCACTTAATTCAATACATAAAATATACAAACTGCTGCTAATCATTTCAGGGGATATGAAATCAATATCAACGGGCGTTGTACTGTGTCAACAAAGTATAGACATCATCAAATCTGAAGCTGACTCATTTTATATTTTATTCTGTATTTTTATGTTTTATTGAGTCTAGGGTTTATTTTGTAAAATCAACTTGGTAATACTGGCTTAGGGTTATCCCAGTCCATATTTCCAAAAAGCCTACCCATTTTTCATTTATACATCTTTTACAAAATATTCCAAAATACTTTCTTATAAACTGTTTTGATAAATATTTTGAAAAATCCTTGACAGAACTCAAAACCAAGTTCGGCCCGAGTTCGGTCCGAACTCTGCCCGAGTTCGGTCCGAACTCTGCCCGAGTTCGGTCCGAACTCTGCCCGAGTTCGGTCCGAACTCTGCCCGAGTTCGGTCAATTTGAATTCAAATGTTAGTTGCCTCCAAATCTGTGAGCAACGTCTCTATGCGAAATATTTGCATCAGAACTCTGTCCGAACTCTGTCCGAGTTCGGTCCCAGAAAACACCTATAAATAGAAGAGAAATTTTTATTTCAAATCACTCATTCATTCTTTATCTTCTCTTCTCTACTCTTCAAGTGTTTTCAAAACGTTCTAAAGCTTTCAAATTATACATATACATCTCTTAGCCAAAAGCCAGTAATATCTATGTTGATTTAGAGTTTTTGGTGTCCAAGAGTTGTAAAGAGGTCGTTCCAAGTTCAGAAACTATCCTGTTGTGGAGCCGGTCGTGCGCTCGTCACCAAGCACAGTGTTGTGAAGTTGGTCGTGCACTTGTCACCAAGCACGTTATTGTAATAGACTACAATCTCTCATTTAGCTTATGCCATAGTGGATTAACATCGAGCAAGAGTACTCGAGACTGGATTAGTCCTCTCAGAGGGATACCAGTATACATCGCTGTGTCACTAAGTTTGATCTATCTATCTCTTGCTGCATTTATTTACTGTCTCTTATTTCTGCCATAGTTAATTTTTAAATTGGTGATTATTTTATGCTGCACACACCACACTCTATTCACCCTCCATCTAGAGGTGCTCAACGGTCCTACAGCAATAAGATGGTGAAGAATGTGTAGAAGAAGTTGAGGCAGACCTATGATGGTGTGGGGAATAACTTACGGGTCTTCCATATCAAGGGAGAGATCAACGACACCGTACAGGAAGAGAAATGCAGGAGTATACCACGGAGTTGGAGCATTTGTGGCTAGATTACGATCACACCTCAGATCGGGCAAGCTGCGGGGACCCAAAGTGTAAAGAGAGACATGTATGTCTACAGGCGATGATGATGAAATTCCTTAAAGGGCTGACAGCAGCATTCACTCAGAGACGGCCCTACTTCTTGTCCAACCGAAGATCTCCACCTATGAGGAGGCTATCTCAGCCATGATCTAGGAGGAAATGCATTAGACTACAGGCAGAGATAGGTGGTCCTTCTGAAGCAAAGTCATCACTGACGGCCACCAGTTCGGGTGACACAGGGCTTAAGGAAGAGGCCTGACAGCAAAACTGATAGTGCTACAGCTGCGGAGAGATGAGCCACTATCAGTATGTATGCACCAAACCACCTAAGGAGGGAGATTCAGTTGGTAGACGGGGACAATTCGGTGGACGAGTACATTTTAGAGGACGTGGTCATGGTCGTGGTGGTCGACGAGGCGGTCGAGGAGATTATCGGGCCAACCTGTTGGTAGCAGAAGGAGATGGAGGAGCTGGCCACCTTTACCGAGGAGGATCAGGCACTGGTGGACATGCTAGAGATGCTCAGGAGGAAGCAACGAACGTCAAATAATTGAGACAGAAGGAGCACAATAGAGGAGGCGTCCACCTCATTCTTCACTGGAGGCAATGCTACTATGTATGCCCATCCATCTGAAGGTACTGACAACTCATTTGCTCTTGCATCCATTACTTCTCTTAAATTCTCAGATTGGATTATCAACTCAGGAGCATCTCGGCATATGACGGAGAATGCTAGTGAGTTCTCATCCTACATTTACCAAGCATTAGCAGACAACATTCAGACAGCTGATGGTACTTTCCAACCAATTGACGGTAAGGGTACTGTTAATTAAACATGTTCAGTAAAATTATCCAATGTTTTACATGCTCCATCCTTTCCAGTCAGTCTCTTGTCCATTAGTTCTATAATCTTTCAACTTAAATACATTGTTTCTTTTGATATCCCTAAGGTGATCTTCCAGAAGAAATAGACGGGACGAAGAATTGGGACTGGCACTTGGCATAAGGGACTCTGGCACCTGGATCGAGAAGGGTTAGACTCAGCACTAATGTCTATGGTAGAGAAGGTTGGTATATAAGGACTACAGATGAGGGCCGAGGATACTTTGATACTCCATCATAGGAGGTTGGGACATTCCTCCTTTGACACTTTAAGTAAATTGTATCTAGATATTTATGAAAAATCAAATAAGAGAAACTAGTATATGATGCATGTGAGTTAGACAAACTTATTAGGAGTTCATATATTGGTACGGGTCATAGAAGCTCTTCTGTTTTTGAGATAGAACACTCTAATATTAGGAGTCCATGTGCCACTTATACTATGAATGGCTATAAGTACTTTATTTTTTCATTGATTGTGCTTCTCGTGTCACCTGGTTGTACTTGATGAAAAATAAGAGTGATGTACCTACTAGTTATCGGGATTTTAACAAACATGTCCAGACTCAATATAGGGCAATTGTGAAGGTACTAAGGTCTGATATTGGAACAGAGTATACAAACAAAACACTTGCAGAATATTTGTCAGCACACGGGATACAACATCTGACCACCTGTGCATACACACCTGCACAAAATGGCGTAGCAGAAAGGAAGAACAAACACCTTCTGGAGGTCGCAAAAAGTATGATGATCGACATAAATGTTTTACAGAGTCTGTGAGGGCATGCAGTATTGATAGTAGCTCAACTAATCAAGAGAATGCCTTCGAAGGTCCTGGATGGAAGTCCCCATGTGAAATATTGCAAGGCAAAATAGTAGAATACTCCCACTGAGGTGTTTGGGTGCGATTGTTTTATGAAGACAACAGATCGTCAGTTGAAAGCTTGATCCTAGAGTAGCAAGTCATCTTCGGGCTACTCGACGACTCAGAAGGAATACGTATGCTGGAGTGCATTAGAAAAGAGAAGTTTGTAATATGGATGTCAACTTTCGGGGCATGAGCCATACTAACCGTCAGGAGGGAACGTCAAACCACACGCCTAATACTGCCATTATGAGGCTAGAATGGAGAAGGAAGCTCGATGGTGACCGATTTAGGAGTTGGTCATGAAGGCACGATTGAGAAGAGCAGAAAGGTGAAGAGGAACATGGGAGAAGATAAGTGTTTCCTAGACTCAGGGGAGTTACTTACCTACAACAGAATAGAGAAGCAAACTGCAGGACCAGTACCTACATGCCAGTGACAAGTCCCTTGCCTGCGTCCGTCTCGACTTCCAAGACACCTATACTACCACCACCATTCCTCTTCAAGTGATATTATTCTCTGCAATCCTTCCATACTATTATCAGTACGGAACCACTCGTAGCAATACGAAAAATCTAGCAGACAAATATGTTGGGACCTTGCTCAGTTTGTTTCTTATGACCATATCTCCTCTTCTCGTAGAGAATTTATTACATCTTCGGATAGTATGATGTACTTTAATTCACAGGTTGCCAAGAATGATCCAAGTAGAAAGCGGTAATGCTCGAGGAGTTAGGAGCTCTTGAGAAGAACCGCACTAGGGAGCTGGTGAGACTGCAAGATAGAAGAGCGCAGTCGGATGCAAGTGGGTCTTTTCTATGAAGTAGACCCAGATGGACTGGTTGAGCGCTACAAAGCTCGACTGGTGGCAAAAGGATGCATTCAGACGTACGGTATCGACTATGACGAGACCTTTGCACCAGTCGCAAAGATGAGTACTTTCAGGACCCTGATTTTTTTGGCAGTGGATGTGGATGGAAGCTACACCAACTGGATATGAAGAACGTATTTCTTCATAGGGATCTAGTGGAGGAGGTATAATGGAGATACCACAAGGATTCGGCACCAACCAGACAGTGAGCGGTCTGTCTCAGGTTGAAAAAGTCCCTCTATGGACTAAAGAAGTCTCCTCGGACGTGGTTTGACAGATTCGGGAGGGCGATGATAGGGATGGAATATCAACAGATCAAGGCTGATCATACTGTATTCTTCAGACGGAGGGAGGCCACATGACCATGCTTGCGTGTATGTGGACGATATAATTATCACAGGAGATGATGAGCAGGAGATCGTCCGACTCAAGGATAACTTGACAGGGAATTTAAGGTGAAGGACCTTGGTCTTCTTCACTATTTCCTTAGGATAGAGAGATCGCTCGAGACGCAGAAGAGATTGTCCTTTCTCCGAGGAAGTATGCACTGGACCTTCTTACAGAGACAGGGATGTTGGGGTGAAAGCCTGCAACAACGCCAATAGACCAGAGGTCCAAGTCGGAGGTCGAGGCTGGAGACTCAGTTGATCGAGACAGATACCAGAGACTGGTGGGCAAGTTGATCTATCTGAGCCACATACTACCTGATATCTGCTTTGTAGTGAGTGTGGTGAGCCGCTACATGCACGACCTACGAAAGGATCATATGGATGCAGTACACTAGATTCTGAGGTACTTGAAGGGTGCCCCCGGGAAGGGACTGATATTCAAGAAGAACAATTACGTGAGCATTGAAGGCTACTGTCATTCTGACTGGGCTAGCTGTGCCGATGACGGAAGGTCTACCTCAGGATATTGCATATTCGTAGGAGGCAACCTAGTCTTCTGGAGGAGTAAACAGTCTGTGATGGCCAGATCGACAGCGGAAGCAGAGTACAGAGCTATCGCTCTGGGAGTTGCAGAATTGCTATCGTTGAAGAACATGCAGGTAGAACTGAAGCTGGATCAGGAGCCAAGATGAAGTTGTGGTGTGACAACTAATCAACTATTAGTATCTCCAACAATCCAGTACAGCATGACAGGACCAAACACATCGAGATTAATAGGTTCTTCATCAAAGAGAACATGGATAGCAGATTGCTGGAGCTTGGCAGTGTTCCGACCAGGGATTAGGTAGTAAACGGACTAACCAAGGGACTTACCTCTGTAAGCTTGATTAGAGGATGTGACAAGATGGGCTTAGTGAATATCTTTCGTCCATCTTGAGGGGAGTATTGGAATATTTAGTATGTAATATTTAGTAGATTGTATTAGCATAAAGGATATTGGAATATCCTGTGGCATATTCTGGCATACCAAATATCTTTGGTATGCCAGAATATGTCACAGGATATTCCATCATTGTAATATTGACTGTAAGGCTATATAAAGCCAAGGGAATTATCAATAAAATTATCAATCAATTACAACCAAATCGAACCAAAATTAGCCATAAATGAAATTGAACCGAACTGATATAATCGATTCAATTATTCGGTTAGACTACTTCTATTTTTTAGTGGACGGGACCCAAAGCTTGAATTTTAGGTAAATTATATAAAAAATACAATTTTTATACACACTTTTATTGCATTTCAAAGTTGGGGCCAAAGTTGAACTAGTTGTTAAATTAGCAAAGTTGGGCTTCAAAATACATACATAAATTGTTGTTTTAAAAATATGTAGAAAAATGTACACTTTTTTAACATAAAATATTCATAGAATTCAGAGTATTACATAATGGCACAAGTCTTGTTGGTTTTCGGTTTTGGACCAAAACTAAAATTCAAAACTGAAACGGAAACCGAATAATTTTTTTTAGTATTTTTAAAACCGAAACCGAACCGAATTTTTATCAAACCGAACCAAATCTCTTATTCGATTCGGTTTTTGGTCCAAAATCGAATAATGCTCACCCCTAATTTGGAGAGAAAGAATTCTCTTACGATCCAAGAAATACAGCCTCAACCTCCCTTACATATCCCGAAGGATTTACATTTGAATTGACTTGAAAATCTGAGACATTATAATGTCCTCACTAAGCTGATGCCTCTGAATGCAAATTTGCTGACACAAATGGCATTAGAATAAACCTACAAGAAACACTCTAGAGATTACACAAGTTTAAGTTCAATAGGTAATAATCAATATTGAAAAAGTTTTCATGGTGAAAGCCTATATGAGTACTTGCTCCAAACCCTTATCAATTGACCTGCAACCCCTTAGTAAAGGTCCCATGAGACATTAAAATAGAGATGTTAGGCACTAAAAACAAAATCAAATGGTTAAATCCGGTAACTATCTGTATAAACCGCTTGCTAGAGTGGTTCAGATTTCTTGGCCAGATTGGCTGCAATAGGTGGTTTGGACTGCCACGCGGGAGGTACAATCTGCCCATAGGTGGCGTTACTTTCCACGAAGTAGCTCGAACCTCTCCTATGAGTGGCTCCTCAGTCCAATTCTCTTTCATTTTGATTTTGACCTATCTATGTTGAGAACTAGAAACTAGGAAGAAGTGTATATATCAAATTTAGCTGTTAAACTCTGCAAGGCGGCAAAATGCAGGACAAGAAAAGCTTCCCAACTCAGCAACCTCCAATAGGGGACATCAAGAGGAGGATGCCCTGGATCATTCTGATTCAACGCCAGAGATATCAGCTTGTGAAAGTGATGTATCTTTCCATGTTCTGTTTTTTACTCTATTAATACTGATGCATTTATTTGTTCCTATGTCCAAGTGGTTTCGAATGGGATTTCAAAGCTAGAGGAAATAGTTCCTATTTATTCTCCTGATTCTATATATCATGATGTCAGCCTATGGAATCTGGCTTCCTCAAAACTTTAAGTTCAATATACTTCAACTCAAATTTGCTTGATAGTTGATGTTCTTCGTCATTAGTTGTCTCAACTTATTTATTGGAATGAGAGTATCATGCCATAATATTTTTCTACACTGCTAAAAGTAGTAGTACTACAAGACAATAAAGTTATTTTTTAATTTGTTTAATATTTTTTATGTCATAAAATCAGTTATTACTTTTGTCTTGTTTAAATTATTGTACGATTAATTTCGTCATATATTTAGTTCTTAAATAACATCTGAATATCGTTGAAACAGATACTTAACATTATACTCATCAACAGTTCTGTTTTGGTGTTGTGGTGACCTATCAGAAACTTTGCCAAGGTATCAGTGTCGTCTGATATCTTCAATTTTTCTGAAGTATCTGTATTAGTATGAACTCAAAATTTATGTGGAAAGTATCTATTTGACTTATTAAATCTTGTTTCATAATTAATGCAACTTGATGTTAATCTATTTAAGGATTTATTAAAGGAGGAAGATACATTAATCGAGTTAACAAAGTGAAGGGAAAATTTTAGAGAGGTGTACCTATTTATAAGGAAACAATAAGTGAATTTTGCATGAAACTAATTATGGATTCTAGCAAAACGCCTGATTTTGGACTCTGTGTTCTGTTGTCAAGATTATTAATTAATTTACATTCAGTACCATCTATTTAATATTTTTGTCCTATTGTCCCACATGATATGCATGAGATCCACATTTGAGTGGGTATAGAGTCAGGTTAATCTTTTCTGGAAACTAATATGGTACTATGTAATTATGCGTGGAAAGTTTTCAAACTTTGATGTTCATATGATATATATTAAACATTCTAAGAATATCTTTGAATCTGAATTATAACACTGATACTCTAATATGGAGACCTATTAGCTTGTCCAAACAAGAGGGATGAATATTTAAACTGAGATTTTACACGTGTTAAATTTTATTGCAAATCTTTTCAGGTGTACTCCCACAATGCCTTGTCGGCATATTTTTGGCAAGAACGAGCACATTTACTTAAGTGGACATGTCTTATGAATCAAGCTCTTCAAACTTTCTAGACCTTGAATGACTTTCATCGTCGGGGGTAACTAATGCAAGGAAAAAATTTGACAGGTATTTTCTATTTACTTCTAATTTGCCTTCATAAGCTGTAAGCCAGCACGCTAATATATATTGTTATTTTTTGTTGTGTTGTTCTTCAAATTGGCCATAGAAATTATAATGTTATTTTAGGTTTTAACCGATGAGTAGAACTTATGTCAATTTTACTAGAGTTGGTGTGTAGTTGCTTGTTTCTTCCTTGAGTACAATTTCTTCTCACTAACACAGATTTTTGGATATTCGTCTTTCTCTGTGTCCTCAGTTGTATTGTTTGGACCAGAAAATGTTTGGTCATGAGTGATCTCAGGTCTATCGAAGGAAGATGGATTGGAGACCAGATGTTATATATTCTATGTTGGGTGGCAAGGACACTATTGAGTTTCAGGGTTTGTTGCCTAAGTTAGTGATTGTGTATTCATGTTGCAATGTTGTAAGGAGTAAACTATATGTGAGCCACATAACTAGTGGCTTTTAGTCAAGTTACTGAATAAACTGAACAAACATCATTTTATAAGAAAACTCTACGAAAGGACTGACTACATTATTGTGAGTGAGCGAATTGACTCGGTATAAATTGCAAGTAGTTGGTGGTAAACCATAGAGAACAATATTGATGTAAATCAGATGGAAGGCTTTTTGTGATGCAGTTCTAGGCTTTTAGCTTATGAAAACTTGTCAACGTTAGAGGAAGACCTAGTACATAGTGCAAAGAAAATACAAAGTCCTATGGGCCACATTTTGTAGGATGTAAGAATCGGTCCTCAACATCAACAAAAACACTAGACCGGCAATGGAATGTATCTAGTTGTTAAGAACCAAATCTAGGATTATATGGGTTTCAACCAAATTATTGGCTCTTATATTCTTCTTCTTTCGGATACTTCACCTGAACTTCGATAACCTAATCAATGATAACTGATTTTCATTACACTCTAGTGCCATGGGTGGTTACCAATTAATCGCAATTAAGTTGCCACTTGGAAATGTTAATTAATCAGCCATCCACTTAATTTGGATTAAGTGCACAGTTACTATGTTGTTTAATTTTCTGCTAATAGTTCTTAAGAACCCTACTTTGTATACTTTTGGGCCTTTACAGTTTAAAAACTAGTAAGAATCATAAAGTCCTAACATGCTGCAACAACTGTCGAATTGACATTAATCAACTTTTATGCAGGGAACGGAAGCATTGCTGGACAAAGTTCAGATAGTGAATTTTTCGAGTTTTTTGGGAGCAATGCTTTGTTGTTGATGTTAAAGGGGTTCAGTTCATAGTAATATTCTTCTAAAATCTGACAGTTTCTGATATGCCACTTCCACAAGGACCTAAAGTGTGTGGTATAAATATGAAGGCTGCTCCCCGTAGGACGAGGCCTTCATCTGTGGTAGAGCTATAACAGTTTTTTGAACGATTTGTACAATAAGGTTTTTTGTTGCCAGGCTATCCAGGGCCGGCCCTGAGTTTATGGGGACCCTGGATAAACTTTCAAAATATGACCCATATAAATGGGGCCCATATATAATAATAATAATAAAACCTGAAATAAAAGTAAATAAAAAAATTGTTTCAACCAAGGATTGAATCTAGAATCTAGAATCTCTATTATGCAAGTATAACCTAATAACCACTACACCACAACTATTTTGTGTTAGAAGAGAATCATGTTACATATTTGTTCTATTTTAGGTACAAGATTATTAATATACGTATGTAAAAATAAAAATTTTGGGCCCCCAAATTTCTTCGGGCCCTGGGCGGTCGCCCTGGGCTAGGGCCAGCCCTGAGGCTATCTTATTATTCATCTCCTCGGTCAATAGATAGAAGCACTACGTGTTTCTAAAATTTTAAGAGTTCCAGCTCCGAAATTTGTTTGAACTTCAAATTTCTGATGTAAATATTTTACATACACATTTGCTCAGTTTTGAGCTTAGCAACATTTATATTCTCTTTTTGTTGGCAAAAGGTATGGAACTTTGTTAGTCTAAAAGAAGAAGTAAATTACTAAGGGGCAACACACAAAGTGAGAGCCATAACAGTTTTTTTTTTTGGGGCAATTCACGTTAACTATTCCCATGTTTTACACTTATTATAGAAACTATCCCTATTTTGAAACTAATTATATGAACCACTCCTATAGTTTATATTTCCTAGAAAAACTTATAACACTAACCACCCTTTTGTTTTATTAAAATTATAAAACAAAGAGGGATTGTATGGGGTAGTCCCTGTACTCATGAAACCTGAACCGGGTAAATATGTCATTTTATGATACCCATCATTAGAAAATGTTATGGCTATCACATTTTTTTTGTATAAAAGAATAATTTCTCTTCCCTACTTGTCTTCTTAAAAGACAATGGAAATCCAAATCCCTAGAAATATTTGTGGTCGAAATCCTTAAATTCTAATATTCCCTGAATCCTCTCATTCCAAGCACTACCAAAATATGTCAGTTTAGCGACATCAGATGACGTCGCTATATAATCACATTTGATAGTCGCTAAAGTAAATCAGCGACGTATTAGCGACGTAATTAACAGGTCGTCATAAATGTGGTCGCAGATTAAAAATTCGTCGCTGTTCGTCGCAGATTTATAATTAGCGACGTATTTACGAAACGTCGCTAACACGTCGCAGAACGTAAAAAGCGACCTATATAGCGACGCAATAACGTCGACTGTGATGACATGGCATGGTTCAATATAGTGACGCCATCGATAAAATAGTGATGTATTTTCATTTTAGCGACGCCTGCGATACAGAAATAGCAACGTCTCGATACACGTTGACGACGTATTTTTCCGTCGCTATCTGTCGCTGAGCATCGCTATCTGTTGCTATTAGCGACATAAATCGTTGTTTAGCGTCGAATTTATTTCCAAAACAAAGTTTGCACGGCTAGGCGTCGGTTTACGTTGCTAAGATAAAATTAGCGACGTCTAATAACGGAGTCGCTAAAGTCCGTCGCTAATATGACACATTTTTGTAGTGAAGTCACGCACTCTCCAAAACCTCTTCTCAAGCTTCTCATACTTGGGGATTTGGATTGTATCTTTCAAATATTATTATTGGAGATATTGAACCCAATTCTAGCATTTTTAGAAGTCCATGTATTTGTCACAGTCGTGTTGAAGGTGACAAAGGATTGTCAGGATTTTGACAGTCCTAACAATAGTCAGAACTGTCAAAATTCAGGCAGTCTTGACTATTGTTAAGACTTCTATAATTCGGACAGAGTTTTGTGATGAATATCACCAAAGTCTCAACACCCAAATCTCAAAGCACAAATACATAACATTGTGAAAGAATTATGATTAATCTTATTAAAAAGAATGCGAAAAAATGGTTTGATATGCGTCCTATTAATGCTGAGATTCTGGGGTCAAATTCCATTTTTTTTGTCACTTCCATTGAGATCACATTTCTATTTTGGAGCTTTGTAAATCTTTCATTTCGCAATTTGAAGTCATTTCTAATTTGTTCATTTTTTTGTTTTGTCGGGCTCACGTGTTGGCCTGGTTTCACTCCATGGCAATTTTTGCATATGACTTTTTGGTCTACCCAACGTATATTATCATTTCTCTCGTAATTATGTCACAGGGATTATTCGGCTATGGATTTGAGCATATAGCATGAGTTATTGTATCACTCCATGTCCAGTATGTTGATGCTTCGACAAACTAGACTAGGCAAGTACACTATACTTATTTACTGTTACACTATAAATACTACATACATGTTCTTTATTATAGTTTCTGATACTTGTTTGTGTCACAATGTCTTGTACACGAGAGAGAGAGAGAGAGAGAGAGAGGGAGAGAGAGAGAGAGAGAGAGAGAGAGAGAGTACTACTTTATTCAGTTTTGAGTTATTGTCATAATTCATGATCTAATTTCGTTAATCATTATCGTGTCTCATATTAGGAGAGTTGGGCAGGGAATACTTTATTAGGCATGTGGTCAGTCCAGAACTATTGCATGATCTTTTCGTATGGAGCCGTCATGCAATACAGTTATCCACATGTCATATTATCCAAAATCGTCTACATTATCGAAAGTAGTATTCGAATTACATGAGATAATAGTTGATATTGTTACCGATTTACAGTTATTCCGTTTATATGCTATTAGCCTCTTTTGATTATGCCACTTAGCATATGTCACGCCCCGATTCGGGAAATCGTTTGTCCTCTCTTTGATTTACGCCAGATCGATCGTCCTCGATTAGGGGTGATGTCGTAAAAGTTTGGAGTTGTACTTGTACAAAGCGTGCTCGAGTTAAAATTTTATAAAGTAGATATTTTGCACAGAATTCACAACCAATTCGTAGAAAAATTGAACAACACAGATATGAACAAAAATAAACTCTTTATTGATATCTTTGAAATGGAAAACTTAAAGCTCTCAAACAGTTGAGCTGAAATGCCAAACTTGGCTTACAACTTGCAAAAATATTGAAATGAGATCCAACTTGTTCCATACGTCATATCCCTTTATTAAAAAGCGACAATAACCACATTTAGCAAATGACTTCTTCTTCAAATGAAAGTTTCAAGGGAGTACGAAGATTCTAAAGGGTCGTACAACAAGCCTTTAGCGTCTTTGATTATCCACTAAGTCCTCGGCACCTGTGGAGACGTGGATCAGTATATTGTCATGTACTGGTGAGCAGCCATAGCCAATTCCCCATAAATCAACAGTAGTAAATTATATGAAAGTTATACTATTGATTGGAGATCTTGCTACTTACCTTTGGGTCCATTAACAACATATGATAGGAAACATAAATAGTGCATATTGATGATAAGAAACATAATCAATTCATATTGTTCACCAATTTGGTGATTCTTACCCACGGTCGATATCCTTCCATGTATATTTATAAATAATACTTACTCTGCCTGCATAAGACATTGTTAGTTATGTCACATGTCTATATGAAGGTCTATGACTGCATGCTATCTCAAACATCATGGTCAAACGGTTCACCTTCAACGGTGGGTAACTAGCCCGACCAGAAGGTTTTCGAATAACCGTGCTACTACTTCAGCACTATGTTCCACCTAGGTCGAATTAGTTCCTTGGCTTCGGATACCGTTTAAGGAACTATACCTTGTGCACAAGTTGTCCATGACCATGCACATAATACAACTTAGCTATAAGAAATAGAACATGCAAGATAGTAGAATATCCCACATATAAGTGACAGTTCTCATTTATTTGCCAATTTGCCTTGAGCCGTAGGCTCACATACCCACCTGCCCAATCTAGGGACTATTCATCTGTGTTACCAATTCATACAAGCCATAATCTAATATACTCACCACCCAATTCTTGGGTCTTTGAAGTACCTGTTGAACATTTAATATTGCAGCATACAAGGCATCTGTAATGCCCCAGTCCCAAAATACATAGGACCAAGCACGTGAACATGTCAGCTGCACATATACGAAGAATACTCCAATATATGGAATCCTCATATATACACATAAGCAGTAAATAAAATAACCATAGGCCAGTAATATATAATCTAATCTCATCACAGCTCAACCAGAATAATAGAGTCTAAATAAAAATAAGTATCTCAAAAGATAGTCGGATGAACATGCTCACTCCAAACAGCTATAAAAAATGGTCTCACAAGATCGGAGTCCAACCTCCGTAAAATAGAAAGAAAGAGATGTGAAAATAATGTCCACTAATGTCTAGATAAAGAGTAGACTAGAAAGTAGGAACTACCTCATCATCGATGTAGGATGGATCCAGAGCTGCTCCGTACTCCTGCGAAAAGTCGTCTAATCCTGTAGAGATAACCAGGTCCTCAAATGGACGTAGCAAGATACAAGAAAACACCATGCCATATAAACTGTGATAATATAATAGAAAGAGAAAGGATGCATGCAATAGGGTTTCTACCAGTTCTACAGTGATAATGCAGTTAAGAACAGACCTTCAACGCATGGGTATCTGGCTCAGTAGTAGTAACTCAGGTATGGCCCCATCAGGATACCAGGAACCTCTAAGCATAACACTCCTCGAATATCAGCGGCAGCAGTATCAGTAATATGAAAGTGCATAAGGACCCATACGTTAAGAAAATCTGTTCTCCCCATCCAATGCCTAGTAGGGTCGCATCCGTGACTCATGAACCACTAGTAACTGCCAAGTCTTCTAGCATGCAGTTCTATTGGCAGTTACTCCTATCCGTCGCACGCTCTATACGTATCGGTGGCCAGCCGACTACGCGGACACGTGTCCTACATGTGACTCATAACACGTAGTAAAGCAAGTGTCAAGGCCATATGAGATATACCAATACCTCAATATCAATGGTGGTCACTAGACTAAGTCAATGCAAGAGAAAAAATAAAGCGAGAAAAATGACCGATAGAGTCGCTTGTACCCAAGTGTGACTTGGACGCACAGTTTTATAATATCAAGAAAAAGAACTGCTAAAAATAACAACTAAAAATAAGAATATAATAATCACAGAGTAAAGTGGCAAGGTATCTTGCCTGATGGTACAAAGTGGCAAGTTCCAAGAAATCACAACGTCGGCTAAGAAATGTCACAATCTCCAAACAGCTCGAACGCTGAAACAAACATAAAAAACACACTCGGTGTAAAAGATATACCTAGAAAATGCCTGTCCAAAAGTCTAATTCTGGAACAGGGAAAAATCGTAATTTCGGATCAAAACGATGTCTGCCGTTGGATCCACTTTGTACCGAAATACGTGCCAAAGTCTATGGTCTCTAAACTCGTCAAACTACGTGTCTACAAATTCAGTTTGAGGAGGAGTGAAACTCAACGGTATGTCCAGTTTTGGATTCCGATGAGCCGTATACAAAATCGTCCGTTTGAGTGGGTCGCGGGCCCGTCAAAAAGGGTTCCGATTTGTCCTTCTCAGAATTGAACCAAACTTGGCACACATGACCAGAATTTTATTCCGGACCTGTTGGTGCAAGTTTTTATTTTCGAATCGACGACTGTACACGAAGTTAGGGCAAAGTTTGTAAATTGGCGATACGGGGGTATCTCGACGGATACAGACTGATTTTGTCGCGTACACACGATAAAACTGAGTTACGTCAGTTCCCACACGTCGGCAATGTCCATACGCGTCTTTCGATGTGTATAGTGCGCGACTACGTCGCCAGGTTTGTCGAGGCGCTCGTCGTATCGGAGAAATTCTATATGTTTTTATTATTTAGAAACCAATTTTTCTGACAACTTCACTTACAAATTTCTTCCTACATATTAACCAAAACTTCGATCCAAAAGCTGCGTTCTACTCTTGGTTATATTGTTAACGACTGTTTTCAATTGGTTGGTTGAAATCCTCAGTATTTGGGTCGAAAATCGGCTTCCAAGTCGTGGGTTGGGACTGCCATAAAACTGTTCTGTTATAAAATTTTTTGGGAACTTGGGTTCGAAATACCGAGCGATATATGGGGTTTCGCTCGATTCTACCAGAAAGGGTTTTGAGAGGGTCATGTCTACTCACGATAGAAATTTACAGAAGTTGAAACGGCTTTGCGTAGAAGAGAGAGAGAGAGATAAGAGGGAAGAGGAGTACCTCACTGTCAATGGGAACAGGGGAGTGCCCTGTTCTATGTCGCGGCGTCGAGTCTCTAGGTCGGCCGGCAGTCAGCGATGCACGGCGGCAGTCGCTGGGAGGTCGGGGTGGTTCGCCGGGTGGTTCGAGGTCGAGGGGCTTCAAGTGGGAGATGAGAATTTGGGGGTTAGGGTTCGGTCGCGGAGCAGTACTTATACTGCTGTCACCGCTGTCACATATTCGAAGTAGGAATACAAGGGGGGCTCGGGTTTAACTCAGGGTGGCTCGGGCTGAGGTGGGCCGGTCCCACGTGGGCTGGTCCCCTTGCCCTTTTTTTCATATTTTTTTAAACATCTTTCATATATATATATATATATATTTTATATATATATATATATAATATAAATATATATATATATATATATAGCGGGTAAAACTTCCCAAAAATTTACAAATAAATTCCTAAAATCCTAGAGTTTATTATATTCCTTATTTAATAGAAATACTAACATGCACACATATAATGTATACATACACACATACATTAATTATACTAATAACTTAGTTGTAAATAAATCTATAACTAGTGAAAGGTATAACAAAAATTAATTACATTATAAAAATCAATTATAAATTATGGGGGTTTACATCCTACCCAATCGGCAGGCAACCTCTCCAACACGTTCCAAGACATCGAAAGGCCCGATGTACCTTGGACTCAACTTGCCACTTCCTCCGAATCGAATCGTGCCTCTTATGGGAGACATCTTCAAGAACACATGGTCGCCCTCTTTAAACTCTAAGGCTCGACAATGATTATCCGTCCAGTGCTTCTGACGATCCTGCGCTGCTCGTAGGTGGCCCTGAATTTTCTTCACTGTCTCTACTGTGCTCAAGACCAGCTCGGAACCCAATAGCTGTCGCTCTCCTATGTCGCTCCAACAAACAGGAGACCGACACTTCCTACCATACAACTCTTCAAACGGAGCAATCTGAATGCTCGCTTAATAGCTATTGTTGTAAGAAAACTCAACAAGATGAAAATGGTCCGCCAAAGTCAAGCATGTACGCTCTCAACTTATCCTCTAGCGTCTAAATGGTACGTTCCGACTGGCGTCTGTCTGCGGATGGTTTGCCGTGCTAAACTTCAACCGTTTGCACAAACTCTCTTGCATACTCCTCTAAAAAATGTGAGGTAAATCTCGAGTCGCGGTCCGACACAATGCTAATAGGCACACCGTGTAATCTCACAATCTGCTCCATATACATCTCTGCCAATACCTCTGTCGACTGGCCAACTCTAAAAGGTAAGAAATGGGCTGACTTTGTAAGTCTATCAACAATTACCCACATTGTGTCACGTCCCCTAGGACTCCGAAGAAAACTCGTGACGAAATCCATAGTGATGTGCTCCCACTTCCACTCGGGAATGGATAGCGACTACAATAATCTGACCGTCCTCTGGTGCTCCGCCTTCACTTGTTGACATACCAAGCACTTGGCAACGAAACGAGCTATCTCTTGCTTCATTCCATGCCACCAATAATATTGTCGTAAGTCGCGGTACATCTTGATTCCTCAGGGATGAATAGAGTAAGTCGAACTGTGAGCCTCTGCCATCAACTCCTGCCGTAACTCTCCATTGGGAACATAAATACGATCACCACATCGCAATGTCCCATCGAGGTAGATCTTCAATCCCGTCTGCTCTCCTGCTTCAGTCCTCTCTCTGAGCCAACGAAATCTAGCATTATTGGGCTATGCTGCCTTGATGCGCTCTACCAATGATGATTGCACTTGGAGGTTGGCTAATACGCCATCGGCTCCAGGCAATACTACCTCAATACCAAGCTGCTCCAAGTCTCTAATCAACTCCTTCTGCATAGTCAAAAAGTGTGCCATGGGCTTACAGCTTAATGCGTCTGCCACGACATTAGTCTTGCCCGGATGATAATGTAGCTCAATCTCGTAATCTTTAATCAACTCCAACCATCGTCGCTGTCGCATATTCAACTCTTTTGTGTGAACACGTACTTGAGGCTCTTATGATCAGTGTAGATATCAACCTTCTCGCCGTACAAGTAGTGTCTCCATAGCTTCAAAGAAAAGATAACGCTGCGAGCTCTTGATGGGTCAGATAATTCTTCTCTTGCACTCTTAACTGTCGCGATGCATATGCTACTACACGACCATGCTACATCAATACACATCCTAATTCCTTTCCGGATGCGTCGCTGTAGATTATAAATCCTTCCGGGCCCGATGGTAGTGTCAAGATCGGTGCTGTGGTCAATCGCTTCTTCAACTCGTCAAATGCGGCTTGACACTCATCTGTCCATACAAAGTCCTGATCCTTGCAAGTTAATCGAGTCATAGGCCCCGCTATTCGAGAGAAATCTTCTACGAACCGTCGATAGTAACCCGCAAGTCTAGAAAACTTTTCACCTCTGAAGCTGATGTGGGAGCGGGCCATGATTTGACTGCTGTGATCTTCTCTGGGTCCACTGATATACCATCACCCGTAACTATGACCAAGAAATGATACCTCATTGAGAAAGAAATCACACTTGCTAAGCTTCGCGAAAAGTTGCTCATTCTCTAATGTTTCCAACACTATCCGTAGATGTTGCTCATGCTTCTCTTGACTCTTGGAGTAAATCAAGATATCGTCTATAAAGACTACTACAAATTTTTCCAAGTATTGGTGAAAGATCTTGTTCATTAAATTCATGAAAACTGCGGGAGCATTGGTCAAACCGAAAGGCATGACCAAGAACTCGTAGTGTCCATACCTTGATCGAAAAGCCGTCTTTCCAATGTCTTCCTTTCGGACCTTCAATTGGTGATAGCCCGATCGTAAGTCAATCTTGGAGAATACTTTTGCTCCACCCAGTTGATCAAATAGATCGTATATGCGACAAAGGATACTTGTTCTTCAACATCACTGCATTCAATGCTCTGTAGTCGATGCACATGTGCACTGTCTCATCTTTCTTAGGCACAAAAAGAACAGACGCTCCCCATGGTGACGCACTGGCACGAATAAATCCCTTCTCCAATAAGTCATCTATCTGCGTCTTCATCTCTACCAACTCCTTGGGTGCCAGACGATATACTCGAGATGAAATAGGCTCGGCTCCCAGAATAAGCTCAATAGAAAACTCAATATCTTGATCAGGTGGCAGTCCCGGCAATTTTCGGGGAATACATCCTCGAACTCGGTGATAATAGGGTGCTGAAGGGGTTATGCATCATCATATGAGTCCTCGATGCGGTTGCATCACAACTCTCTTCGTTTCTTTGGTGAACTCAAAATCTGCCGCATTCGGTGGTCTAAAGATAATACTGCTCCTATGGCAGTCTATGAGAGCGAAATGATGGCTCAACCAGTCCATTTCAAGAACCACATCAAATATCGACATAGGGAATACAAGAAGTCGTGCCATCATCTCTGCCACTTATCACTACAGGACAAAGTCTACAAACACCACTAACCAGTACAACTCCTCCTCCAGTGATGATTCTAACATTCTTAGCTATGGGTATGATGGGAATGATGTGTCTAGTGGCAAAACTAGTAGCTATGAATAAATGAGTGGCTCCCGTATCAAATAATATAATAGCAGAAAAAGATACAACTAAAACCATACCTGCTATAACCTCTGCCTCTGTCTCTATATCCTCAACAGCAAGTGAGAATACCTTTCCATGACTTTGTCCGGGGCCCTGAGCTCTGGCCCTCTCGAACTGTGCTGACTGGGGTGGTAATGGTGGGCGAGGTGCTCCTGCCACTGGCTGAGGTGCTGGAAGTGCTAGGGCTAAGGACAGCTGTTTCGAACAATCCTTCACCTTGTGCTGTCCTGACCCGCATCTGAAGCATGATCCGAGTCGAATTCGACAGTCCTTCTAGATGTGTCCCTGCTTCCCGTAAAAGTTGCAGGTGGGCTTCTGATAAGGTGTGTGCCTCTGCTGGTACTGTCCTGTGGCCCTCCTAATAGGTCCACTATGAGTAGCTCGGGCTGGTATAACTGCTGGGGTATGGCGCCTCGATGTCTGCTGCTATTCCTTGCGAAGAATCTCCTGAGCACGAGCTTCTTCCAAGACAGCTGAATGGGAGACTCGAGCCTGGGTAGTCGTATAAGACTTGAGCTCTGGTGCAACCCCCTGGTGAAATCTCCTTGCCTTCTCTAACTCCATCGGAATTAATCCCGCACCAAATCTACTCAGGCGATTGAATTTTGAGTCATACTTATCAACTGTTATATTCCCTTGCTTCAGATAAAGGAACTGGTCATAGAGACCATCTTGAACATGAATAGGGAAGAATCTCTTATAAAATGCATCATAGAACTGCTTCCAGGTGATCCCAGTGCCTAGTCGTCTCTCTTCCGCCTTCCACCAGTGGTGAGCATTATCTTCTAACAGTAGGTCCACTGCTGTCATCCAATCTCGTGCTGGCAACTGGGATGCCTTTAGTAGTTTTTCTGTACTAATAAGCCACTGTGACACCTCTAGTGGCTTCTCCGTTCCTCTAAAGGCCTTGGGGTTCATATCCGTAAAATTCTTGATAGAGCCTTCATAAGGATGCAGAGCTGGTGCTGGTGCTGGTAATGGAGGTGGTGGTGGAGGTCTAGCTATTGCTGCCATCATCGTCTGTCTTATCAGCTCAGTCTGCTGCCACTGAGCATGCATCATGGCGTACATAAACTAGGAAGTAGGGCTCCCATCAGTCGGTGGTGGAGGCATCTGAGGTCCCGATTGTGGAGGAATTTGTTGAGAGAATGGTGGAGGTGGAGGCAGTGGTACATTTCCTTCTGGTGGCATGGTAGTAGTCTGTCCAGCCTGGCTGCCTGGGGTGCTACGTTCTCTGGGTACTCCGTCATCGGTGTCGTAGTAGGTTGCGACTGTCCTGGCTGGTATGGTGTCGCTGGAGTCATTGGAGGATTCTGTCCCTCCGGAGTAGCCTCTTCACCAGATGTGAGGGCCAAGACAGAAGTGCGTCCGCTTCTTACATGCATACTGATGGCATGAGAAAGATAAGTTGATATTAGGAAAGATTAGATATGAGGTAAATCAAATAATCAAGGAAGTTTTAAAAAGATTAGAAGTCAAGGAGTGTAGTAGTAGTTCTGGATGAGATATTCCTATTCCTATATGCAGGCTTATTGTGCACAGTCATGTAACCCAACAATTAATGTTGACCTGCATGGGCCACCACAAAAACATATAATGTCCCAGTCCCAAAATACATAGGACCAAGCATGTGAACATGCCAGCTGCACATATACGAAGAATATTCCAATATATGGAATCCTCATATATGCACATAAGCTGTAAATAAAATAACCACAGGCCAGTAATATGTAATCTAATCTCATCATAGCTAAACACAGAAGATAATAGAGTCCAAATAATAAATAAGTATCTCAAAAGATAGCCGGGTGAACATGCTCACTCCAAACAGTTATAAAAAATAGTCTCACAAGATCAGAGTCCAACCTCCGCAAAATAGAAAGAAAAGAGATGTAAAAATAATGTCCACTAATGTCTCGATAAAGAATAGACTCGAAATCAGTAGGAACTGTCTCGTCATCGATGTAGGATGGATCCAGAGCCGCTCCGTACTCCTACAAAAAGTCGTCTAATCCTGGAGAGATAACCAGGTCCTCAGAGGGACGTAGCAAGATACAAGAAAACACCATGCCATATAAACTGTGATAATATAATAGAAAGTTAAGGGATGCATGCAATAGGGTTCCTACCAGTTCTACAGTGATAATGCAGTTAAGAACAGACCTTCAACGTATGTGTATCTGGCTCAGTAGCAGTAACTCAGGTATGGCCCCATCAGGATACCAGGAACCTCAAAGCATAACACACCTCGAATGTCAGAGGCCAGCAGTACTAGTAATAGGAAAGTGCATAAGGACCCATACGTTAAGAAAAACTAATCTCCCCATCCAATGCCTAGTAGGATCACATCCATGACTCATGAACCACTAGTAACTGCCAAGTCTTCTAGCATGCAGTTCTATTGGCAGTTACTCCTATCCATCGCACGCTCCATACGTAACGGTGGCCAGCCGACTACGCGGTCACGTGTCCTACATGTGACTCACAGCACGTGGTAAAGCAAGTGTCAAGGCCATATGAGATATACCAATACATCAATATCAATGGTGGTCACTAGACTAAGTCAATGCAAGAGAAATAAATAAAGCGAGAAAAACGACCGATAGAGTCGCTTGTACCCAAGTATGACTTGGACGCACAATTTTATAATATCAAGAAAAAGAAATGCTAAAAATAACAACTAAAAATAAGAATATAATAATCACAGAGTAAAGTGGCAAGGTATCTTGCCTGATGGTGTGTGAAACCCGTAATTTTTCCGCAAATAATTAGGAATTATTTCTCGTTTTTATTGTGCTTAAATAGATTTTTTTTTTCGATAAAACAAATTTTATTAATTGTGAAAGTGTTAGTTTAATATTAATGTTATCTTTAGTTAAATTATTATCCAAAATTAATATGGATTTTTCTTTGATTAGCCAGACCTGTTCCTAAAGACCAAATGTAACTTAAAGTATTTCAAAATAAATATTGATTATATTTTTAAATAAATTTATGTAGGCCAAAATCCTTTAATTACCTATAATATTAGAGCTCAAAACCTATTTTCCAATAGACCATTAATTGACTGGGCCTTGATCCTTAACAGCCCAACAAGAATTTTTATAACCTATTATTTTACAAAACCTTAGCCATTAGATTAGAAGTCCATGAGTAAGCGTTACTCATAATGTTTCCAAAGCCCATTAGTTGGAAAAAGCCCAAGTCCAATTGTTCCTTATAGCTAAGTTTATTTAAACCAATTGTTCCAACCCAATTGTTCTCAAACCCAATATCTTACTAGCATCAGCTAGTGTACAGAACATTGTTAGGAAGAAAGTTTCCTTTGGCTTGAAGAGCTTTAAAAGCTCTGAAGCTTTTCTCCTTCCCAACCGTAGAGATCCGTTTGGTTCTCAAACCGATGGCCCCTCGGCTCCCCGGCCGCCAGAGTTGATGGCCATGGAGGCCCTTCATCTTCCCCTACGGTAACCCCCGGTCACTCTTTCCCCTATATAAACCCCTTTTCTATTTTCCTCATCACCAACTCCATTCTCCTCTTCTTTCTCTACAAAACCCTTTCCGGCACCCGACCCGATCCCGGTCCGCCGACCGCTGGCGCTTCACCCGACTCCGGCGCCGAACCCCGCGGCCGATCCACGCCCACCCGCCGGTGAACCGCCGCCTCCGTCGATCGTCTGACCCGCGCGGCCCCTGGCCGTCCGAGTTCGCCGGCGTTCGTCGCGGTGACTGCCCTGTCCGCTTCCCGGTGACGTCTCGTCGTTTCTCGGTGCTGACCGTTCCAGTTCCGAGATCCAGTTCGGGTTTTCCGTTGTCGGTACACTCTGACTCAATTTTCTTTACTGTCCATGATGAACTGGTCCAACCGAATTCCTCGGGAATTCGGGATTTCGACAACGTAACAGTTACGTTGTCATTTTCGATTCCGAAGTTTCTTCGGAAATGGTAGTTTTGGATTTCGTTGGTTATGTTGATGGTTATTTTTGGTGCTGATGGTTCTGTGGGAATTTTCCAATATTTCGAATTTTTCGAGAATTTTTAGGAAGAAATTCTGTGTTTGGATATCCTCGGGTTTTCTGAGAATTCGCAGGATAATTCGGAATTTATATATATTATATATAACTATATTCTGGTTCTGTGTGATGGAAGTTTTGGTAGGATTTTGGGTTCTGTTATGAATTTCGGGTTTTCGGGCCATTACGTTACTATTTCGGGAGTGATGGTTGGCTTGGAGAAAAAAATATTATATGGTTGTTTATATAAAATTCGGGTTTTGGGAATATTTTTGCAGGTAAAACCGGAGCATTTCCCAGTTCTTGGGTTGACCGAAAACAGAGGGAATGCTGCCGAAATTTTCGGGAAATTTAATAAAATGAATTTAAAATGATTTTGGTATTTTGGGCGACAACCATAATTGGTTACTGGGCCCCAACGAAATGCAAACGCACCGGTTAGACCGGACGTTGAGGCAGAGTAGTTGAAAATGAAGTTTGGACCAAAGTCTGAGACTATGATTTTCTTTAAATATTATTTTTGAAATTTATTAGTTTTTTTGTTAAATTGTAGGTAATTTTCGGACTAACCTGTCTTTTTCTTATTTCAATTTATGTAATTAAATATTGTAAGGGCATAAGCCCAGTTTCTATGATTTAAGTCTTGTAATAAGTAGGAAGTAATTTTTATTTTATTTTCTGGGAATGTGGAAAGTGTAGGATTAACCGTTAAATTATATTAATTAATAATATATGAATTTCTCATCTTAAAGAAATATTTTATGTATTTTAACAAGTTTGTCCAATAAGTAGATAAAATACCAAGTTTTATATTAATTTGATAATTACAAGTTTTTCCCGAAAAACCTAAATAAATTGAATTTCTAAATTCAAACTCATTAGTAAACGTTGTGATGTTGTGTTAGCTAGTGATAACTAAAATTGACTAGGAAAGACCAATAGAGATTGTAACTAGATACTTTAGAGTTTGTTTCTGAAACAAGTTTCCGGAATGTAGGATTTCAAGGAAGAGTGTGACCTTTCGAATCCCGAAGTACCAATCTCGTCCAACTGAAGTTTAAGGCAAGTACATTTTATGTAGATTTTTCAATTATTTTCACAATTGTTTCATTGCAAGTTTAAACCACTGTTTACACGAACTCCTTCGGGAGCATTGATCGTATTGTTGGGGACTGGGGGAATAGTGTACTGGATATGACCAAATCCAAACTTAGGATAATGAATGTGTTAGCTTTCCCCTCTTCACACGGGGAAAGCCATACCGTATCGCTAGGATACAAATGTACCCAAACCGGTCATATTCTTTACCTATTCATATCACTGTACTGTACTATTTCAAAATTGTTCATTTTCAAACTGTTTAAAAATGCATGTTATAAATTGTCATTTTAATTGTTAAAATTTGCATGAACTGTACTTTGCTCACTCCTGACTGGAGAACAACATTTTAGGTTACTCTGAGGTTGATCTTTCTAGAGTATCTGGTGGCACAGAGCTAATGTTCAACAATCCTGTTCAGTACCCGGCGGTACTACCTGACGACGATGGATCGGCGTCTCCTTAGATGCTGTTGGTGTTAGCTAGTCTTATTTCAGTTTTTGGATCTTTTAAACTTTTGTACTGGACAAGTTTATTATCGAATAAATGTTGTGGCAACTTTTAAATTCAAACTTGTTGTTGATTTACCTGCAATATGGATTACAGCTTACTGCCGCCGTCTCATCAACGGTGCAGGCTGGGCATGATCCGATTCGACCCAAGTATTTGGGGACCGGGTCGTGACATGTTTTTAGTGGTGGCCCATGCAGGTCAACTAAATCAACAATTTAGGAAAACTAGAAACAATTAGGAACACTAGAACATCAAAAATTGCCACAACATAGGACCGATTTATATATGATAAATATTTTTATTATAGACTGGTAGGTTACCTTGCTTATGCTTGCATCCAAACCTTCCAGAGAATGACCACTGACAAAACCAACTCTGCTGGCGATGTGGTATCATCTCCGGATCGAACCCCGCCTCTTCAGTCAAGTCAGAGCTTTTCACCCAACCAGCTGATTGATCATCCTCACCAATCATCCAGTGAAGTTTTCCCACACTGGCAAATCCTACCTCTCCTTTAACTGGGTTACTTTCTTTGAGGAAGTACCCACTCATGTTGCTTCACCAGTACCAGAGAACACCTCTCAGATGGTTGCTCTATTTCAAGAAATCCTAGAGTATCAGAAGATTCAAGCTGAACAGATGGATATCTCGAGAGAAGTCATGAAGAATATCAACGACGCAACCTTAGCCATTTTAAACCAAGTTGGAGCGGAACCTCGTCCTACGAGGGATACCCATGAGAATAGAAGATATTTGGGCCCTGTCCGACAACCATATTGCAAGAAGCTTTTGGCTTGTGCCTACTGTAAGAGACCTGGTCATCAAGCCAACATTTGTCGCAAGAGATTAAGGCAATGTTTGGTGTGTGGATCTGCTGAACATCAAGTTAAGGACTGCCTCTATCTTATCATCGTATCGGAGCGTCTATTATGCCACAACCTCAGGACTCTATCCAAAGACCGTAGGAAGGGATGAAGCAGAATCAAGGATCTTAGAGAGAGGAAGAAAATAGAGATGCCCAAGCAAGAACCAGAACCATGAAGAATAGTACTTAGGACTGCTGAGTAGTATTATCTATTAAGAAGCTGTAACAAGATGTCCCTAGATCAATTATGAGAGTTTTGTTGTAATTCTCTTATATGAATAAAATCTTAGTTACATCTTCATGATAGAAGTTTTCCCTAATAGTTTCTGGATACCCTATGCATAGAAATATTCCATTAACCTAGTACCTAGCTCCTTCCCTATGACTAAGTGATACTATAGAATTGACCTGAAGGAAGCCAAGGAAATGAAGGATTAGATCAATGGACTAAAGGTGTTGGGTTTCATATAAGACGGAGCTTCACTCTAAGAAGCATCTGTCTTGTTTGTATCCAAGAAGGAAAACAATATGGATGAGAGTAGACTATCAGGGCACTGAAGAATTATTTTTTTTTTTTTGACTGATGATTTATCCAAGTTGAGTGAACTTAAGGGTTTTCGGAGATTAACTTAAGAACTGACTACCATCAGATTAAGATCATGAAGGAGTACATTCTCAAGACGACATTCAACACCAAATACTGGTAGTTGAATTTTTGGATCATGTCTTTGGAATGATGATACTCATGTTGTGTTCATGAATCTCATGAACAGAGTTTTTATGAGTAATTGAATCAGTTTGTTGTCTTTTCTTTAGATAACAAAAATCTGATATACTCAAGGACTGAAGAAGAACATGAAGAGCATCTGAGAAATTTCTAGGAACTTTGAAGAAGTTTTTGGTAAGCTATCAAAACATGAATTTTCTTAGACAATGTGGTTTTTGCCATAATGTCACAAGAGAAGAAAATTTGATAGACTCTAGATAGATAGCCGCTGTGGAGAAGTCGTATATCTAAGTTCAATGGTTTCTTGGACTTGATGGAATACTACTGGAATCTGTGTAGGAATTCGCCAAGATTGCTGAGTCGATGATGAAGCTGACTCGAAAGAATGAAGAGTTTGTCTGGACGCATTTAAGAAGCTGTAGAAGAAGCTTACCAATCCTTGCGCTACCCGCAGGATCCGGTGGTTTCACCATCTACAGAGATGTCTCAGGAAAAAGACTGGGTTGTATTCTTCAAAACATGGGAAAATAATTGTCTACATATCTAGGCAATTACGGACTCATGAGAAGAACTATCCACACATAATTCAGAACTTGTTGTAAGTATCCTTGCTTTAAGGCTATGGAATTATTATGGAAAGGGAGTAAATTATATACGGACTATAAAAGTCTGAAATATATTTCTACTCAGAAAGAGCGGAATATTGGGTAAACGAAGACGATTGAAGCTGATATCGATGGTTTGACCAAGAAGCGGCACCAAGACATCAAAAAGCTTGGACTGGAGATCATACTGCCTGGAGATAGAAGGATGGAGCTGGATGCTGATTCAGTACTGACGAAGTTGCAAGTGAGTTCGACTCCGATGGACAAAGTCGAGGAGACTCAGTTTCAAGACGAGGTACTTTGCAAACTGAAGGATCAAGTGTTGGTGGGAACACTTGAGGGTTTCTCAGTCACCAGCGATGGAGCTCTGAAGAATGGTACGAGGCTCTGCGTACTATCTAGCTAATGGAGGAACGAGCTGATGAAAGAAGTGCACCAGTCGCAATATTTCATGTATCGGGATATGCGTACCATTAATTGGTGTAATTGAATGGAGAAGGACATTACCAGCTGCTGGACAAGTCGACTAAGGAAGTAGGAGAACGATGGACTTTGTGTCAGGATTACTTGTTCCCAAGGAGGGAAGGATACCAATTGGATTATTGTGGATCAATTCATTTTTAAGTATGGTTTATTCACTGAGAAGTTGGCAGCATGGTACGAGAGGCACACTTGCTGGAATTATGGAATATAAACCGACGGACAATCAGTGAGGTCAATCCAGACGCTTGAAGACATGCCGAGGATCTTGCGTCTTGGAATTTGTAGAGCTTTGGAGAAGACCATTTACAATTGGAGTTTCCTTACAACAACTATCAAGTTAGCATCGTCGACTACTGGAGTTTGAAGAAGGAGATAGCATCTTTGTGAAGATTTCTCCTACCAGAGGAACGATCAATTTTGGCAGGCAGAGCAGAAAGTTAAGTCAGGTACATCGGGCCATTTGAAGTTTTGAGACAAGTTGGAGAAGTAGTATACCGGTTAGCTTTACCAGCTAATCATTGAGGGGTGCACAACGATCCACGGTTCAGAAATCGCATCTTGAATCTGAAGTAATATTTTGGACAATTCAGAGCTGGAGAGTAGATCAAGCCTTACAGTGCCAGAGAAACCAGTAGCAAGCGCAGTCAGAGGTGAGAAGAAG